>CM031234.1:401012747-401442747 GCA_018340775.1 Taxus wallichiana var. yunnanensis
ACTCGACCAACTCCTTCAACTATATTATCACGTGAGGCAAAATTTACACCGAGATGCCATATCTTTTGTAGGTGTAGAGATTACGTCGCCGTATAGGTCTGCGAACAATGGATAACGCTAATTATTCTTTGATTGACACCGATTATTGTCTTGGGTGTAGATAGGAAACTCACATATGTTTGAATCATTCACATTTTCGTGGTTCTTAGTCGCTCCGCTCCCAAAAAATGCAACAAAACTGGAAAATGTAAAAACAACATCGCGAAGCTCAATTTGTTGTTTCAATTTTGCTAATCAAGCTTTCCCTCACGATGTGGGCAACCATCATTTTATCGTGCATCAACAATCTGCGCACAACCGACCACACCTTCTTTACTCCTTCCTATTGACTTATCCATTGCACTACTCTCATGCGATTGCTAGTTTTTAATTCTCCATGATAATAAAACATCAAAATTTAAAAATATTTACACAAAAATATGTATTACTTTATTTTCTTAAATCAGAAATAATTGTCACACCAAAATAACTAAGGAATCCCAACCATCAAAATCACCCACAAGTTGCGTGCAAACAAAGTGGAACAAGTAGAATCAAATCATATTGGAAGCAAGTCCCTTTGGAAACTGGAGGTACCTAAATACAACCCTCCATCACAGCGGTAAGGGTCAATTTCTATCCTCAACCCCCGATAACGAACAAAATTTACGTGTCGCGCCACATTAACGGCAAACCAGACGGTGTCCACGAAACGCCCGGGAAAACTGAACTCCCGTCGCCGTGTCCGTCAGTCCAAATCGCCGGGCGCTGCAGCGCCACCCGGCGGGGAGGCACAACAAACTAAAAAGAATACTTGTCAGACACGAAATTACACGTCATACAGTGACGTAAACACGTTTCTGCAGGTGTCAGACACCGCACCTTGAAACTCGCAGATATTTAATTGAACGGTTCCTTTCCTCCCTCCCGCCGGGAAGGCTGATGCCCGGCGATTGCGGAGTTGCACCAACGAATCAGGAGCCAGGGGTGACTACCAATCATTCTCCGCGCCATTATCCACGTCAGATCCGCATTATTCCGCGTCAGCACCACTATCCCATCCATTTGGGATTATATGTTTATTCATTCAGATTAGCTTACCGGATCCACCCACGTTTTGTCGTACTACTTTTGCAAGATGGGGATTATTAAAAAAAAGGGGGTCAATCACGGATATGGGAAATAAGGGATTAACAAAAACGATTTGGAAATAATTGTGTTCGGGTAGAGGAGATAATTAGGGATTAGAGATAAATATGTTGAAATTAGTGAATTTAGATGTATTAGTCAATCGCACTATTTGGTAAAGGTAGAAAAGAAAAGACGAATGACTACCCCAAAATAATTTTAAAATAAAATAAAATAATAATAATTAAAAAAAAAAAAAAATATATATATATATATAATCTTAAAGTTTCACTAATTAGTTTTGTGGAGATTAGATTAATTGTGGAAATCAACAAACATAGTAAGATGACAAGATCTCCACATAGGTTGAGGTGAATATGACGTTGTGAATGCGTTTTTATGTCTGAATTTGTAGAAGTTTGTTTTTGTTTGTTAGGTTCCATCACAAATTGTCATGAATTCTATCTCCTTTGTCCAAATATTAATATGTACTCAACATCTTGTAAAACCCATAAAATGAGGGATATTAGCAGGGGTTTATGTTATTCCTCCATTAGTATCGTAGCTCTTATGGTTCGACAATCACAACTAATACTCAATACAAGTCAACAATCGATCCTATGTATGCAAATATTCCAACCCCTATTTTTCACTGCGTCAGACAACTAACATAAGCTAGGATGAATCTCTAAATGGTAGATTATGCTCTTATAAACAATATAGATTATTCATGCTTCATAAATGGTAAAGATTACATTCTTATAATTCTTGTATTACTCTTGTGATGAATCAATGTGTGATCCCTTACGTGTTCTCTAGTCCTAAATACGATAATGTATATTTGTGTATTTATAGACTTCTATTTTTAAAATTAAGACCTTATTAGTATATAATATAAGTCAATTCATAATAAATGAAAACATCTACGCATAAACACACACAACTCAATAAAACAAATTATGAGACAAAAGATCCAAAAATAATAAGGGACCATTTTTATGGAGAAATTACCATTTTAGTAGATTGCGAAAAATAGTTAACATCCTCCATAAATAATCAAGTCTCCACATCAAACTAAAAACAAAATAAAATGAAAGATTTTAAGGATGTCTATGAGACCAAACGCTGAGAGTTTAAGATGATTTAAGGCTCTTTTCAATATTAGATCTTCTACCCACAATTTTAAGCACAAATCCCTAGATCTTTTCAAATCTTATTTTTAAAAATAACTCATTTAATTTATCCACCTTCAAATCATTTTTGTACCGGTTACGAAAATCATCATAAAAGAAAAGAGGGATGATTAAAAATAATAATAAAATCCATAAAAGAACCCAAAAAAATTTGACAATACAAAAAGGATAGAATCGTAACTCGACAACATAAAAAAAAGATGCTCCGATAAAAACTCACCTCCAACTCTCCGAGCAATAATCAAAAACATATAAATACGCCACCAGAAAGTTCTAAATGACTCGAGCGTAAAAACACGAAACTTACACCCCTACCTTATCCTTATATAGTACTTCCTGAAATCAAACGAAAATTCCTGGGTCCCCGTATATTTCACCTCGCAGGTTAAAACAAAAATATGAGATTACATTTACCAGCAGAATGATTCGGCGCAGGTTCGGATGATCCAATAGAGAAATATTAAAAACGAAAATATCAATTATAGACTATAAGCCAATGGCGCAGGTTCGAATCCGGGTAAGTTGTCCGATTAAGAAAATAGATCTTTTCAAACCCTAACTGTTATTTTCTGTATTGATACCGCGAATTATTTTTTCTTTTAACAGCAGGCTCGAGGTCAGCCTTTGACAGAGATTGCATGGGGAAGCTTTACTGTTTACATATTAGATATTATTTATAAGTTTATCTTGACCCCGTGAAAAGACTACATATAGTAAATGCGAAATTTAATATTTTCGCGGCCATAATTCATAGGCTTATCTTGACGCATTGAAAAGACTAATGAATACGTAGTTTTCGCATGCATTCACAGGCATTGCTTTCTTCGATGGTCATTATTTCGTATATGGTACGTTTCTCATTGCTTTTCTTTGTGTACCTTGTCTTATCTTCTTAATACTTACCTACCTACTGTTTAGTTTTGATCTTTTGTGTTTTTTGTGCGCTTCACTGTTTTCCAATTTGTGCGGTACAGAACGCGGATAAAATGTTTTGAAATCTCTCTTCAGATTTGTCGGTGTCGTTTTCCATTTTCTGTTCATTCGCGAAATTATGCGGATATTTATTTTGAAGGATCGGACATTTTCATTATAATAGAACAAACAAATTTATAAATTCGATCGCTCCGAGCCTGAGTTTGTGAATTCGCGTCTGTCTCTACTGGACTTGCTTGCATTGGACGAATCTCTGGATGTAGTTGAAGATTATGCCTAAATTTCGATATATCTTGATGAATTTCGGTTTATTATGGCTGAAATAGCTTGCTGATAAGACGTGAGTAGCGTTGTGCTTTTATTTTCTTGCGTGTATTTGCGCGACGATTCTCTATTTGGGGGGCGTGTGCGCTACTCTATGTCGAAATCGCACCATATCAATGAAATTTCGTTTTTCGCTCTGAAAACCGCTTATTGCCGAGCTGGTTTTTCCCGTAAATAGTGGCGTCTTTTATTTTTGGCTTTGACAGAATGTTTCGGGGCCGACTATTTTGACAATGCTTTTTGGGTTCTTTCTTGGATTATTCTGAAAAGCCTATTTTCGTGTGCATTTTAGTTTCGAATTTGGCTGATCTTAGCGCGTCTTTCTTGACTCCATTTTTATTTAATTTGCATTTCTTTCTGTTAGTAAATATATGTACAATTTCCTTTTTTTCCTGCTCATTGAAACTTTACTCATAAAATTGGACGCTTATTCTTTATTTGGTTAATTTTGCAGATATGTTTATTGCAAAACAGGTGCGGGTGAAAATCTAGTGGATTTTTCCTAATCGGGATTTGAAGGTGCGACTGAAAATGAGCGGGATAGATCCAAGAATCCACGTACAGATTTGGAAATTTGCATATTTCAGGAGGGAATGACAGTGAAATCGTTCATTTTTATGTCATTTAACTGTGTGTCCTCTCGTCATTTAATATCAGAAGTTGTGTTGAAAAATACAGAGTTAATGGTTAGAGAGCAGAGGGACTGGGTTATATTTAGCCAGATGGCACCAGCTTGTTCCATGCATTTCAATGATGAAATTACCAGTAAGGATATCGTCCCTATTATAAGTTTGAAGCCGGGTTTAGTTGATGCTTGTTGTAAACCAAGGGCGTCTAATTTCAACACAAGCTTCAACATAAGTTTCAGAGAGTTTGGTTTACCCTCTGAAGGAGCATAATATTTCTCACAAGCAGTTGATGGTGTTTTGTCGTATGACGATATCGTCATTTTCTTTTTCATCTATTCCAGAACCAGTCCATTGTGTTTCGCCTGCAATAATTAAGAAAGATTTGCTCAAGGTACCCAGAAATCTTTGTTATGTAAGTTACTGTAATATGCATGTAATATATTTTTTTTGAAAGCAACATGCATGTAATATTATGTAAGTCTTATTTTTTCCATTTCATTTTGAATTCTAGAGTCTGGTAAAGATGAAGACTGTTAGCTCTGTGTCCATTTTTTCAACGGGCCGAGCTAGTGGTGAAAACATATCTTGTTTTCTGCCTTCCCATTCGGTTTCTTCATTCCAAAGAAAAGGCCTAAAGTCTCAGGGGTAACTTTCCATCATATTTTTTTCTATCTAATTTTTTAGGAATTTTCAATTTCTCGTGGGTAATATTCACTTTGAATTTATTTTTTACCGTCTCTGCATGTTTATTCCCAGGTGTTGTAGTGCCAGACCTGAGTTTGGAAATGGGCAGGAAAGGATTTTAAGTAATCAGGTTACTGGGCGCCCTAACATTGCTGCAAATTCTCTGGGGGGTCAGATGAGTAGAGGCATAGCTGATCATGAAGTTTGCAACCCTGCAGCGTTCTTTGAAAATGTAAGACCTCATTTCTAGAGATGCTTTATATAGTTCTCGGGTATCTATATATCATGGAAATGTCGAAGTGCTTGAAACATGGTTGATCTCTTCGCATGTAAAATTGCTGTATTGAATTTCAAGCGGCCCCTACCTAAGCATTTTTGTGAAAGAAACAACAGCTCATTCTGAGATTCTCTTAAGATCAATGCCATTTAAGTTGTCAGGCGTTCTTTTTTAGTGCTCGTCCTTTTTTTTTTCGATTCGATTAAATGGGGTGACCTTTGGTTTAGATGCCCTGATAAATGGTTATATCTTCCTTATAATATACCCGAAACTTCCACCCACCTCGTCTGTTGGGATTACGCTGCACTCAGTGAGTTGGATTTGTTATTTTACACAATTTCAGCACCTTATCATGTCTCCTGGGGATTTAAATCTGGGGGTTCTCTTTTAGAAGCCCCAGTATTTTACCACTATTCATCCCATTTCGTGGAGCTCTTACCCTGTTTCAGTTTTAACCTTTTGGGGGTTAAGGGCATACATCGAGAAAAAAAACAGTGCTTTTATAAGGACGCATGCCCTATTTCTTCCCAATGTCTAACAGAACTGAAGTTCAGGAAAGATCGAGACAATGGGAACAGTGTCTTGGTTTTTTTGAGTCTTTTTTTTTGACATTTTTGTGTGTCTAGTTTCTATATTTTTACACCATTTCCTAATCAACTGTTTTTTTAAATGCCTGGTGATGGGTGTTCTGGAGTAAACATGTTTACAGTGTTATGAAGTTTATTCTTGGTAAGGAAGCCATCATGGTATGGTTATCAAGGTCAGTTGGAAATGAAATCATCTTATTATTTCCATGTCTATTATTATTTTCCCTTTTATGCTTTCAATCCTTCTTGAGACGAGGAATTGTGATTCTGATGATATCCTTTAGAAACGAAAAGTGTCATTAAACTTTTGAAGCACTGTTTGCTATAGATGAGATGGTAGTTCAGTTAGTTTGCAATTTATTTGTTGTGTTTCTTCGTTGAAAGTATTATTGCTGTCGAGGACAACATGAATACACTGTATTTAGAGGAATCTTTCTCATACACAATTCTTATTGTCAAATTTTGTTTCATATAAGTTCAGTTATGTATTATCGCTGTTGAGGACAAACATGAATACAGTGTCTTTAAAGGAATCTTTCTCATGTGCATTTCTTATTGTCAAATTTTGTTTCATGTATGTTCAGTTATACTTTATTGTAATTCTTTCTACAACATCGGCAGGTTTTGAAGAATGCAAGGAAAAAGTTCTGCGATGAGGTTTATTTTCGTGTTGAAGATAGAAATGTTTCTCTTGCCAAGGTAAAAACAAAAAAAACTAAAGTTTGTAGGAATTGTTTTCTGTTGTTTTTTTAATCAGTAATTCCTTTATTTCTGCGTTTGTAATATTTTTGTCTTGTTTAGTCCAAGTTACATTAAAAAGACCGTCAATGCAGTATCTTTGAGTCATCTCCAATATCTTATGCCTTGTGACAGATATTCTTAGTTCTATATATCTTGTAGGCCACTTGTTTTTGTATTTGTGCACTTCATTAGCAATTTAAGATCTGTTTCTATGAAATTGTGAGCTTCCCTGTTTTCAATATTCTTATGCGCTTCTGTTCAAAGTTGACCATTTTATGGAGGAATGATTGCTGTAAGTAGCCTTGGATTCAAATGAATTGTGAATAATTTTTGCCATTCTGATCCTTACAGTAGTGGATTGGTGCTTAGAAAATAGTTACTGGTTCCTTTTTTCGTGACTTTGCTGGATATAAAGGTGATCACATCTAAAACTATTGCTGTTTAAGAATACTTGATTAGTTTTGGTGTGTGGGAGCCCCATTTTAGTAGTGAGTTCTCTACCTGTCAGGAACCTAGCTCTAAGAGTTCTCTTACTGCCATACGTTTTTGCAAATTAATTTGGGAATTGATCTTTGCCTTCTTTCTTGGCATGGCTCATTATGATTGAGGAAATATATTTTCATATCGAGTTTTGATCTTTTGACTGTCTCACCAAGTAATTAGTTTTTAAAACTTGTTTGGGAAAGTTTCACCAATTCATGGAGTTTTCTTTTTCTCTTTGACAATTATGCTATTGGATTTGTTCTTCTGACATAAGAATTGGCTTCATCCTGCCAGCTTTTTGTGCTAATCTTTCCATGGAGATCCTATTTTTCGTTTGCATATTACTCTTTCTAGAGAGATTATGCAAGGCTAAATTATATTTCAGATCATCTTTACTTTTGCGTTTTAGGGAAAATGTGGGCTATAGCAACATTACTCATCTTATTATATTTATTCTATCATTTCCCAGGGATGCTTTTCTGTGGACTGTTTCCTTTTCTATGGCATGAAAAGGTGCAGCTTCTTTTTACGCTGCATGGGAGAATGTATCTTTAAATTTGTCTTAAATGCTCTATGCTGATATGTTTGTGCAGGCTTATCTTGTATAAGATTTTCTGTTACTTCAAATATTGGCCTTTTCATCAGACATGCATTGCGAGGATCAGGATTGTCAAATTTTTATGCTTTTATGTGCTCCCCAATTCTATAAGGGCTTGTTCATGTTTTCAGAATGAATAGGTTGGCTATCAATATATGTAGCATTGCAATGATGCATACTTAGTGTCTTAAATTCAGCTTGTTGTAGAGCTGCATATGTTGATGGCTACTTTGAAGAATGTTTATTTCATCCCAAGTGCTGGATTTGCACCCCCAATAATTGCATCCTTTTGTTATTAGGTCTTTGGTGTTTTAGGTCATTAACTTTCTCCCACCGATTTGTCTTTTTGTTGCATATATTCTATAAAGTTATGCTCAAGTATCTTTTCATTCCCAGAAAAAATTGTTTCTAGGCTGAGGGAGTCTTTCTATTGCTTTAATTTCAAAATGCATTCATGACTTGCAAAATCCTACTAGCATTCATGACTTGCAAAATCCTACTACAGGCTATGTTGTTGATTGCTGCTGAAGATGAAGCATTTATTTCTTTTAATCGGGACATGGATGCTCGTTCTGTTCTAAATGAAAGGAGAGAGATTCCTAGTTCCTCAAAGTTTGACTACGAATCGGGTAGCTTGGATGCCTTTCTTCTGGATGGTAAAAACATTACAACATGGCTCTCGGAGCTTGATGTTATAACAAGACAAGTGGAAGCAGAGTTAATACCAAAAGAAATTGGATGTCATTTGGCCGAAGTTTTGGAGGCAGTGAATGTTGTTCTCTTTGATTTACGAGGGTTTACTAGATCATCAGTTTTGAAAGATCCAAAACAGTCATACTTGCACACGGTGTTAAGCTCAGCATCCGGAAGTGGTATTTTATTTTACTTTCTTCTTAGTTTTACTTATATGTGCAAATTATGTTTATATTGGTATTTGAATTCTTACCATATGAAATGGTCAGCTGCCAATGGCAAGTAAATTTATATCATGGGAATTTCCCTTACATTTCTAACTGGAGCCCATACTCCACATTTCTACATCCTCAATGTTGTAGTTTTCTATTAAACAGGGTTGCAATTCTAAATCATAGAAAGTAGCAAGTTTGCTGGTTGACTGGTTGGCTATTTCCTATATGTTCTGCATTGATTTGGGAAGCTATCGAGTTCGGTACTTTTCTGATGGAAATAACCTTTCTAATATGTACCGATATAATTTGGCAGCTATAATGCTCAGCATTATATATATTGAAGTTTGCCGGAGACTTGGAGTTACTATTGTAGGAGCTGGAGTTGGGGAGGATTTTTTGATATGGCCCCAAACTGACAATACGGAGGTTTGTATTATCTGTTCTATTTTTGTACAAATTTGTTACTATATCGGATTCACATACTATTTCATAGGCTTCTGTAGTGTCCTCCTGATGTTGAAAGAAGTTCGATAATGTTAACCTTTCTGTGTAGTTTGTTCTCAATATTCAACCAGCTTTAGGATTTTGTTGTATATGTATTGTGGTGCCTCTTAAAATGGTTTTCTTTTAATATTTTCACTCTTCTCATGTTGTTTGTTGAATATATTTGACATGGGGAACATTTTTGATGTTCCTTGACTTTCTACTCTTCCTTTTTGGACATTTAATTAATTTATCTAAGCGCACTGTTTAAAACTTTAATAGCAAGAGACCTATGACATGTGCTCACAGGAAATTCTGAGTTACTGAATCTTACTGGGTTTCAACTTTCAATTTCCTTCTGCCTGGGATTTTATTAATTAAATCTAGTAGGAAAACAATTGATAAACATTTCTGAATTTTATTATGATTTGGAATTGTGAGCCCGTTAGACTTGGGGTTTAAACACTACATCTCACTTATTAGCTCATCTTTTAAGCATAACTTGGGGTGGACACGCTGCTCATTACCAAGATGGTAACGTGGACTTGGCTATCACTCCGAATCTAGAGGGAAATCACCATAATCTAGCTATTAGTAGAAGTCCAATAAAATACTGTGTGACTAAGGATAAGGCATGCTCTATGTATACGGGTATTGGTTCTTAATGTTGTGCAAGCACCAATGTCTCACAATGTTAAGCCATGGTTACATGTTATGGAATTTGACAACAGTTTTAGATGTATCCCATAGATTTAGATTCATCACAGAGCATTAGATTTTTTCAAAGGTCTCTTGAAATAAATTATCCTGATGAGCTTTTCAATTAATGCTTTTTTAGATGTGTTTTTGGTTCAGGAACTCTTTAGACTATTTGAAGGGGAAAGCTGGTTTGCTAGAGTAAATGGTAATTGTGTTAAGCATCCTGGATCTATGGCTTCTGATTTGAACAGTGGATCTCTTCCTAGTGTTGAACTCGGGTCAAACAGAGACATCATTGCAATTGCTTTGGCAAATCTTAAAGTGAGTTTATCAAACACAAACTGGCTTTTGTTCAACGGAGCATCTGAAATGGGATGATTCTATAACTTCTGAAATAATGATCAGCTGAAGAATATTGAACCAGTGTAAATTAAATATTCTTTAGAGGCATTGGGCTATATGCATTATAACTTGATTGTTTTTTGGTGGAATGTAACTTTTTATATAAGGTGTCATGCATTTTATGATTTTATCTTTTTTTCTTTTTTTCTTGCAGAGGCTCTACTGGAAACGTGCATCAAGGGCGCACCGGGATTGTTGCTAACTTCTCCACTTCGACCCGTGGGTCACATTTCTGAGAAACAAAAGAAATTTGATAGTTCAAATGCTATAATCTTGCGGCCTGAGGAACTGAGGTGTGTATACCCTTGTTTTTGTTTATTGGCGTCACTGTTGGGAATTATAGGTTTCATAGTCAATGTGCGGCCACTTTCATCTCCCTTAAGTTTTCTATCAAGTGACACAATCATGTGACCAGTATCCCTAAAAAAATTCCTACGCAGAAATAATTTTTTATCTGTTTGATATACTTATTGGATCATATGCTATTTGAGTTCCCCTGATGCTTGATTTGAATGCAAAATATTGAAATATATGGTACCTGTGTTACAAGGGTGGCGTGCACTTTGGCCTTAAAACCACCACACATTATCTACTTGTATACCCCATTTATGGGTGCAGTTAGTGGATGCACTCTGGGATGTCTTGAGTGCCTATGGGATGTACCCTAATTTTGAGGTTAATTTCCTTCAAAGGGGAGATTCCCAGCAACACAAAAGACAAACTTGAAGCCTCCAAAAAAATAAAACATTTTAAAACTAAATTAAACTAATCTTTCTTCACCCTAAAAACAAACCGATTCAATGTTTTCCCTTATTTCAATTTTTTACTCTTATTTTGACTGCTGCACCCATATTTTCACTGCAGCAAGTGCTGGAGGGAGATTTTTGACCAAGCAGCTTTTCGCGGGAGATGTGCGCTCATTTCACCACCATTTGAATGCTGCAAGTTGGAGCACGGTATTTGGAAAGTGGGAGGGCTTTCTGTGTGTGTCTGTAGAACATTAGAAGATTCAGAATAATAGTAGCAATTTATAACATTGCTACAATGATTTTGAATGTTTCTGATGTTTTGATCCATATACTACTATATATACACACATTCATATACAATACACAGATGCATTATATGGCTCTACATCCTTATCCTGCATAGTTCATACTGTTGAAACCTGGTAACCTTGATATGTAGTTCTATCATGCTGAATTCGACTTTAGTACTTATGCTAACCAGTATGCTACAGATAATAGAAATCCAACTGTTAAAACTACTATTTCCTACATCACTCTTCAGAAAAAGTAGATTCAGTTCTTTTTTAGAAGCTAATCTGGATGTTTTCTGGCAATCACTCACTGTATTATAGATTTTTTTCAGTCTTATCTCATGCCAATTTGGTTTTCGATTCTTTTATATTATTTGCTTCAAATTGTGTGTAGAATTTATAGTTTCTGAATCAGCATTCTTCTGTAAAAGGGAATGTTATTCACAAGCTCTCTCTATTTAATTTGTGAAGATTTAGCTTTTTTTGCACCTTTCAGTCTACTTTAAATCTTGGGAAACCTGTTTTTGACAATGAACCTATTGGAATTTTCATTCTCAATGTAGTCTGTGTTTCTTGTGTCAGCAAGGGTACTAGGTTAATGACCCCATGATAATTTTATGGGTGTCTTACTTTGTTTTCCTTTTAAGACTAGCTATCTTCTTTGAATTCCTCCTTTTCACACCTGTTTATTAGTTGAAGTTTTGTTCCTTGTCTAGTTGCGAATCTAAGAGTTGCACTTCTGCTTGTGTTTTGTAAAACTGTCACATGGTTGGAACCCATTCTCCATTAACACTCATCAAAATGAGTGAACCCCATACAAATTATTTATCTCCTTTTTAAAATTTCTTTTTGATCTTGTTGACGACCATATTTTTCAGAAGTTAATTGTATTGTTTTTTGTCTTTCTGTTCTTACTTTATTGACGCAGTCCCTCATGGATCGGACCCTTTTCTGTTTTTTCACCTTAAGAGGAAATTTCATTACTAATGGTTTGATAGGCTTCTTCTTGGACTTAAATCATTATGTGCAGGTTAACTATCATAGCTTACAGTATTTGGCATTTTAGGTTGAGAAATCAATAGTATGTATTTTCAACAATGATATATATGGTGAGAATCTGCATATCTAGAAGATGTACAAATATTTAGGAGCAGTATATATTTATGATGAGAGTCCATTGGTCTAGAAGATGTAGAACTACGATAATGGATCCTTGTCATAACTTCATTTGATTCGAAGTTATGGCCAATGAGTGACTATGTTTTCTGTGCCTCATTCTGATATAATCTGTATCTCATGAATTATCTTATCTAGATTGTCCGTTATGGCATCTGAGAGGATGCTAATTTTGCAACCAAATAACTGGATACTACGGAGAGACCATGGCATGCTTTTATACTACAGCAGGTGATGCGACCTTCTTCATAATGTCAATTATAAATCGACCTAGTTTGTATTGTAGAATCACTTGTGCTGTACTTTTTATCTTGGATATTGAATTTATGCCCAGGTTTTGCAGAAGGCTTATTTGGATAGTCATGTTTGAAGTGATTAAGCTGTTCTTGTATTTTCAGCTCACAATATTATGCAGATTTTGAAGTTATTGAAATAACAATCTGTATCAGTACGCTTCAGGAATCTTAATATTAATGTTTCTTGCTTTCTGCCTTCCCACAGACGGTATGGAGAAGCTGTCCAAGAGCTCAGTATATGTATGGCCTTTGCTCCAATGGAAGAAGCGGAAATTCTGAAACCTTTTGTTGAGAAGCTACATCTAATACGAGTGGAGTCCTCCTGGAAGTCTATGAAAGCATCCAATCCACTCACCTCACGTTCATAGCATTATCCTGTAGCTATTAGATTGACTTTCTTTAGGGGAGAATTTGGTAGATGGGTTGTACGCAAATAGATTGACAACCCCCTATTCTTTTGCTATTGATTTTATGCAAATGGATGTTAATGCTTTTGAACAAGGCAAGATAATTGAATGCCTTTTAAACTGACTGAGATAGATTCTTAGTTTACATTGTAAAAATCTGTTTGGTAAATGTTTGGTGAGCGACAAATTTCTACCTCGGTAATTCCTTTCCAATAACTATGTTGTAGAAGATGCAAGTTATGGTTCTTGTCTGTGCGGGGCATAGATACAAATCTTGCAGAGTACCTGCAAAGGCTCGTGGTAACTATGTTGCAGAAGATGCAAGTTATGGTTCTTGTATGTGCGGAGCATAGATACCAATCTTGCAGAGTACCTATGAAAACTTATGGGTCTTGCAAATCAAATTGCAGAGCAAGTAACTTGTCTGGGACTTAAGTGGGTTAGTCTCTGCATAGTATTTGCAAGTACTCACTAATCTGTGTAGAAAACTCGCCATTCAGCAAATATTATTTTGGAGTTTCGTTTTTTATCCTTTATGGGCATGGATTTGCAGAAATTTTCATCAATTTTCCTTTCTTAACAGCCTTTTGCATATTATTTAAATTCATTTTATGAATTTTTGTATTTTTGAATTTGTCGGAATCCCGAGTTGGAGTAAAATAAAAGTTGTTGCCAAGTGTTTGCCAAGTCCGATTTTTAAAACTATGTCTGTGTCAATTAACTGCATCTACTATCTACACATTATTATGTTGTAAGCAGAGGTCATAAATTACCGAGCTTAAGAATCAATAAGTTTACATGATAGAATCCTGGTTCAGAACCATCAAAATGGATACCTTACATGCTTGCCTGAGATGTGACTGGACTTTTTGACAGCCAAGTCAATGCAAATAAAGGATCAAGTGCATGGTACAACCCTGGATGCCTCATCACCAGCCATTTTCTCAGTTTCCTACTTCACTGCTATATCTACTTCTATATATATGTAGTGGCTTTTTATTGTTCGATCGATAAGATGTTTTGACACCCTCCAATAGTTTCTTGTTGGTAATAAAGGTGACATTGCAAAAGTCTTAAAATTAAGTGCTTCAACTATTTAAGAATACTCCATGTTTGGTTGCATAACATCATATGTGGCTATTTGCAGTCTTTAACGAGAAATTCTGTATTTGGTATCGGGCAACTAAAAGCTTCTAGCCGAATTAGATATAAACTAATACCAGAACATATGGTTGATGACATTTAAATTTATACCGGAGGGTTTTCTAATCAGGTATGAGTGTGTATTAGACACCAGGTTCATAGAAAGCTATGTATTAAATTTAGTACTCTCTTATGAAAAATACTAGGGTTGGTGTGGAATAATTAAATGAAAATATCATTTGTTCTAGGAATTGATAGATTAATACGACCAAACCTGTTACTAACATTTTGAACCTTCTCCAATTCTTATCCCTGATATATTGGGATTATATATTTTTTTACTTTTTTGGATCTCTAAAGGGAAATCGCTAATAATTTTAAAGTGCTATGGAACAAGGAATTCTTAGTGCTGAAGCGTGCTCAAAGCAAATGAAGCTTGTTTGAGATTTTTTTATTTTCCTGGCCGTCTTTTAATCAGTTTTTAGTCCTTGTTTATTCCTGTGGTCTCAGCCTGAAAGTTTCATAGCTCTTCTTTTAATACGACCAAACCTGTTACTAACATTTTGAACCTTCTCCAATTCTTATCCCTGATATACTGGGATTAGATATTTTTTACTTTTTTGGATCTCTAAAGGAAATCGCCAATAATTTTATAGTGCTATGGAACAAGGAATTCTTAGTGCTGAAGCGTGCTCAAAGCAAATGAAGCTTGTTTGAGATTTTTTTATTTTCCTGGCCGTCTTTTAATCAGTTTTTAGTCCTTTTTTATTCCTGTGGTCCCAGCCTGAATGTTTCATAGCTCTCCACTGTCTCCTTCAACTATGTGGGGATAAAAGCAATTTAATATGTAAATGGCAAACGTGAATTGTAGTTGACAGTAAAATGCACGAAGTTGCCATGTTAGACAACTCTTAAGCCATAGGTATTACCTGAAAAAGATCCATGTTTTGAGTGTAGATTGTTACATAGGTACATTCACAGGCACTCCTTAATCTCTTGCAAAATCATACTGCTGTAAGCCACTCTGTGGACAATCAATCCTTAGAATAAGGCTAGTAGAAATTAAAAAGTCAGGTCGAGGTATCTACAGGCTGATTGAGGAAAATTTGTATGACAGTCACATAGCTGTATATGAATAGAATCAATCACTGTTATCAGAGATCATCCAATCTTCCTCCTCTCCTGTCCATAATTTCTCGTCATCTAATGCTAATTCTATTTGTTCAACAGGAAACATTGGGATGTAAGAATTCAGAGGAAAATTATGGCCTTTAAGATGATCTACTCCATGATTAAAAATTTCTGCTGCATCAAGCAAAGATGGAAGTGACCATCTGGCTACAGCTGAGCAAGCTGAATGACCTTGTTTGTGCTTTTGACAGATACAGATCCCAATGCCGAATAATCCATCAACTTGAATGCACAGACTTCGCTGTTCTTGCATATATTTATCATTTGCTCACTAAGAACACTGCTGTAAAGTCCCATAAGCTTCAAAGAAACAGGGGTAAGTACTCTGATCAAAGCCAGCATCTGCTGACATAGTAACATTGCCAAATTTTAGCTATGCTGCAGGGCATCAGATGAATAGAATCAAATAAATTTACATGGTGGGAGAATATAACATCTGTGGGACAGCGTAAAGTTGCAACAGGATACATAATATTTTTTTGCATGTAATATGTTAAGAAGCATGCTGCCATTTACATCATATCTGCACGTATATAACACAAATAAACCATTCATACTCATTCTTGGAGCATATGTGACATATCCAGCCACTGGTTTACTGGGAAAACTCATAAGGCGCGGTGTACAGTTACCAGATTTTCTTAAGTGCAATACCATCACAGCTGGAAACAAAAAGAATTCAAGTAAATGAAAAAAATAAAATTCAGTAGTGGAAAAATAAAACACAATGTGATCACAGCTCTTACCTTTTTGGCGAACAAGCTAATAGAAATTTTATTGCCTCTGATATTATGATCTTCTTCCTTTTTCTGATAATCACTATACTGAAGGGTCTAGCTAGTACGGATAACAATCTTCGGTTCTTCTTTCGGCCAGGAATTTGCTTTAGAAGAGCATGATCTGAGCTTTGTGTAGACAGTTGACACACAGGAAATTACAACCATAACAGCTACTTTGAGGGGGCCCAAACAGATCCCAAACACTTGAAGACCAGGAAACCCACATTCTCTGAATTTCCTTCCTGTTAATAAATATACTCTTTTATATTAGTTATATGATATATATAGAGAGTATATATGCATTAGAGGCTTGCTGCCAGATTATACAGCAATTATGCATATCATCAAAACAATAATCCAATAACCCACTTACCATAGATGCTTTGTCTAATAACTGAGGAGCTTTAGATTCTGCCGTGACTGTCTGCACTGCAGCTTTAGTTATATGCAGCCAAGTTTGCTCAAGTACAAGCAAGTAATCATTAGAAGAACAATACAACCTATCTGCTCATATGCTTTTTTAAAGAAAACCAATGGCTACGTAATTACAAAGAATGGACATGAAAAGACTAGTGCAAGAAGAATATAGAGAAAGTAAAGATCAGAAAACAAAGAAGCCTCATGTCTGCGTGATTTCATGCAGGGCATATGGAACAACATCTTTAACCTCCGCGTATCTTTCTTTTATGTACGTAATTACTAAGAATGGACATGAAAAGACTAGTGCAAGAAGAATATAGAGAAAGTAAAGATCAGAAAACAAAGAAGCCTCATGTCTGCGTGATTTCATGCAGGGCATATGGAACAACATCTTTAACCTTCGCGTATCTTTCTTTTATGTACGTAATTACTAAGAATGGACATGAAAAGACTAGTGCAAGAAGAATATAGAGAAAGTAAAGATCAGAAAACAAAGAAGCCTCATGTCTGCGTGATTTCATGCAGGGCATATGGAACAACATCTTTAACCTTCGCGTATCTTTCTTTTATGTTTTTTCAGTTTATTATTTAATCAAAGTTATGTATTTGAATCATTTGAGGTTATTTTTAAAATATTCTCTTCTTTTTCAAAAAAGAAAATAAAAGAGGAAGAGAGAAAATGGTGCAGGAAGAAAATAATGTCTTTTATAAAAGGTATTCCAATTTCCAGTCATACTTAACCCAGCTTGGAAATCCAAAAATATGAATGAATGAAAGAAAGATTTTAATAACGTCCACGAGACCAAGCGGTCTATGGGACCAAGAGCAGCAGCAAGATTATTAAGTCTTCTGCTAAATTTCTAGCCCCTTCTCGATGTTAAGTCTTCTGCTATGGATCTTGATTAGGAAACTTGTTGTTGTTTAACCTTGCCTCCTCAAACAGGGAGTGTACACTGCACACTCCATGATGTAATGTCATTCTGTCTCCACTACTCCCTCATCACAAAATGAACATGTTCTTGTTTCCCATGCCTCCTTAAGCATTGGCCACCTGCCAGTTTTACAGCTGAATTTGTAATACCATTCAATTTTCCAGTTTAGGGCAGTCTTTTTCTTAAAAACCGGGCCAAAAGTTTTTAGAACATTTTATTTGGCAAAATCAATATATTGTCGAGTCTCGGAACTAAGCCAAATAAACATTTTGTCACTCAATAACAGTTCCAATTAAAGAAAATAACGGGACATTATTTAATTAGTAATTTATTCTATTGAGAGTTTGTGTTAAGTGACTTTTACTTTATGATTATTAGATTTGATAATGACAAATTATGTTAGCCATTTTGAGACGAGCTTAATACAAAAAAATTCCAAAAAAAAAAACACAATAATTTAAATAATATTTTTAATGGCTTTACATTTGACTTGAGATTATTTCTATGAATTTTTAAGTTACGATGATTCTATATACTTTATGATTCTAACATTATACGATTTTAAGATGTCTATGTCTATGTCTATTATTGGTTTAAAATTTGGTGTTATCAATATCTTTCTCAATTGTTGAGTGTTTGGGTATCTTCTTAAGCCCCTTTAGCACTTATTCTCTCTTCCCTCTTCCACTTGCCTTGAGCCTTGTATTCAAAGTGTGTCATTTTCGCTCTTTAGTCTATTTGAAGCATGTTGTCATGTGTTTTTACAAGGTCAAAAATTCAATCTTGAACCATGACAACTAAAACTAAGTGTCAATTTTTTTAAAACCCCTTGAACCTCTCTCTGGATCAATCCACCCTTTGTATCATGTCCATCCCAATCTCGTAGGTTTTGATATTGTGTTGTACAAACATTCCATAATGTTTGAAATGTTTTGTTAAGGCCATTGAGCTCATTCAAAGAAGTGTCTTCAAAAGGTGAAATCTCTAGCAAGCCTATAAAGGTTATTTTTAGCGTTTTCAGGACAGGTGTGCATCCTCCGAGGACTGATCTGAAAGCCCACAAGCACCTAAAGGTGGTATTGAAGAGTTTAAAGAGTAATGGAATTGATTTTGAAATATTTAGGGAAGTTTCAAAGGGTTAGGGACAATTGTAGTGAAAGCGGGTTTTCAGAGGCAAGGAGTGTGTTGTAAACACAAAATCTATGCACTTGGGTACATTTCTAGGTCCTAAAACATACTAATGTATACATGATTCATAAGCAAAAAAACTAGTGGTTGACAACTCTTTTTGGCCTTTTGATTGCTTTATCTCTTGCACTTTACTGGCTTTACACATCTTATAGCTCTGTCGGCACTTGACTGATTTATCTTTTGATGACCTCGACACTAGTGCCCAAATAGGACAAAAGCGCCTGACATTCCCGCCTCCCGAGTGCTCCTACTCTTCTTTATCTTCTTCTTACTCTTTTGGGTCTTTTTGCATTTTGGTCACCTTTTAAAACTTTAGGTCGACCTTTCAGGTTGTCAATTATGAAATTCAAACAAGTGAATCATATATATATACTTAGTTACTTCTTCTAAATCAAGGGGTCAAGCACTATAAGCATTATCTATCACCACCTAAGCTTACACAAAGGAACAAGAGCATTACAAGGATACATCTAGCACATTCATACAAGGGACAAGGGCTACATCAATCTGCATACACAACATAGGAGGGGAGTTCATTTTATTCCATCACACACATCTTGCATACTTGGAACAATCTAGATCTAGCTCGCTATCATCGTGCAACTTGCACAAGGGCAACCTAGGACATCATTTCACACACAAACACAAAGAACTACATGGAGTCTGAGATGTAGTGCAATACCCGATTGTAAGTTCACTCTTCTGGTGATCGTTTGGGGTCACCCAGACTCCACATTATGCATCTTTTTTTATTGGATTTGATGTGGTTTGTGAATGTGTAGGTATACATTTGTTTTCTAGGTTATAGGTGTGTCCTAACCTTAACAACGAAGTCGGAGCGACAAAGTGAATAGAGTGAAGACCTTCCGACCTAGAAAAAGTCAAAACATGAGCATCTAAGCGAACACAGGGCACCTGCATCATTAACACCTAGGGTGCTCCTGTCCTCCCGCAAGTTCTTCTATCATGTACATTCCTAATGTTCGAACCCTCATCAAACCTTTACGACACTATTCTCAACTTGTTTTAGCATATACACTATCTAGATCACTCTCAAAGTCGCATAAATCAACTAAGTCATCATCCCTCTTTCATTTGCTTAGGGGTTTACATTGTTGAGTGTTTATTGTTTGGACATTACTGTAGCTTATTACCTTAATATCATTAGTTACAATAAGCTACCCTGAAATAAAGATTTAATACAAATTAGATTAAATCACATGCAGTCTAAAAATGGTACCTGAGCTTCGGCGAATGATTCCGGGAGTTCCGTAGTGAATTGGAAAACAAACAAATAGTCATTGGAAATCTTGCAGAGTCCCCTACATGATGGAATCATAAAATATTTCACAAGACATGTTCACTTCTCATGACAGCTCAATTTGTGTACCCCTGTTGTCCTAAGGAAAAATGAGCAATTTCAAGGAGTTGCAGGTAGAATTGAAGGACAAGACCCCTCCCATTGTTCTTGGAATGTTGTTGGGAGTCAAAATCATATAATAATTCACCAAAATAGAATTTTTAGAGATTCGACAATCTCGCTTCAAGTCTACTCTCTCACAAGGTACGTTTCCTATACTTAGCCAATTTTAAGTGAGGACACTTGTCACCTCCAGGTTGAGGCACATTTTTGTGTCCCTCTTGTCCCCATTCCCAAGGGGACAAGAAAATGTGCCCCACCCCAACTCTTCCTCCAGGTTCCTCACATGACCGAGATAAGCACTTTGCAGGACGTATCCGCCTATCTCTATCCGTATGAGTTTCACAAAGGCTTTTCGTATGCAATCATCCTACTGAGTAGGGTGATGGGAGAAGAATCCATGAAGGATTTTTAGGATTGGATGGTGTAGGCACCTAAAATCAAGCTTACATAGTTTTAATAATAAGATTGCACTAATTGCCCTTTTTCCGTCATTTTCGTTATAATTGGTGATTTTCCTCTAATTAACTAATGTTTCCCTCCATTTTGGTCAATTAATGACACTTCGTTAATTAACTAGCCTTTACCCCATTCTAGATGCCAATTAACGACACTTCGTTAGTTATAATCCTCCTCCAATCAATTAATTAACTATCATTAGTTAATTAAGCCTTTATAACCTTGTATTTAATTAATAAACCCTCTTATTGGTTAAATCCCCCTTTCAAATCATCCAAATCCTACCTATTTCCCTCTAAATCACCTCTAAATAGCTTTCTAAGCTTATCCTAGCCTATTAATTAACCATCTCCAACTCCCATGAGTTGCTAATCACTTGTTAATTCCTCTAATCAAGCTTATTTCTTCTAAATCTACTTTATCCTTTATCCCACATGCACTAGTTTGCAAGCTTCTCCCAAATTAGAAAGCTATATAAAGGACCCTCCTACCTTCTTTCACACATACACCACACTTTTGCTAGTGAAATCTATAAGCTTATGATAAGAGCCTTCTCCATTGTTGGAATAACTACTTCATCTTTGCATCCATTCTCTCATATTTGAGTAGTAAAGGAAGATCTAAACATGGCTTTGTAGCCATTTTAGTGAGATCATTTCCTCATCTAGAGACAACAAACAAATTGATTGCTTATGATCTAAATAGGTTCATAATTTGATAACAATCATACATTTACAAGAGTAGGAATGGTTTAGCATTAGATGTTCATTCATGTTTATGCATTAGAATAGTTATTTCCTTTAAGCTCTTATCATGATGTTTATAGTTAGATTTATTTTGCTTTGAAGCTACTAGGTATTAGTTTCATTTCAATAGTATAACAAGTTTAGCATAACAACATTTCACACGCTTGGTGGGAGGTGAGAATATACAAGGGCAAATATCGCACATATATACAAGAATAAGATAAGATGGATTAAGGCTAGTAGGGCTAGGTTCAACACGATGATGAATTCAAGCCAATGAAGAGATAAGAAGGAATGTGCATGCCCCATTGTCACCGCCAAGAAACAAATGACAAAAGGAGGACAAGATCATTTATTGAAATGGGAACAAAGGTTCCCACAAACATGGTAAAAAGGAAATATTACACACATGGATGTGTTGAACGAAGCAGGAGAAGAAGAAATGTTATGAAAGGATATGAAAAGTGTAGCTAGAATACTCGCAATGAAAAAGTGATTAGCCAAAGGCACAAATCGCGAGACAAAATAATGACTAAAGTAAGAGTCTAAACAAGGTCCAAACAACACTTGGTAACATACTAATCCTATTTTCTCATAGAGATCCAGTGTGTGCACGTGGAAATTAATTACCTCTTGCAAGAAAGATTTAATAGGAAATAAGTGAAGACAAACTAGCCAATGTGTAGGAATGATTTATTTTGAAAGGTGATTTGTGAATGAAGGGTGGAAGGAGAGCCGTACATTGCTCCACTGCCATCTAGGCGTCCATAGCCCCGACGGAGATGTATTTGATTCTAGTCACAACATTGCTCTCTGTCAGCCAGGCGTCCATAGCCTTGATAGAGATACTGGAAATACCCCAAGAGAGAGTTATATATTGATTTGTTTTTGCTTTTTGATTTTTTAATTGATTTTTTACTTTTTGAAAAGTATTTCAACTCTCTCAATTGTTTTGACAAGGGGTTAAGAACCACTAATGACTTAATGGAAGGAGGTGGAAGTGATTGTGATGATGACATTGGCTAGTGTCAACAAAAAGTTCTTCACAAGAAGTTTATTAGATGTAGATAGTGATAGGATATCTAAGAGGTCAGTCATTCTTTAATTTACCAAGGTGATGAAAGACCAAGGTCAAATAGATACCATAGAGATAAATGTCACAAAATGAGTGTGAATAGACCAACCAAAATATCATCGAAGGGATGGAAATGGTGGATGACTCGCAGAGGAATGGAAAGAAAGGGAAGAAAGAACATCCATGTGTATGCACATACACGATTGCCTTTATTTGATCTTTGTACCTTTGATTTTTTGTAATGTTTTAATGTTTTCTCATTTTTTTGAATTGATTTTTGACGGTTTTACAAAGGGAAAACCGCGAAGGAGAAGACGATGAAGATGAATGATTGGGAAGTTGGGACCAAAAATGTCACTCCACGTGATAGGATCCAACAATGATGTTTGTGATTTCTTTAATAAGGGAGACTAGGAGTATTTTCTTATCAAGAGTAATATTATCTCTAATCTCGATGACCGTAGTGAGATCATATTCGATAAGTGACTGTGACTTATCTTTCAACATGGATTTTGTATGTGGGATCTTGAGTTCCCTATCCATAGGTTTTTGCACTTTGCACCATACTTGATGGTTGCGTTGGTGTGCATTCTTGAATCACATTTGATTTTTAACTTTATGTTTATTTGACTTGTTGGGAGCTTTGGAGCTCTTTAGAGTTTTGATCTTAGCTTGATGAAGAAACTGTTTGGGTTTCATATAAGCTAATGTGTGATTTGTCTAGATCCCGAGAAGTGGGAGAAGAAAGTGGATGTTTAGGATTGATGATAAGAACATTTGGCATGCCTAGTGGGACTTACTCCATTGCCCTTTGCATTAATTTCAAGTTTTTGTAGATTAGTTTCAATTTTGGTTACTATCCCTCTTTTAGTTAAGTTTGCTTGGTTTTAGTGCTCTTTGCAGAAAAAAGAGAGGTAGGTGCTTTGCCAAATTTGAAGCAAATTGGCAAAGATTTTATTTTTTTGACATTATTCTTGTCAAATCTCATGTTTTGATGTTACACAGGTGCCTTGCGCTAGGGGAAGAAGACTTGTACTATTGTCAAAACCCGTGTGTTACCTCTAAGTTGGCTTGAGCTCTATTGTTAGGCTTAGCGCTTGCGCTAGAGCCTCTCGGCCTACATTACCATTGGCTTGAACTTTGCTCCTCTGTGTTAGGCTTGCGCTTATTGCTTCTAAGCTTGCGTACTCGATTCTCTACCTATGTTAGTGGTACACTATTTTATATTTCTATCACAAACATGCGTTCTTATCATTACCCATGTGTTAGTGCGAGTTGTCTTGCGCTAGTGCTCACATGTCATTTTTTGGCTTGGTTTTTTGAGGTTTCCATATTCCGATTTTTTTGATGTTTGGTGCTAATTTACAAGTTTTCTAATTCTGTTTTGCAAGTTTTTACATTTTTAATCAGATTTCTAACATGTTGTCAAGCTTTAATGAATGTAATGTTTCCATGCTTTGCTTAAGTTAGGATAAAGTTTGTGTATGCTCTTCTCTTGCACCTTTGGGTGATCTTGAGAAACAAAAACAACTTTAGTCTTCATTTTATAACATTTGGTTAATTTAGAAACTTAATCTTTCATTTTTGATTAAGGGAATGAATAATTTATCAAGCATTTTATGGTTATTTGATTTCAAGTTTTCCTTTGCTATATAGTTGGGTTAATTGTTGTGTATGCTCTTCTCTTGCGTCCTTGATGATCTTGAGAATCAAAACAACCTTTGATCCTCTTTCAAATATTGTGATTTGCTTGGAAAATTACTAATCTTTGAGTGAAGGACCATATACCACTTGTCAAAAAAAAATCTAAACAAATACTAAATACACGTGTGTTGCAAGTTGCCAATGGTGTTCTAAACCACATTTTTAATCAAAGATAAAAACACACCATTTATTCAAAACAATGTATTTGTAGGTTCGAGATAAGGGCTTAAACCCATCCGCTTTGAATTGTGGGAAGTATCTTGGCATAATCCATAAAAACTAATTATGAGGATTACCACAGAACCCCAAAGTAGTCCACACCTTGAGGGAATTGGTGGATGAAATAGAAGTGCCCCCTTACCCACTTGACTAGTTAAAAACCCATGTGAGAAAAGCTTCATGTTACCCTATATGAGGCCCCATTCATTAATTTGATTGTGGGGTAATGGTCCATTGTCTAGTTTACTAGAAATGCATACCTCTCTTAGGTAAGAATTGATGAGTTTGTGAACAAAATCCTAGGAAACCATTTGGCATTGGGGCCAACTTGACTTTATCCATCGTGTTCTAAAGAGCTCTCACAAAGCAAAAAATTCTTCGAGTCAAAACCTTATTAGTCAAACAAGGGAGAGTTCATTGAAGTTTGTGCCACGTGTTATTCATCATAAAACTTACAAGGCATTACTTTGTCTTAGTTTCTACCTTGTCCTAAGACAAGGCAAAACTCTGCCAAAGTTAGGCTAAGTATTTTTCATCACCACTTGGTCTACTCCTTTGTTTTCTTGTTTCCCTTTTTGGGAAAAAGAGAGCATACATACGTAGTGCTATCAAAATTGTGTCCACCACTTTTTCACCCACTTACATCCTTCCTTATTACATTGTGATAGTAAGTGTTGAAAGTGTGTTGGTACGTCTTCATATCTTTGATAGCCTTGTCTTGATACCCACGTCAAGACTATCTTATTGTAGTTAGGTTGTCTCATCATTGACTTCCTCTTGAGTTGTTACATTGCTCATATCATATCAATACAATTTTGATACTTACATCTTGTTTCCTTTGTGAAACTTGATTTAAGTCTCTAAGTTATACTATTATGTTACTCGCATAAACTATAAAATTCTTGATATACTTAGACCTTTTTTTATTCCAACATTGCCTTGAGTTTTGAAAAGTGTTTTCGTTACTGTTGCTTCATCATTGTGTCAACATCATTTTGATACTAATATCTTGCTTTGTCTACAAAGCTTGATTAACGTGTCCAAATTGTGTTGTTGTGTTGCTCACATTTGTAACTTCCATTTTCAAGACTTGGAATTTGTTTGTGTCTAAACTTGTTTAAGTATACCTTGTTTGGAAATCACGTCAACACCATCTTAGTACTTAGGTATTGTTTATCCCAAACTTGATCTAAGTATTGACATTGTGTTTGTCATTATTACACCAAACCTATCTTTGAGAACGTAGGGAGTAGTTATTCTTGTGATTAGATCTTGGTCTTGTACTTGATTGATTTGTCCTAGATACTTCTTACTATACGGTTCCATATTAGTGTGTCATTCTTTATTCTTTGGTATCCTTGATTCATATTTCCTTGATTCTTTGGATTTTTTCCATTAGTTATTTGACATTATTTGTGACAATTTGACGATTTCACACTACTTGGTTTTTCCTAGGGTCCATTTTAATCAACCTTAGTAAAACCTTTCCCATTATGCCTCCTATCACAAGGATGGGGCATCAAAGATTAGGGTCAAACCCTTTTGTTAATGAAAAGTTAAACCCTCTTTATGAAGACAATAACATGGTTGACCATAGTGGTGACGAGGGAAATCTCCTCGGAATGACTTTGAATTTAATCCCACCCACATGGATAACTTCCTATTTCAAAACAAGAATGAAGTCCTTATGTGTGTCGTAGAATTAGGGGCTAAATTACCACCTACATTTGATCCTACTCTCCTCACAAACATGATTCATGGAGAGGAATAAGTAGAGCGTCCCCTTTGTAATATTGATGAAATCCTAAACCCAAGACATGTTTCTACTTTCGACCAATGGAATGAGGAAGAAGTGCCTTCTCAAAATAATGGTGGTTATCACATCCCCATTGTTAAAATTCATTATGAGGATCATGAGGAACATGCCAATCATGAACAACCCCCTCCTCGTGAGAATCACGAAGAGACACAAAACCAAGAGGTTACAATAGAACAACAAATACAAGCTCTTACTCATCAATTGGCGAGTTTAGCTTCACATGTCAACAAAGAGCCTACGAAGACTCCAAGACAAGAAAAACCTAGAGCTTCGTATCATGAGTTTTATACCAAAACTCCTTGTCAAGAAAAACATAAAGAGGCATATCATGAATTATACATGATAATAAAGGTGGTGAAACATCTAGACTTAACCATGTATATATGTCTGCTTCACCTACGCGTGGTCAAATATTTGACCAGGAATGGTTATCTATGAAGAACACCCTCACTTATTTACAAGAAGGCAATGTGGGACATAACAAAAATATCAATTTGAAGAGCTATGCCCATATCCATTTGATAGAGATATGTTGAGAACACCTTTCCCTCATCACTTTGATTGTCTAAAATTTGATAAGTATAAAGGTAAAGGTGATCCACGAGACCATGTCAAAGACTTCTTTATGGCATGTCAAGAGGTCGCATATAGTGATAATTATCTCATTCGCCTCTTCCCACAGAGTCTAGGGGAAAAGCGCTCGAATGGTTCTTACACATACCTAAGGGGTCAATCATACATGGCTGGAATTAGCAGAAAAATTTGTACGTCACTTTTCCTTTAACATGGAAAATGACATCACCATGATAGACTTATGTAATGCAAAACAACGAAATAATGAAAACTTCACTAGTTTCTTACAAAGATGGTGAGGGTTAGCTAGTCGCTTCCCTTGCTCCATACCAAAGAAAAATTGGTTAGCATTTTTGTGCCTAATCTACATCCTTGAGATTGCTTTCCACTTGCAAATGCATTGTGGTAACACCTTTGAGGAGGTTATAGAAAAAGGCAGCCAAATCGAAAAGTGTTGTTAACCAAAGGGACCTTAAAACCCTTTTCCAAGAGATAACCACAAATCAAAGCCTACGATAAACCAAAATTCTTTCCAAATAAGAATAAAAATGTCGTAGGTGATGGTATAACTGATTCTAAATGTGTGCAGGAAGTTCTAAATAGCACTCCTTTGAAACTTACCAAAGGAACTGTTGCACCTAAATTTAAGCATCGCACATTTCACCCCTCTAACGGATTCTTTGTCATCTATATTAAAACAATTAGATACGGTAAACATGGTTAAATTCCCAAACACTATACCTTATGGAGATGATGTGCCAAAACCAACATGGTTTCGAGAAAATGAATACTGCGGGTTTCATCATGTTAGGGGTCACAATATTGATAAATGTCTGAAGTTAAAACACTTCATACAAGATCTAATCGATAACGAGAGATGTAGAAATGGATTCCCCAAGACCTAGAAAAGTCTTCCAATCAAAACTTGGGAATTTACAAGGAACCTTTCCCTAAGCATAATAAAGGGAGAAAAAGCCGGATCAAGGCCAGTCTTCCCAAAACAAGAGTACCAACTATGTTGCCAAAACAAATAATCCTTTTGATTCTCTAATTGGTTGTGTTAACCCACATATTAAACATATCAACACTATTAAGATTAAATTGAGAGAGTGTGTCATGGAAACGCGACGTGCACGCCTCATTATCCCAAAACCTCCTCTACCTACCCCTCAAGATAGTCATTATGATGTTTTAGAACAACTTGAGAAGACCACTGCTAAGATTTTGATCTTAGATCTTCTCAAAATATCTAATGTTCACAAAGACATCCTTTACAAAACACTACAGGGGTCAAGAGTGTTAGTTGATATTGATCCTACGTGCTTCCAAGCCTTGGTCGCACGTATATTTATCCAATTGAGCACATAACCTTTAGCCATCAAGAGATTCTTGAAGAGGATCCTATGCATAATCTACCCTTACATATTGAAGTCATTTCAATCGTAAGAAGATAAAAAGGGTGCTTATGGATGGCGGATCGGGCCTAAATATTTGTACTTTGAAACTAGTTCGACAACTGGGCCACATTGATGCTGATCTAGAACCTAAGGTCATCACCATCAAGGCCTATGATAATGAAGAGCGACAATTAGTTGGCATGGTCACTTTTCCTATGGAAGTGGGGCCTACTACTCATGACACCAAGTTCCATGTTTTGGACTTGGAACTTCCTTACAACATGCTCCTTGTTTGCCCATGGATTCATGCCATGTAGGTCATCGTGCCTTCCACATACCATCAGTGTCTAAAGTTATACCATGAAGGAAAACTATTACCATTTAGGGGATCCTCAACCCTTTTCTCATTGCAGAGCATTTTTGGGTTATTTTCCCACCACATTTGAATGTCCTTCTACAAAAATGGTCGTTCAAGTTCAATCAAAGGCTCTTGCCTCATGAGTTGATCTAGATACCTTATGCTCTCATAAGGATGGTGCTTCTACATCAGACTCTCCCTTTTCTTCATGGGAGATGAAATTTATTGCAAATGGATGTGGAGAATATGACCTCCAACATGACCTTTTAGTTTCTAAACTCCCCTATCACCCAAGACACGTGAGGTAGGCCCAACTATAAATATCAAAGATCCTGGAGCATTGTAACATTGAAAATTTTCTTCCTGGTGGTCTTTTAGCAGATGAAAATATGTTAGACAATTCCATATCCCGATCACTTGATGATGAAATGGCTCCATGCTATCAATCACCCAAGTATGTTATCCCAAATAAAATGATGTATGCTATGGGATACAAAGGATATGGATGCGGCATAAACGAGAAAGGTATACGAGAAGCTCTTTCGATACCACATCACAAGGTTTGTAAAGTACGGTATTGGTATCCGACCATATGGGTCCAATCCTCCAGAGGTCGAAGCAACCTCTTCTAAACGAGAAGATAGTTTGTCCAATTATGAAAGCGAAATAGATTCCCGGTGTAGTCTTTACGAATACCTTGCCTCTATGAACTTATTTTCTGACATGACTATCTTAACCATATCCCCTACCATTCTGAGTTAAATATTGTCTATCCTTCCCTTTCCATGGGACCAACAACAACATGTACCAATCGACTTCTTTGAGAATGATGAAGCAATTGGTGAGTTTATGGGTCTCACGTGATGACATTCCTATTGGTGATCATAAGAAGGGATTCTCCATTAATCTTGACACATGCACATACTTTGGGGAGGAGGCTGAAATTCATGGTCAAAAAAATTTAAAAGAGAACAAGGGCAAGATATCATCAAAGAAGCCTTGTAAAAATGAAAAAGTCCAAGTCCTATAGTGAAAACCTCTTTGAGGCACTTGCAGACAAACAAATGGAAAAATCATTGGACATAGAAAATGACCAGCCTAAGGGTGAAAATCTCATTGAGACACCCTTAGATGAAGATCTCAATCTCCCCCAATCCTACGTGTATGGAGGAAGAATCCAAATTTCTAGTGGAGGAGACTATAGATGTGAACATTGGAACAAAGGAGGAGCAACCTAGAATGGTTAAGTTGGGAGCTTCACTTTCAACACAAGAGTAAAGACCTTGTCATGCTTTTGCGTGAATTTTCAGATATATTTTCTTGGTCCTATGTGGACATGCTAGGGTTAGATCCCTCATTAGTAGTGCATAACCTAGTTGTGCAAGAAGCAAAGCCCATCAAGTAGAAGCTTAGAAAGATGCATCCTCATGTCACCCTATTAGTAAAAGAAGAACTGGAAAAATTATTGGTGGTAGGCTTCATCAGGCCTATTGATTATTTAGAATGGATTTCTAATATAGTCCATGTACAAAAGAAACCCATTGGTATCAGGATATGTACAAATTTTAGAGATATTAATAAAGCATGTCCTAAGGATGATTTTCCTCTTCCTAACATCGACATGATTGTCATTCAATTCAACTGCTGTTATGAAATGCTATCCCTCATGGATGGATTTTCGGATATAATTAGATTAAAATTGTAGAGGAAGATCAACACAAGATAACTTTTACCACCCTTGGGGACATTATGTTATCAAGTCATGCCCTTCGGCCTCAAGAATGCAAGCGCAACCTATCAAAGGGCTATGATTGTAATATTTCACGACATGATAAATGATATAATGGAAGATTATGTGGATGAAATCTTGGGAAAATCCAGGACTAGAGAGGACCATCCAAAGATCTTGTGGTGCATCTTTTAGCGTCTTAGAGACTATAAGGTTAGACTCAACCCAAAGAAATGTGTCTTCGGTGTTATCTGGAAAATTGTTAGGGTTTATTGTTTCAAGGAGAGGAATTAAAGTAGATCCTGTAAAGGTTACTACCATAATAGAAATGCCTCCTCTAAGAACATCAAACAACTGCACAATTTATAGGGAATATCCAAGCTATCAAAAGATTTATCTCCTAACTCGCAGACAAGTGTCATTCATTCACACATATTCTTGAAGAAAGATGTTGATTTTCATTGGGGTCCAAAACAACAACAAGCGTTTGCTTTTCTCAAAGAATATATTTCTAAACCCCCTATTCTAATGCCACATACTTTAGGAAAACCATTGTTGTTGTACATTTCTGCCACTCAATTTGTAATTGGTGCGATTTTGGCTCAGTATGATATAATATAAATCCATTACCTTAGAAAATCCATCTATTACCACAAATTGTCATTGTTTTTGATTTTTAAAAAAAATTTGTCATTATTTGCTAAATAATAAGACCAAGCTCATTTCTAGAGTTGACCCACTAAGTACTTATTATCTAAACTTGCACTTATAGAAGGATGGCTAATTGGATCATCCTACTTAGTGAGTTTGATATTGAGTACATCAATAAAAAATTAGTCAAAGGGAAGGTACTAGCGGATCAACTAGTTGAAGCCCCTTTTCCGGTAATGAACCATTGAGTCTGAACTTCCAGACACTTCTATGATGTATCTTAAGGATTCCATTACATGGCAGATGTATTTTGATGGATCCTTTACTTTCCATGGTTCAGGAGCAGGAGTTGTGCTCATTACTCCCGTAGGAGATTTGATTCCACAAGCATTCAAGCTTGGTTTTCCATGTACAAAAAATATAGCGGAATATGAAGCTCTCATTGCAGGGTTGAAAATAGCTATACATTAGGATATCATGAAGGTCAATGTAATTGGTGATTCTATGTTAATCATCAAACAAGTAAATGATGAGTACAAATTTAAGGATGAGAAGCTCATTAAAATGATGATACTTTGAAGTAATTATTTGTACAAATCACGTTCCAGCAGATACCTAGTGGACATAATCAATTGTGCAATGACGCTATGGCTATGGCTATAGTTGGTTATTTGCTATGCATCTCACCTGAAAACAATGACATTCCTTTCTTCATGGAGCATTTAACGACACCAACATATGACATGCCAGAGTCTTGTTTGGTATGTGAAGTTGTTGGTCCCTTATCCCCCTGGTATAATGACATTTATAATTACCTTCATGATGGAACCTTCCTATTGACATTTACCAATATGAAAAAATGAAACCTTATCCAACGCATAGCCCACTACACCCTACTTGGGGGCACGCTCTATCATAGAGGCTATGACAGGAATATGTTGCATTGCCTTAATTTGGATGAATCTACCTTAGTGGTCAAGGAGGTGCATGAAGGCATCCGGGGCCCATACAAGTGGCATGGTTCTAGGCTAAAAATTGTTAAGAGTAGGTTATTATTGGCCTACCATGGAAACTGATTGTTGTCAGTATGTTAAGAAATGCTTTCTTGTGCCAAAAGTACGACAATCTAATACATACCCCAACACAGTCTTTGCAACCAATCACAACGTCGTGGCATTTTTCAAAGTGGGGACTCAATCTCATTGGAAAGCTTACCCCTACTTCATCTGATGGCCACATGTTCATTATTACTACCACTAAGTATTTCAAAAAGTGGGTAGAGGCTATTCCTCTTACCTATGTCATTGGTGCCTGATTTCAAAGTTCATCATGAACCACCTCATTTGCTATTATGAAATTCCCTCTACCATTGTAGCTAACAATGGTAAGTATTTTAAGAACAAAACTATGAAGGTGTTGTGCCAACGTTTTCAAATCCGACTAAAATGGTCAAATCCCTATTACCCTCAAGGTAATGGATAGGCTAAAGCCTCAAACAAGACTCTTGTTTGTATAATGGAAAAGATGGTTAACAATACTGATTGTAATTGGAATTTACAAATTCATCCTGCCCTCTAGGCGTATCAAACATCCATCCACACCCATACTAGTGCTACTCCATATTCCTTATTTTCGGCACAAAAGTTGTCCTACCCCTTGAGATCAAGATCCCTTCTTTGCAAGACTATTTAGACAAAGAGGAGGATTATAGAGTTGCTAGACTCGTAGAACTAGAGCTACTAGATGAGAAACATGTTCATGCACTAGATCACTTAAAAGTGTATAAGAATCGAGTGCGTCGAGGATATAAAAAGAATAATACCTCACCAGTTCGAGGTAGGAGACCTTGTCTTAAAGGAAAATTAGTTCAACACCACAAAGGATCATGAGAAGAAGGGTAAGTTTGAGCCTAATTGTTAGGACCATATGTTGTGGTTACTAAATTTGGTTTAGGAGCATATAAACTTGCTGATTTTGATGGTGATGAGCTGTGGAGCCTATGAATGCCATGCATCTCAAGTGGTTCTACGCTTAAGCATGGAGGACCTTCAAAATAAAAAAGTATAAAAATTAGAAAAAGAAATGAAAAAGTAAAGAGAAATCAATCCATCCAAATGTGAAAACCACGCAATTGTGGCACTTTAGACAAGTCCTTTGGTGAAAACCGGTTTCCAATGCCATCAAAGGGTCCGTTGTTCACAAACATCTCATATCTAGGAGTACGATGGCTTTATCCTAAGCTAGTTTTTTCCTGTGTCTGAGATACTTTTGAGCCTATCCTTCGTGGCCTTGATCCGGCTGATTCTACTAATGTATTGGAAGAGTTGGCCTTTGCACATTCTTATCTCATTCTAGGGCATTTTCACATCTTCACTTTCTTGCACATATGTGTGACGTTTTCCCTTGTATATTCCCATCTATCTTTGGGGGCACCCACATTTCTTTGTTTTTCTTGCACATGGTTTTGGAAAACTATTTAAAAAACTCAAAACATTCATATGAATTTCCATAAAATTATCAAAACATTCAAATATGTTTCATAGAAAACTAAAAACAATATAACATTGTATCGAGAAAATACATAAACAACATAAAATGTTTCAAAATTGTCCCACAAAAACAAAGTAGTATTTTCTTACTTAGTTGTTTATTTGTACATAGTTTTGTTGACTTTTTGTGTTGCATGATTTTAGGATCCATTGGTCCTTTTCTTACTTAGATTAAAGTTTTCTTTAATCTATTGTGAATTTCATTAGATTAGTTCTATTTGCATGTTTGTACATAGTTGTGTTGTTGTATTAGATTTGATTAACTTTTTCTTGTGCTTGTTTTTTTTTTGCTTGTACAATTTGTTATCATTTCATCATCCATATCATCTATCATCACATCTAAACATCATCACATATCAATAAATGCTAAGCTACATCATCATACAAATGAAAATTAAACATGTATGCTAAGATAACATCATATAATATCATCAAATTGGGGAAATAGGGATTATCTTTATCCCCCTCATCATAGACCATAATAAAAACATGGGCTAAACATGATATCTCATAAAACACAAAATGTGATAAATAAACAAAGTCCATCATCATATATCCATATCAAATATCAATGTCCATATACAAAAAGTGTCTCGATGTACATTAGATACAAAATATATGCCATCATGGGCATGGATAAAAATGTGCCTTCATCTTGAGGCATAATAAAAACAATACATATACATCATGTCAAAAATGTGCCTTCATCACGAGGCATATACCAAAAATACATGTACAATAAGAGAGTCAACCACGACTCTCATTGGCACCAGGAATCCCGCCTATGATGTGGTGGTGGGATGTGTACTAATTTGGTAGACCTAGATGGCCCGTGTGATCTCAATTTGAATATGCTTCCTACGATCCGAATGTAAGAGATTGCCCTATATTCCTCTTGAACCGCAACATGGTATAATGCCTGCTTTGTGTGTTGCCTCAACCGACGCCATTATTTAGTAAAATTATCTACCGAATTGGTAATCTTGTTATTAATGCTACACGATGCGAGCATCACACTATGTTGTAAGTATAACCACATCCCCCTGACTTAGTTGACCTTAGCTCCCCACCGTACTCTCTTTGTCGTAAGATGTTCTCGCTTATATGATGACTAGCTCTACTCTCGGCGTTGTAGAAGGTCTATATTGTAATAAAATCTATATCAATACCCTACAGGGCCATGTCTCTCTTAAGATGTAATGCGACCATTGATGGCTCACCCGCTCCCGGAATAACACCGAATTCGGGCACCGGTATTTGTGGTCCTCTCTATGGTGACCTAGGTGGTGATCCCCAACCCCCACCTATTGTAGTTTGTCTCGAGGGTGATCCCCATCCATCCCATCCATCTCCACCATACCAACCTACTACAATGTGTGTACTTGCTACTTGAGGCGGTGAAGGTAGAACCCGTACCAAGAGCACCTTCTCAGTACATGCACCTATACACCATGTATAGGAATCATTTGTATAATAGGAACTTGTTATGTATGTACTGTGCTTGCTTACAGTATAGGATGGTGTAGGGGTGGACCTTGTAGCCTGTATCTATATCTGTATTTATGGTGCATGCCCTAGGCCTATAAATCAGCTTTGGCCTCCGATCGTCCTAATCTCGGCCCTATCTCTCAAATCTTGTATATGTAGACCCCTGTGCTTATGTGGTTGTACCTCCTCTATTGTAACCTATGGGATTGTAATACGTAGAGGTAGTATTGTCGCATACCAAGGCCCATAATTTGGCATGGTCGGAAGTGGCAGATGGGGTTGTAGCTGGTTTAGAGGGGATATAATGGTGATAGATAAAGTGGTTAGTTTCAATGTGGGGATTGGTTGGGATCACATGAGACTCATGAGGAGGAGTCATGGAAACAATAGGTTGGGAAACCAAAGACGAAGTGATCAAATGTGTAGAAGAGACAATAGATAGGTAGATGTTTGTTGGGAAAGAATGCTAGAAGTTGGGATGTTGTTAGATGAGGTTATTTTTTTAGTTTTTTTTCTTGAGAGTGAGTAATAACAAGCATGAAATAACAAACAATAACTTATACATATTTTTAATATGAAAAACAAATCATGTGGGAAAGTGTTAATTATCTTATTTATTAGAAATGTGTGAAGAAGAAAAAGAAGGGCTCGAAGGGAACCTAAGAAGTGGTCATTCTAAAGATGGTTTCGGGTTGTTTAGGTTGGTGCCCTCGATATACCCGGTTACGTAAGGCTCAAATATGTGATGACTACGGGTATGTGGTATGGTATTGGGTCCTACCCCGTACTTCACGCACCACACCAATACGGGTGTCATGCGCTTAGCCAATATACCAATAGTCAAAAAAATTATAACATGCCAAAGACATCATGGAAAATTTCTTCTTTGGGTGATGAAATCTCAATAATTCCACCAGTAGAAGATGTTTAAGATGTGTAAATTGATTTGTTTATTTGGTTGTGTGTGGAAGAAGTGAATGCAAAATATTACCTCCTAGTTACACTACGTTATCAAGCAAGCATGAAGGTATTCTTTTTAACCCAAAATCCGGATGTTATCTTCGATGATATTATGTAGACAAAGAAGGGAGAGAGATGCAAAAAGAAAATAGGAAAAAAATAGGAATACCTGGAAAAATGTTATTTTCCTTTTTTTCAATTTAATATAATGCTTACATGTTAATCCAAGAAAAATCTACCATGCACGCAAGAAAACAAGTCCAACCTATGAGGTTAGTAGAAAGAAAGAAATGGAATATGAAATTAAATAAAGAAAGAACTCACCAAAGAGAAAGGGTGGGTCCCACCAGTGTGCAAGAATGTTGATTTAATTTTCCGCTCATGTTTGAAGTTAATGGAAAGGAATACAAGAAAATAGGAAACTCTAAGTTATGAGAGGGTTTAAGGCTACCTCTTGATATGTGGCGATGATAAAGGTGACGATATACAGTGCAAAAATGATTAGTAGATAAGATGGTGGGTTTCCTGATTACGTCACTACGTCAGTCCTAAGAAGTGATAACTTCCTAGGGATGGATGTTAACCCACTTTGATAAAAGATTAGATAAAGCGATAAAGGATAAATGATAGAATGCAATAGATAACTCAATTAAAAATAAATCGGAGAGAGATGCTAGAGATGTGCTAGGATATAGATCTAACAATGTAAATGATAGAAAATAAAATAAAACCTAATCAAGTTGACGGCGACTTGAGACCGATAGTAATCTGGAGTTGATAGTGACTACAACAAAGTGAGCCAAAAGTTAAGTAGAAAATCAAATCCAAATTTGATGTTAGAATGTTGTAGAGGATATGGATATGAAGTTGTGATGTTGGAGAAATAGAAAGGATGCAAGAAAATTAACAGATATAATAAATATAGATAGGGTCGATGTGCGGTGTCGGGTTGGATCAATGATGACTAGTGATAATGAAGATGATATTTGGGCTCTGAGCAGGTGGATCACATAAACAAAGAGGCATGATTATTGAAGGAAGTTGTCAGAGTTGAGATATGAAGCATAGGGCAAGAAACAAGGATGATGCAAATTATGTTGACGGTGAGTGGGCATAGTCGATGGAGACCATAGATAGATCTAGGGTTTGAAGGAATTAAATGGATGGGAAAATGATTGTTGGAAAGGATTAGTGATGGAAAATGCAATGAAGGAGCTCCAAGGCAATTGGTATACTTATAATCATGATGGAAAAGGGTAATAAAATAATGGTGAGGCATCCACATAAGAAAAGGCTTTAAGATATCCCAAGAGGTGTCCAAAAATCTCTAAGATAGCTCAAAGTTGATAATTACAACTTCTAAGAAGAGAACAAAACAAAGCAAACTTACAAGAAGGAAAATTCTCAACATTTCATCCTCTTGAGGAGAGGTATGGGGACACTTATAGGGTCGACGGTGACCCGCATGGGTCATCTAATACTCTGAAAATTGTCAATTTGGGTGGTGGATATGGTGTTTATCTCAATGCAAGAGGCCTTAAAATGGGTAAAATTAGGGTTTTTAGTGATTAAGACGGTGTAGGGTTTCTTAGGGAGGATAAAAGGTGGTTGGGGATAAGAATTCATTAAATGAGGGTAGATGGGAACCTAGGGATGATAAAAGGGGTGTTTAGGGAAGATAAAAGGATTAATGGATGGGTTTAGGGGTAATTAAACGTGATTAGTGATGAATTAGGAAAGATAAAATTAATGATGAGATAAAGATAGGAAAGTGGGAAATTAGATGAATAATATGGGATTCTTGAGGTAATGGGGTATTTGAATGGGAAGAGAGGTATGTATGTGTAGGATGAAAATGAAGGGGTGTGAATGCGGTATGGGGGATAAGCGTACAAAATTGGTGTCTGCGCATTGATACAAAATTTAGATGATGAATACTGCAGAGAAGCCTTCTGACAACAAAGTGTGGACTCTCCAAAGGCTTGGTGTGGATGCATAGGGTGTTAAGATGTCATGAATGATGTCGTTTAAGTCTCCGGAATGGCGAGTGTCGATCAATGTGTAGTGATCCCCATCCAAGGAAGTTGGTGGGTTTATATGGAATCGCCTGGCAAGTTTGGTAATCGTTTGGCAAGTTTGGTAGTCACCGGCAACTGGGAAAAGTGGGGAAAAATCACTTCTAAGTGGTTGAAACCACCTCCAAATGGGTGAGTTTTGGGTTGGGGATGAAAATAAATGGGTAAGAGTGTGTTGAGGAGGTTGGGAGGTTATGAAGGTTTGGCCTTACTAGGCTAAAATGGGTTTATGTGGTTTAGGAGGGGGTAAGTGAATATTTATGGGAGTAAATGAGTATTACAAGAGTAGAATATGATTTAGAGATTGATAGGACTTTGGTTTATTGATTAAAATATGTATATAATTTTTGTGGGTAGGTCACTGAGGGTGTCAAAAATTAGTGTCTACACTTATCTCTACACTAATGTTTTTATCTTAATATATTGTTTCTACTTTGCTTTAAAACATGTTTAATTTCTACTATGATATTTTTATGCTATTACCACTCTAGATTATCACATGGTTAACACTTTCTACTTTGTTATATTTACTTCTATACATATGTATTCTTGTTTGTTACATGTTACATGTTTCTTTCTTTGTGCACCATGGTTGCCACCATGTATAACCCCTTTTGCAAGTATAGGTTCGAATAGTGGCCACCATTCCAAATTGCTTACGTGATCTTATGAAACTTATCATATTCATTACACGTGGGTACACATATATTCTTTTGATTTACGTGCTCGATTCTTTATCACACGCACCTCAAAAGATGGGCATTCACTGAGGAATTTTCTACATTTGCAAACATATTCGGGAATATCATAACAAATTTTTATAGGATTCAAATCCTCGAAATAGAAAAATTAAAAAAATTGGCGAGAATCTAAAGTAGGTTAAAATCGTATAGTATAGTCGGGACTATGGTATGGTCCTAACCAAGAAAAGTGTTCCTTGACATGGGCATATTCTATAGGTTTTGAAATTTTACTCAATTATATAAGTTATTTATAGATTTCATATAGTCTGCTATATAAATGACTCGAGTTCATAGTAGTCTAGGTTTCTCTTGACTTCACACCTTTGCAAATATACCCTCCATACTTTGCATCAATGTGTTAAGTTCATTCACAATAATCATGTAGTTAAAATTAGGGTATTCCATTTTTGGACCTTATATCTTAGCATCTTGGACCTGGTGCATACAATTATTAATCCTAGCACTAGAGTGTCTACATCTTCATCTTCTCATCTTCTTGTTATATCTCGTAGGAAACTCCTTCCAAAGTGCATCTATGTTTGGGTCTTGTTGGTCACACATTTCTCATCTCAGTCACATACTACTTCTCGTAAGGAACCCTCTCCTTGTCCTTAGAGTATGTCATAGTTTATCTATATTATTCATCATGGGTATTCCCACCCTAAGTCTTATAAAACACATGTCATGGCTTCTACACCAATTATACACGAGTATACTTTATCTCTTATAAAAAAATTGGGCTTCCACCTCCTTCACCCTATGAGTGTGATGGGACACATTATGTTCCCCTTATCGGGTAGATCTTATGCTACACCCTTACTAGTACACAACTATTTTCAACATATTCAAAAACATTCAAATAATCACATAATATAAAAACATTCAAATATGTGCAAAAATAAAAAATCAAGACATGATTATGCTCTTATTTTATAGCTAATTACTTTCTACATTTTTTTCATGTTGGTTTGATAGATAGAGTATATTTTCTATATACTCTTTAGACATGCGCATTCATGAGGTATATTGAGTATGATGTAGGACATACATATAATGACACATGGTGATAGGTGTTTGTTTGGTTCCTTACACTTATCTTTGACGTAACCCCCCATGTTATACGTGTGATTTTGTTTCATTATAGTTACTTTACACCTTCCTCATCATGCTTGATTATATACATAGTGATAATTGTTATCTTTTGAGCTAACAATCCTAAAACATGTTCCTTGTGAAATGCCAACCTATCTTTCTATCTCTATTTTCATTATCATTGTTTTCTATGTTTTCTAGATACATTAGTGTCACTACTTTCTTATACTAATTATTTCCTTGTTTAACTACTGTGTTGTTTTAATTTTTACTTATGGTTGAATATTGTCTTGATTATTTTATTTATACAATATGAGTTTCTTGATTGTCATATGACACAATGTGTGTCCCATATTTGTGGCTCTATGCCTACCTTGCATGTTACACTTGTTTCTCTCGAATGTGTCCTATAGGTTCTCCTATTCTAATTATTTTGTTACATAGAGGGTGTCTCGTGTTTGCATATGTACACCTTCATGTGAATATATTTATATGCCTCTATACTAGTTATTGCCTTCTCTCTCTCACACTAATTTTTCTATCTTTTTATATTATTTCTACTCTAGTTTATGACATGTTTGATTTATACTCTAATTTTTCTATGTTAATACTAATCTATATTATGACATGATTGACACTTTCTACTCTATTGTTTTTACTTTTATGCACATTTAATCTTGTTTGTTACATGTTTCATATTGCTTTCTCTACGCATCATGGTCTCCCCCATGTGTAACCCCTTTTGCAAGTATGGGTTCTCAATGGTAACCACCATTCTATCCTTCTATGTGATCCTATGAAAATTATCAGACTTATTACACATGGGTACACATCTATTATTTTGAGCCACATGCTTAAATTATTTATCACATGTACCTCAAAAGAGGGGGAATTTGTTGGGGTATTTTCTACATCTACGAGATAGATGAAGGAATACGCTTTTTATTTACAAGTCTTAGATCTTTATGAACATGAACAAATACTAAAATGTCTTATTTTCCCCTATGAAATTTAAAAATACATACATTCAATTCATAAGTACAATGCCTTATGGGGAATGGTAATATTCATTCCTTTATTAGCTTTATCTTATTCAAATAGTTATAACAAGATAAACATTGTCCCTAGATTTGTTTGCAATGATGTGGTCTCTGGGTTTTATGGAAGGTATCAAAGTGGATAAGTTAGCTATAGGATTTCCTTCTTATTATATCACCAAATTCCTAAATGTGGAAGGTATTGGAGTGGATAAGTTATTCATAGGTTGTCCTTCCTCTTTTACAAAGCTTTAAAAGGGGCGCCTTTGTTCCTCTTCTCTCTCTCTCTAGTGTTAGATTATACCTAACACTCTAGTATCTCCTTTAGAATGAATTGGAGATTGATCACCTCGATCCTCGACATCCTAGAAACAATTAAAAGTATCCAAGTCACAACAAGAACATGAGATCATCCCTTTGTAAAATGAATAGGTGTATTCCTTCCATGTTTTACATCTCCTTTACTTACTTTATGCAAGTTCAAATTTACAAGTGTTATCTATGTTTTAAATTACAATTAAATTGATATAATAGACATTGACTACACTCTATGTTGCAAGTTTCATCATGGAGCATGCCAACACCAACACATCAAAGAACCACTTTGTCAAGTGAAGACAAATTATGTGTGCACACTCAGGTATGTTTTTCCTTTAAGCATGTAATTTTCAATTACACACTTAAAGGGGGAAACGTAGAAACTAAAATTTCATAGCTTATACTTCTACAATGTCAAGTTTGACCATGCTCCCTTGCTAAGAAAAATGATCACATTCAAAATCTAATTAGTATATCTCCTAGCTCTTCTAGGACATTCTTATCTCGTACACTCTACTCTTTCTTCAATTCAAGGAATATTATTAAATCAAAGTAGTAAATTATCTCTAGGACTTTCTTATCTTTACACTCCACTCTTTCGTCAATTCAAGGAATATTATTCAATCAAAGTAGTAAATTATCTCTATACATCATGACACAACATTTTTTTTTACTTCATAGTCCTCTGTCCAAGTCCATACACTTTGGTTGGGACATGGGGTTTGGTCTTGGTCGACTTGTATGATCCTTCCCTTTTGCATTCTTTGACTCTATTTTTTTTTTGAATATCTTTATTGGGTATTTTCGTCTTCTTAGGGTCAATATTATTAGAATATTTCCCTCACATAAGGTTATATCAGCAAGTAAATGTCACTTTATAACTCACCTAACACTCTTATAAGATCCTATAGCAAATATCATTCCAAAATAACTCAAGGTTCTCATAAATCTACCTAAATCAGCTACACGTAAGTTATAGAAGTACTTACTAGATATCTAGAGCACTTAACCAGGTTAAAGATTCTAACTTCCTCCATTTCCAAACATGCAAAGGTCATAGATCCATGTCTTAACAAAGAGAAAATTTAATCCAAACATTGTTAAATGGTTTCAAGGAACAAAGTGTTAGATCACATAGATTAAGCACACCACATCATACTACCACCATGTTGGGTACATTGTGTACTATATATTTACCCCATTGTCTTTGTGTCAAGAGACATAAGGGTTGGTTAGATTGCACTCACACTTGCAAAATCACGTAGGAGAACTACATGAGGCATGATCCCAAACAAGGCCATAATACAACATTTGGATTAGTTCAACAATTGTTGTTGACCATCAAGAGTAGTCCAACCTCACCACACACACAATATTTCTCCTTTTGGTTTGTTAATGCTTTGATGAATGGTTTTGGAATTTTTTAGGGTTTACACATTGTTGCGGTAATATAGGACATCCTAAGGTTGTGTGAGAAAGAGAAGCATATAGTTAATTTCATTTTTAGGAAATAAAATCACACAAGAAGTTTCGATCATAACTATTGAAGGGTCCAAGACTGTATACAACCCTAGGTCAAGCTTGTATAGTTCTAGTGTGGGTCGTATAATAGTTGAAAAGTATTGGCATTACTCATTTTCTAGTTATAGAAAGCATAACGAATCATATACAATCTCTGATTTACCTTTTCCACCTTTTTACATATGCAAATATTCTTTGTTTTCATATGTACAACTAATTCTTCTTCTCCTCTTTCGATTTGAGATATCATTTATCGTTATAAGTATTGATGTGATATATTGGTTATGAATGGTTGATTGTAAACTAATAAAATCATAATAATGCCACGTTAAACCCCTTCATCTTCTTTATTGTTGTGTACTTTCCATAACAAAGATTTAATTAGGGTGTAAACATTTGTTTTTACACTTTTTCTATATGCCTCCTAAATTATGCTTGGGTGGGAAGGGGAGGGCGGTTGGTGCAATTTTCTACCTACATTAATATTAAGTTCATGTAGGTTATCTTAACTATAATAGGAATTCATATTACACAACTTGTAGGATTAAAATAGGATATGTCACATTTATAATCAATTACTACCATTTCCCACATGTTATTATTATGTTTCCATCATTTTGGACATTGTCGATGACATGGTCAAATGAAGATCTGGTTAACAACTCTTGTTTTTTTCTTGGTCAAATAAAATTTGGAACCCAACTCTTGTTTTTATTATATATTGACCACCTTTATTTATGTATAGTGATATACCAAAGACTTATAATGAGATTTTGGAGATAAATAAAATATTTTTTATTCATTAATATCTAACTTTTCTCATTATTGGTGTGAGTCCATATTTAATATTTTCCTTAGAATTTTCTCTTCTTACATGGTTTCATAATATGTAGATATTCTAACATTAGAATCAAAGTGTGGCCACTCAACTTTTTTCGTACTTCTATTCTTTCACACGAAAAATTGTTTAAGTTTTTTTAGTTTTTTTATTTACCTATTATGTGTCGTACAATTTGAGGAGATTCATATTTGCATTAGAAGTTGTATAACCACTTTTAAAGCTATTTGTAACCCCCGTGATTCATTAGAATGACCATATTGTAACTTACATAGGGCTTTAAATTATTTTTTAAACTTTGTAATCATATCTTTTTTAGGATTTGTACAAAAAACATTTACATTTTTAGAGGAATATCAAGTTAATTTCTTTACTTATTTGAATTAAAAATAGATATTATTGTATTGTTGTAATTTTTGAAAATTTTCAAAAAATTAAAAAATATTACAAACCAAATAGTAGCATTTATATATGTGGTGCCTCTGGTCCACACAAGTAAATTTTATTGTGCTTGAACTACTTAATCCAATGCCTAATAGAGCTATGATAATGATGTCTATGGTTTTGACCCTACAAGTAATCGTTGAGAAATCATGATAATTGTTTTCATTTCTCATTCCCCTCCATCATGTATGCATCACTATTATTAGATGTAAATGAAAATTTGAGTACATAGGTGTAGACACAAAATCACGCACTTGGGTACATTTCTAGGTCCTAAAATCATGTAAAATGTTACATGATTCATAAGCAAGAATACTAGTCGGTGAAAACTATCTTTGGCCTCTTTTATTTGTCTCTTACTTTCTCTTTGGTCTTCCACACCCTACCACCCATTCAGAACTTTACTTATTTATATTTTATGGCTTCAGACAATAGCATCAAACGCTCCTCCCCTTATGGGCGCCCCTGACCCTTTTCTATCTTACTCACTCTTTTTGGGTCTCTTTTATCTTTTAGGCATATTTTCACTTATGGGTCGGCCTTCTAGTTGTCAGTTACAAAATTCAAACAAGGGAATCATATAAATACATAGTTATGTGTTCAAAATCGAGGACTAGGCACTAAGCATATACTATCATCACCTAAGATTGCATCAAAAGGCACCTAAAGCACTTTAAATGCATCCATTCAAGGAAAAGGGCTGCATCAACTCTGCATACACTGTATAGGAAGGGGAAGTTCATTTTATTCCATCCACGCATGTTATACATTTATCCTAGGGCACATTTCCTACACATACACATAAGAATTACATGGATTCTGAGATGTAGTGAAGTGCTCTGTTGTAAGTTCACTCTCAGGGTGACCATTGGGGTCGATCGACTCCCCATTCTACATATTTTTATTATATTTGATTTGGTTTGTGGGATTATGAAGGTGAAGATTTATTTTGCATGTTACAAGTATCACCGGTGATCATAGTGTAAACAACAAGTGATCAACAAGAAGCAATCATGACACTCTTGTGACACAGTAAAAACTAGATTCCAATCATTTTCACAGTCATGGGCACCCAATAGCAGTCTCCAGCGCCAGGATCCCTTGCCCAGCGTGGGTGCCCTGTCAAAGCATTGTGCAGCAGCTCCTAAATTCACAGAGACCGGTTATGATGTTATTTACCTCATGTTCGGTGCTTTTCCCGACCCAAATCAGTTCCAAATCAAGTAAAAATAAACTAAGTCATCTCATTTATCCTATTTACTTAGGGTTTCTAATTTACATGCTTATTTTCTTACGTCATATTGTATCTTAGCATATATATAATTGTTTACATCAGATTACGCTGCTATATGGTTTAATAAATTCTATTTGTATTAAATCATTTGGTGGACCCATCGCTCGAACCAAACCTTGCTTCTAGGAATTTTTTCATCCTTTTACTATGGTTGACACCTATGTACCCTTTGATAATGAAGACCTTCATGATCTCAATGCTCATATTTTTGAACATCTGCAAGACATAGATCTTATTTTATTCATTTCTTGTGAAAAATCCACCAACCTCGCTGAGCTCAACCCTCCCACCTCTAATACTACTTCCATTCCTATTGCAACACAACCTCCCTCTTCTACCACTCCACCTACCTCTACTATTCCTACTTCCATTCCCACTCCTACCAACCATTTCACTCCACCTCTTATTTCTCATACACAACAAGTCTCCTCTTTTGGCACTCAAGACCTAACTTCTCTATACCAGGATCTGCAAATTCAAATCCATCAACTACAGCAAGCCACTTCACATTCCTCTCCATCTCTTGATTCCTCATTACTCCTCAATATCCCTTTTACACCTTCCATTTCTTCTTATTCACTTCCTCCTAACTTTATCACCCCTAAGTTGCCCACTTTCAATGGCCATGATGACCCTCAAGAGCATATTTGATCTTTTCATGTGGCATGTCTCGACTATGTGGATGATCATACATTGCTAGCTAAGTTATTTCCTAGAAGTCTTCAAGATTATGCCATGTGTTTGTTTTATGATCTACCTATTCATTCGGTAACTTCTTTTATGCATTTAGTTGATGTTTTTCTTTCTCACTTTTCCATCAATATCGACACCAAGATATCTTATGCATAACCAACTCAAATTAAATAATGATCTAATGAGCATCTAGTGAACTATGTGTTATGTTATAATAATAACCTACCTAACATGATTAATGTGCTTGTTGATTCTGAATTACAAGATATTTTTGTCCAAAGTCTCTTACCACCACTTCAGGAGAGTGTTATATTTGAGACATCTCCTTCATTTGATCAATTATGCCATATGCTTAAAATGCATGAAGTCAAACTTCTATCTATGGGCAAGCTAAAATACTATGAAAATGCTTCATCTTCCTCCTCTAATCGGTTTCAAGGAAAATCTACTTTCAAGCCATCTCCTAAGCCCACTGAAGCCAAATCTACTATTAACATTGTTTCTACTCCTGACAAGCTTTAATTAAAACCTCATAAGCGTACATTTACTAAGTTTCCTTATGCACCTCACTTCTTATTGCCACAACTTATTGAGAGAAATCTTATCACTCTTCCTCCACCACTCAATCTTGATCCTTCTCACCCCTATGGCTGCAATTATGATGAAAATGCAAAATGTGACTATCACCAATGCATTGGGAATTATAATAATTTTTGATTCAAACAAAAGCATAGAATTCAAGATATTATTGCTACCAATGTAATCAAGATCCCCAAGCGTCATCCACTTCTACACCATCAATGATAACAAAAAGCTCAAAATATTTAAAGACCCTTTGCCCAAGCATGAAACACAAGCTCTTGATTCTTCTGCTAATCATACATATCAAGTTGTGTCTCATCCTTCATCAAGGCCTCTTGATTTCCTTGTCACTTCTACTAATGCAACACCACTAGCCATTTCATTTTTAGATCATGATTATCGTGCTACTTTAACATCTAATTCATTACATATCAATGCTTTTATCAGCTCATATATTATCAATAACACCACGATCTATCCAACATCTCTTATTAGTGTGTGCTCTATTTTACTTCTTATGGCTATCAAATGTCAAATATCTAATATCACATACCCCATTCCTAATTATTTCAGCTATATCAGGCTTCTCATTACCGTTGGGCCTCTTATCATGTTTGTGCCATTCGTTGTGGCATATTTAATCAAAGGTTGTGACATGCTCTTAGGTCTTCCTTGGCTCCACATCACTCAAGATATTCCTTCCATGAATCATTTTTGTCTTAAGTTCATTCACAATAAACAAGTTATCACTATCAAAGGTGTTCCACCATACACATCATTTCCTTTACCTACTCTTGATGACATCCTTCATCGGCTTCAACGTGTAGGCCTCCTAGGCCTCTCAAATATAAGGCACATTCAACACCTAGTTCTCCTATTCACACATAGCCTACTTCACGACCTTTTCATCCACATCAGTCCATTATCCCATTGCGTCGGCCTAAGTCCCCTATTTGGCTAACCCCTTCCCAAAGGTGTTCACCACCTCCTTCACCACATAGGTTTCCTTCACATATACATTGTCACTCTCATGCACTCGTTGATCTTAGAGCATAGTTACACACCCTTATCTCCTTGGATAGTGGGTAAATGGTCCTTATCTTTCACTCTCATCAAATAACACACTCTTCATCACACACTTGGTCATTGCTTACTCCCCATCCTAATATCATTAGTTGTCTATCATCTCTACTAATATGCCTCGTGCTTCATATTTACTATTTCTAAGCACTCTTACACACCTTCATAACCATTGATACAGACACATTTTCAAACCTTTACCTTATGACACACTCAATTCCATGGTTTATCCTCAATTACTAAGGGTCTAAATCTAAAATGAACCTCACCACATTCACTTTTCACGCTCTATGCTTCATGATTTATCTTTCTAGCGCACATTTTCAAACCATTTCCCGATGATGCACTCTTGTTCTATGGTTCATTATTGATTTTTGAGGGGTATTTTATAAATGAACCTCATCTCATACACATCCATTGGGGGGCACACTTCTCCTATCACATTCACAATTTGCATACCATTCCATCACACTCATACACTATATTTACATATCTTGGTTGCACTTACTCTTGTTTGTTTATACTACTTACATGATGCACTTTGCTTACTATGTTAGTCAGATACTCAGTATGTCATTATCTTTATCATATACACATATGCATTCACTTGGTCTCTAGTTGTGAATGTAGATCTCTTACAGGTTCTTACACGCTGCAATAATGTTTGGCATTATACCTTTTACCAGTCCCACCGAGGCTCCTGGGGGCATCTACTTTCTCTACTATCACATACTACATAGGTTCTATTGTTACATCTTATTATAGTTACTTTACCTTTCATTGATTCATACATACTCATGACATGTTATTTATCTTTCTAACATGTTAATGGGTGCTTCATGTGTAGCATTTACCTTGCAGGACTATCTACAACCATGGTTATCTGATACACTTTTGTTTGACATTTTTTCCATTGTATGTATGTTATTATTTGTGGGCTATGCCCTATGTCTTGTGTGATCATTGTATGCTTTTGGTTGCTTCGGCCCTAATTGTCTTGTGACATTGTGAGTGATGTCCCATGTATGAAACCCACTTTTTACGGTCTATCTTGTATGCACACTTACTTGTTACATTTTCTTATCATGCTTGCTACTTTTCCACTAACACATGTTCTTAGCCACCTTTTTGTATGTTCCTTGGTTCCTACCATGCACATTCCCTACCCCTGCAGGGATACAATAAAGCACAACATCAGTCCTCTATTTTGGGCCACACACTACTCAGAGTCGTCATATGTACCCCAAATGAGGGTGGACATATATTATGTGAATAAATCACCCCTACAATAGCTTAGAGCTACATTTCAAAGACAACAGAATATAGAATTATCACATTGTTTGTCCAAAAATTTGTCGGGAGGGTAGATCTATGGATAGACGAGCCAACAGTGTGTAGGGCATGGCCCCTCTTTGAGATAGCAAAGTGAAACTGGTTTATTGCTATTCTACCAGTAGGAATCTACGCAAGTCCCACAGTATTCTGCCTTCAGGGGTTTGGGATCTCGTCCCAGTTGGGGTATTTCCGACCGTAAAAGAAGGAAAGAAGCGAGGAGAGGAGATAGGATAGATCTGAAGGGAGAAAAGAAATGAATTCCAAAGTAGAAAGGTCAGAGGGTCTATGTTTTGGGCTGGTAGTAAATAGAGCCAAACCTACTTGCATAGATGAATAAAGTAATACTGATGAACAAATGACAAAAAAGTAGAGATAGATCTAACAAAATAAACACATAGATCTGACATAAGAAAGATCGGATGCACATAACACATGTATTCAGCAAAAAGTCTTAATATTTGTATTAATGTTTTCTTTCATACAAAAGTACAAAGCCTTTTCTTCTCACTTCTATTTTTCATCTAAAAAATGTCCACCCCCTTGAATACAAAAACATTCAAGTATATATAGAAGGAGAAGGAGAGAGAAGGAAAAAAGAAACCAACGACTTAATTACAAAATATCTACAAAATATCTAAAAGTCAAATGTTGACTTTGGGGCAACTTGGTGGATAACAACATCCCATGGTGCAACATGGATGATGTCATCATTTGTGTCAACATACTTTTAAATATTTTACAAAAATGAGAAGAAAGCCAAGAAGAGGAAGGCTATTCGTCGTCGTCTCATGGCTAGAAAGGGGTATCCTGCTTCTGCTCAGGAGAGGAAATGTGGAATTGAGCCCAGTACTCCATGAATTTGCTAATCATCGGTTGAAGTTGATCCTGGCGGGACCCTTGGTGTGATCACCGATGACTTCACAAGTCTCCCATTCATCTCTGAGCTTTTCTGGGAGTTTGAAGTACTCATTTCCTGCCTCCATCAGGTAACCCATGAAGTCACGGCAAGCCAGAAGGTTGTTGATGGATTCCACGTCAAAAGTAGCTTCTGAGCCTAACCCTTGCAAGATGATCTCTTTGAAGATCCAGATGGTTTCATCTGCCTTCCTTAAGGCATATGAAGGAGTGAGCAAGCCTGGAGACATTCTCAGGACAATTTGCTCCATTTGATGCATCGCATCCAAGGCTTCCTCCTTGACTTTGTCTATCTTCTCCAAGACAAATTCCATCTGATCGACCTCGGTAGTCCAAAGTAGCAAGAACTTTGTTGGGTGCTCTGGGTGATCGAAGACGTCGAATTTAACTAAATCATTGAATTAGAAATCGAGCATCTTCTGGAACGTCTCATGTTGTAACCTAGCATGGTCCAACTCTTGGGAGATAGGTCCTACTATCGCCTGGAGTTCCTTGTTCGCCTGACCAATGTTCTGATATAGCTCAGTGAACTTCACGATCACTTCCTCACTATCTTTGAGGATTTGGTCTCTCCAGGTGGATACTGCCATGCCTTGTTCGCCAATCTTGGCGTATTCGTTTATCTTATCCTGACTAAGGGCCTCAGGAGTTTCAGTGGCAGTTATAGGAGGTGCACTGCCCATTTTCTACAGGGCTTGGAGAAGGTGTTTGTTTTGTTCTTTCAGTATCCTCTTCTCTTCCTTTGCTTCCTGAAGCTTCTTGCAAAGGGCATCCACTGTAGATAAGGCCTCTCCTTGAAGGCTCTCGGAGGACATTCCCATTGTGACCTGTGTCACTATATAATCTATAGGAGACAGATCCTTTTTGTCCTTTATGGGATCAGGGTATGCGATCTCCATTACTCTTTCACCTGAGGCGCTATGAGAGAAGCGGGTTATTGGCTTTTGCTTCTTAGCTCCTTTTGTTGGAATGACAGAGAAGTCCATAGGTGCAATGGGGACTTTCCTCTTGTGTTGGCTCAGGTGTTGGGAAATCCATGCTGGACTTAAGGGAGTGGGACCAGTGGGAGAAGAGGGAATGGCGAGAAGAAGAAGGAGCAACTACAGTGTACTTGGGGAAATGGGTTGAGACGCTTGGCGGCGGCATTGATAAAGAAGCGAATCTCCAATGCTTACAGGGGTAGGAGTTACTGTAGGAGAGGAAACTGTGGGGGCGGAAGGGAGCTAAGAGATGAGGGAAGAAATACTGGGGACAGCTCTGCAAGGGAAGAGAAGATGGAGGAAGAGGAAGGGGGAACAATAGAAGATGGGGGAGAAGACACAACCAAAGGAATGGTTTCTTGAGTGACATGAGGAGGGGAAGGAGGAGTGGGAGAAGGGATGATGGGAACCTCGGTGGTTGTAGCAGTGGCAACATCCTGAATGGATGTGCCCGTTGGAACACTTACTGTCACTTCCTTTTCTGGGGAGGTCAGTGCACGACTTGCTCCTAGGCGGTGGAAGGAGGACTCTCGGGAGCTTGCTCTTGGGTAGCACTTGACTCCCCTTCCTTATCTTTTCCTTTGCCCTTTGGAAAATGTTTCGGCCTGCAGGTGCATTACCTAGGGGAGATGTGGTGAAGTCTACCCCAAGGTAAATGAGACCATTAAATCTGCACCAATGTTCTCGTGGCGTTGCAAGGTGCCTTTTACCCTCTCCTCAATAGTCTGAGGTGCCCTTGTTCTGTCTATTTTAAAAATGGCCAGTTGTCCCTATCCGTATCTAGATATACCTGATCAACTTCTTGATCAGTCATTTGGAAACCTTTCGGAACAATGGCCACACCATACTGGATGATCTCTACTAAGGCCAGGTGGGAGTGATCCTTTCTTCTAAGCTCGACCTCGTGATAGAGATTGATATAGATATCCTTGATCTGTGGGACGTGGATTGGATCAAGCTTTGCCTTTGGGAGGCAATTTCGTGGATCAAAGGTTGGCCTTGCTAGGAAATTATGCTTTAAGTTAAGCAGCTCCAGTTCTACAAACATTTCTCGGGCTTTGGTGTGAGAAGTGCAAGTGTACCTACCCACCGTGAGGGGGAATGGAGTTCCACCCTTCTTTCTTTTCAGGCACTTCTCATGATATGTGATGAGCTGTCTAGACAGCTCCAATAGGATCAGTTTAGGGCCTGCATATCTTGGCAACTTGGTGGGCTCCCCCAAGAAGTTGGTGGCTCTCAGATAAGTGAAAGTGGGGAATTACGTAAATAACACTCCCCACTTCTCTGTTGCAGTCACTATGCTCTTGGTTGTCTGACCGTGAGTCATATTGGGCCTCAATAGGCAGATGATGCCGTAGAAGAAGGCATCGTTGATCTTGGTGAACTGCAGAATGTTGTTTTCTAGTTTCAATTCTGGATAATATTCATATATTTTCACCTAGGGCCATACCCGCATCGGCTCAGTGCTTGGATAATCTCTCTCAGAGGCAGCAACGTAGACAACATAGGAGTTCATGTAGAACCTCCCTGTTGTTGAGAGTTGTTGGAGTTGTTCAGAGATGGTGCTGCTGATGATCTCTACCCACTCAAAACGTTGATCAGGCACGTTTTTGTTCATTGTCTCCAGATACCTAAGCATCCACTTGTGGAAGTAATGGGCATCAGGAAGCCCAAATACCCTGCTTAGGAAGGTAATGGTGTCACTCAGCTCCTCTGAGAAGTCGCTCCGATGAATAACCTGGGCCACCTGGTTATTACCTTCTTATTTTTCAGGTAAACTTCATTCATGAGCTGCATACACTTGTCCTCGTTTTCGTCCCATGCCTTTATGTAGTCTGCCTGACTTACGGCCACAAAGTGCCGGTGGTGGGGATACCCAACATGATTTCAAAGTGCCGGGCAGTGAGGTTGATTATTACCTCACCCTTTTCATTCTCGACACACCTCATGTCCTTATTATAATAGCAGGCCACCACCATCATGAATTCATTATTCACCGCGCTTACGGGAATTCCCCTAGCGAAGTGTAGACCACTACCGACCAATTTGTCCATCCAAGGACTACCTGTGACCCTCCTGGTTCTGGCCCAAAAATATTCCATGTCAATGTGGCCAAGTTTGGCATCCCTGATGTCTAAGTCACATTCTGCATGGGACTCGGGCATCCTGACCCTTTGATATTTATACTTCATTTCTTCCTCTATGAGTTTGGCCTTACCCTTTGACTTGGTCGGCCTCTTGCTTGATGAAGACATGTGCGAATATGAATTTAGTTGCTGATCTGCAAGAAGAAGGAGTGAAGTCCAATGCAGAAGAGCCATGTTAGCTATTAAATCATCCATCAAAGCTTTATAGAAAGAAGAGTTAGCAATATAGAAGCCTCTGGGCACGGGGCGCAGGTATATTGCAGCCTACAGGGTCAGAAAAAACAAGGTGTACTGATGCAGAGTGTTGCAAGGAAGAAAATAGTGCCAAATGGCGCAGGTACAAGGATATTACACATAACATGCAATGTTGATGTTAAAAGATATGCACCTGCGCCATTGCATAAGGTTTAAACTGGGTGTAAGTATTTTTGGTGTTGCATGGTAGCAGGATGCGCCAATGGCGCAGTATGGAACATGTTGCAAATAGTTTTGGTGCGCCAATGGGCACGGGATTAAATGTTGTATCACTGACTTGAGGTGCGCTAGTTCTTAGCCTTTGGCGCGGCGCAGAAAAAACTTGCATAACATTCATGTGTCGGTGTAGGTGGGATTGCGCTTGCACCTGTGTAGGATTTTCAGAGTTTGATAGGGCGCAGGGAAGACACGTGCTTTAGGGAGGGACAGTGCGCCCTTTGGCATGATTGTGTTTTATGCAACAGAGCATTTGTTTGTGCCAATGGAGAAAGCCGTGGGTTTGGATCATAACAACTCAAGATTTCTTTCCTTTTGGTTGGTTCATGCGGTTTTTAGGGTTCTTTTAGCATAGATCTAGACAGTGAAGGGGGACAGAGCAAAGAGGATCTTGGATCACTTTTGAGACAAAGCCCTCCAGGCCAGCAAATCTGGGAGGAGGGTGAAACTGGTTTGGGGGGAGAGAAGATGCAAAATGGGCTGGAGGGTGCATATGTTTCTTTAGATTCATTTCCTTGTTTTTTAACAAAACAACCCTACAGACAACCAAACCAAAACAAAAACCACAAGGAACGCAAGGACCACTTACCGGAATATATAGATTGGAAGAAATGATGTGGGGTCCATGAATGCGACGTAAAGTGACATGAGGATGACAGAGTCTTTGTGGTGCGAGAGAAAGAGCTTTTCACGTGTTTTTCAATTTGTGAAAATGACAGGTCGGATGCACCTATTTATAGCAAAAGGCGTAATAAATGCGCCACCAAATTTTTCTAAGGGTGCACAAAAACAAATGCCAACATGAATTTATTTGCGCCTTTGGTGCGGTTATGCGTCTATCAGCATGAAATTATTTGTGCCTTTGGTGCGAATTCAGGACTATCAACATGGGGTTTTTAGCGCTTTGGCGCACCGCTTAAGGGTGCAACATTTTTAGTGTTAACAATGGGGCGCATGTGCCGTGGCGCAGTTGGAAGGGTGTAACATGGGGAGGCACAACAATTTTGATGTCAACACTCCAAAGGATGCGCCAAAGGAATAGAAGTGGGCACAAATTCATTTGGTGTTGCATGAACAAAATTTGCGCCCAACCAAAAAAGGACCGAAATGACTAAGTTCGAAAAACTAGATTCTCGAAAAGGGATTTTATGCCATTCCGAACGCTAAGGGACCTGGTGGGGAACCAAAACAAAAATTAGTATGGTTACCTACAAAATTTCCCTTGTCAATTTTATAGGATAACACACATGAAAATAGTCACAAAATGGACCGAAATAGACTTGCATCATAATCACAAAGACAAACACCGGCGCTTAGAATTAGACAAAGGCACCTAGGAACCTGTGTCCTCCCTTGGGTGCTAATTTCCTTGGGGCACACACATGCATCTTCTCATATAAACATAGTTCATAGAAGCCTTTAGAGTAGTTTCGCGATTCTGAAGCACATCCTCCAATTACATAATGCATATAATCTCCTACAATCCATTTCAATCGTAACAATCAGAACTAATTTGTGACAACAAGAAAAAATCAGGGACGTACCATTTGCATTGGTGCTTATTGGGTAAAGTCATGGAATGAGAGTAACACTAGACCTCTCTCCCCAACACTTTCTCTTGACATGAGATCACCCAAAAATGTGCATTTGGTGTGAGATCACCCAAAAAAACTCATACTTGGCATGAGATCGCCCAAAAAACTCGTACTTGGCATGAGATCGCCCAAAAAAATCATACTTCATGTGAGATTTCCCAAAAAAATTGTTCTTCATAGCATTTCAAGACACTTTTTCTATCCTTTACACTCTTTTACATTAGGTGTACACTTTCCTTTATCATTACTTTTACACACTTTTACATACTTATGCATATTTTTCTTAGATTTCTCATATACATAACTTTGACTACTCTTTCGCTCTTCTTTTGCAGGTCTATTCTTAATACACAACAAGAAGCAACCTACATCAGAAAATACAAGTATAACAACAAGTAGAAGCTACACATACGCTTCACCCCTAGGGTCACTTTCCTTTCCTAGTCTCCATGCTTCACTTGCATCATTCCACACTTCACTTGTCCACTCAACACGTTATTCGTTTCATGATCTATAGGATCATAAGGTATGTATCTCTTATCTACTTTATGTTATTGAGTATTCACTCAACAACATAAAGTGGGGGTAAATGTACACAAAAATCATGCACTTGGGTACATTTCTAGGTCCTAAAAGCATGCTAACATTTACATGATTCATAAGCAAGAAAACTAGTGGTTAACAACTATCTTTGGCATCTTTTCTTTGTCTCTTACTTTCTCTTTGGTCTTCCACACCCTACATCCAAGTCAAAACTTAACTTATTTATATTTTATGGCTTCAGATACCAACTCTCAGCTAAGAAAGCGTCACCTTGATGCTCCTATCCCCTATGGGTGCCCCTGACCATTTTCTATCTTACTCACTCTTTTTGGGTCTCTTTTATCTTTTGGGCATATTTTTCACTTATGGTTTGGAATTCTAGTTGTCAATTATGAAATTCAAACAAGGGAATCATATAAATACATAGTTATGTGTTCAAAATCAAGGACCAAGTACTAAGAATATTCTATCATCACCTAAGATTACATCTAAAGACACCTAAAGCACTTCAAAGGAATCCATATAGCATACATTCAAGGGAAAAGGGTTGCATCAACTCTACAATCACTGCATATGAAGGGGAAGTTTATTCTTTTCTATCCACACATGTTATACATTTCTACATTCTAGATCTAGCCCGTTATCAAGTGCAACTTTCACAAGGGCATCCTAGGGCATAATTCTTACACACAAACACAAGAATTATATGGATTATGAGATGTAATGCATCACTCGGTATTAAGTTGACTCTCTAGGTGACCATCGTGGTCGATATAAGTCCCAATTTTACATCTTTTTATTAGATTTGATATGTTTTGTAGGCTTTTACATGTGAACATTTCTTTTCAGAGTTACAAGTATTATCAACGATCATAGTGCAAAAAAATTGATCAACATGAAGCAACTACGACACTCTTGCGATATATTAAAAATCGATTCCGACCATTTTCACAATCATAAGCACCCAATAGTAGTCTCTAGCGCTTAGGCACCCTTACCCCAAAGGTGTGGTGCCCCATCGTCAACATTGTCATGATCTCTTGAATTCATATCGACCCGATTCTGACGTTTTTACCTCATGTTTAGCACTTTTCCCGGTCAAAATCAGTTCCATATCAAGCACAAATCAACTAAGTCATCTCATTTCTCCTCTTTGCTTATGGTTTATAATTTACATGCTTATTTTCTTGTGTCATATTGTATCTTGACATATGTATATTAGTTTTTACAATAATCTTTGTACAACGAGGTTTGATAAATTCTATTTTTATTAAATCAATAGGAATTTATTCCTACATACAAGGATTTTCCTCTTATTATATTTAGCTTATATGACAAATCATTTTCAGATATTATCTAAGTACCACAAATCATTCAAATCTCACTTAAATTAGTGTATCTTTCATGTTTATCAAAGTTATCAAAAGGAAAATATTCTTCCTCGTAATGACATTTATATAAAAAGGGTGAACATATCAAGAGGTTTGGTATATCATTCTAGTGGTATGTATATTCTCTATGTTTTTATAAAAATAATTAGAGGGTATTATTAGGGTTTGGGGAGCATTTAATGTGAATGAGAGATTCATTGTAATACTCTTATGAAAAGGTTCATTAGCTATCCCTCAAAATTTAGATTAATATATTAATAGTTCTACCTTGACATATTTGTGCTAATATTACTTTTATGTCTCACAAGTATTCACATGCACATGGGTGACTATCTCAAGGTTTTAACACGGTGATCCTTGAGAATACTTCAGCAATCTAAATTGGTATATATTATATTTATAAATATTCTCTAGAATCACATGTAACAATAATAAGACATTCACCCACATACTTGCACATATTATAAATTAAAGAAATCTTAAAATATAGACATAGAAAAGAACTATAAATTTGGGTAAATTTATTACCTCTTTATTAGAAGATCTTACTTATATTCACATGTATGCCTCTACTCTCTTCCATGGTGAATTACCTCTTAAAGACTACTAAAAGTTTCTAAGCAAAGCTAAGACTAACACCACATAGTATAATTGAGCTAATGCTTATTGAATCTAACAATAGTTACATCAAATATAAAATCTTAATGGAATGCTTGAAACAAATAACATGAATATAATTCAAAACCTAGCTAAAGCATGCCTACTAGTATGTTCAATTAACTAACATAGACCTAAATAGATCTAGGAGAAATCAAATTGGGAGTTGTTGCTACTCCAAGGAAGGTGAGATGGTCTCTCCAACAATGACTACAAGATCATATTGGATACCCATCTACTAACCCCATTGAAGACTTGAGGCAAGGATTGAGCTTGGCTATTAATCATATTTCTTATATGATATGCAATTCAAAGCATGGTGTAAAGTTGGAAGGTAGTACTTAGTCTTATTTATAGCTTTTCCTTTGAGGAAAACTAGCATCTTGGTGCATGTGGGACTAAAAGCAAAAATAGATTAAGGATTTCTAATCATGATTAAGGTTTTTAATCACAATTAGTGAATTAACAAGTGATTAAGATGTGAGGATCCTTAATCAACCACTTAGGGTCAATTAGGAGGCTAGGATAAGCTTTTAAAGCTTGTTGAGATGTTGTGGAGGGAAGTGGGGTGATTTTGAGTAGTTAGAAGAGGGGTTTGAGCCAATAATAGGGTATATTGACCAAAACAAGGGTAAAATAGGCTTAATTAGCTAATAATCGCTAATTGTATGTTTGGAAGAGGATTTTGACTTACGATTTGTTGTAAAGTGGAATCTTGAATGCGAAAGAGGATAGGTAATAAAAAAGCGTTGTTGATTGACCAAAATGGTAAGAAACGTTAGTTAATTAGCGGAAATCACTAATTATAATGGAAATGGTAAGAATGAGAGTGATTTGTGTGCATTTGGCAATAAGATTGCAAAAGCAAAATTTAGGTGTCTACACCTCTAACACTAGCTCTATATGCTTTGATACAAATAAGTAGATGACATTATTAAGGTTAGAGAGTAGTTAATTTGTAGATTAAGTTTGCTTTAGTCTATTAATTTAATCTATTACTAGTTGCTTTAATATATTGATAGTAGAAGTCAATGTTAGTGCGAAATCACAAAGACCCCCAAATGAGTTATGGATCTACTTTTCTAAGGTAGGGTCATTCCCAAGCTATGAGACTTGCAGAATGGGAATGATCCTCCGAGAAGGATGGTTCCTCTTCCGAATCCTAGCACTAAACTAATTCTAAGGAATGAAATGTGACTATCTACTCCTAATCTAATAATTCCAAGGGACCAAGGAGAGAGGGAGAGCATGAAAATAAAGAAATCCTACACTACAGAGGTGATAACACCGAGAAAAGGGAATTGCTGATCACAAACCCAACTGCCTGAAATGGAGAGAGGTGAGCAATGGAGAGGATGGATAGATGCATCACAGACCAAGGATAAAGTTCACACAGAACACCATTTCAAACCCCTTAAACACAGCTCCCAAAACTTGCAATGGACATTAGAGATATGCACAGTATACCCTGCAATGGTGAGAGGTGAGAAGAGACAAAAAAATGAGCAAAGGATGGATAAAATGCATCACGAAAATAGATTTTATTTCTCCAGGAGTTCACATAGTACACCATTAATGGGAAAGAGGTAATAAAATGCCATTACAAAGCCAAGGGATGAGACTTAAACTCCACATTCGACCCTGGAGAAGAAAGAGAGAAGGGGGCAGGGAAGAAGAATGAACAACAACCCTTTACAATGAATCATGCCCCTGTATTTATAGATTTGATTAGAGAGAAGAAAGAGAGAGGGAAGTAGGAAAATTGGGTTGAAACTCAACCACTACATTAATGCTTTTGATAAAATATGCCCCAAATCTGTCTTTACTGCATGATTCCTTGATTCGGCACCTTGAAAGAAGAGGAAATGGCGAAACAGATCAAATCGATCTGGTTGTTGAGATAGATGGATCCTGCATTGAAGGCCCGAAGATGTTTCCTCCATTTTCCTTTACCTAACCTCCTCAAATTAAAGTCTCATACCTCCATGGCGTAGGTGAGGCCGAGATCTTTCCAATGGTGTCAAATTTGCAATATTTCAAGCCCTGAGTCGAAAGATATGCCCCTTCGAAGTTTGTATCGGGTCCGTACGAATGGACGGGGAAAACAATTTGAAAAATGGGCCCCCTTTTGAGATGGGGCATGTGGCACCCCTTTTAGAGAAAAATCAGACTTGCGGGTCCGCAATTTATCTTTTTCCCTTTGAACAAAAGGAAAATTTTCACCTTTCCTTCCAACTCCCCACTTTCCTCTGGGACACGCATCAGTTTGGCACTCATTTGGAACCTTTTCTCTATTTGACCCTTGAATCAACGCCATTAAGACACTTGGCAGCCTCCGTATGCCTGGCTCATGCATTGACCATTTGCCCTTGCCTTCATTTCATCCTGAGACACATGGAGATGCGGCACTTGTTTGAGCTTCTTTTTTTGGATTCACCTTTGGAGGAGCGCCGTTAGGACACGTGGTTCCCTCTACTAGCTCTTCCATACTTAGTCGATTCTGGATTCTTTCCTGAACGGTTTTGAGCTTGAGGGCTTCAAATCTTCATTGTTTCTTCCCTTTCTTACTCCTGGCTTCTTTGTGACATTTCTCCTTTGTTTCCGACCTGTTGTAGACTCGTTTTCATCCCGGAATGTGAGATCACAGTGCAGTTGTTTCTTTCATAATTTCCTTATGTGCGGAGTTGTTTTGACCAAATTTTCTAGGGGAGTGAATTTGGGATAACAGTCAATCAAGTTAATAACTTGGTTTATACTCTTATCTATTAATATATGTGGATAAGTGCGTAAAAATTCCACATATTATATTACAATTAAATATTACAAGTGCATTTTAATCACATAAAATAGTGTATGGATTAATACATATACTGACATTGCACGTTAAAATGTAATTCAATGAAGGAAAGGATGGAGGAATCACTAAACTATCCCCCCTTGATGATACATTATTTCACACCCATTTTATTTTGAATTTGAAATAATTTTGACTCAAGCAAGGGATTTGTGAATATGTCTATAACTTGATCATTTGTTCAGAAAAAACTTGATGCATATGAATTTCAATGTGCTTTTTGTATTGGTTCTCCACCGGTTTATGATAGATATCTATGGAAATTTTATTTGTCACACCAAATTTTAGTGGGTTGGGTATGTGAGAATGTGAACTCAAAAGCATATGTTCAATCCAAACTAACTCATTTTTAGAAGCAATAACTCCATTGTATCCAACTTCCATAGTATGCAAGGAAATGTTAGTATTTTTATAATACCAAGTCATGGGACCTCTTTCAATATGGAATGTTTATTTTGCAATCAACTTATAATCATATAGATCTCTTGCCTAATCGCTATCTTGGTATCCTTCAATATTTTTTATACCATCATAAAGAACATGATGTTTTATGATTTCCCCAAGTGTAACAAAAATTGAGATTTTTTCTCATGAATATGTTCAATCCCATAATATTAAGTACCAAAATTGTGTATAACAACCTATCAATGGATTTCATGGGGGTATTTACTCTATCATGATACTATAAAATAAATATAAGGTTGTGTATGAGTAGAGTATAGTAGACTTCCCACAAAATTCCTATACAAAGTAGCATCAACTAAAGGATAAGAAAACCTTATGAAACATTTTACTCTAAGATTAAAAGGATTCATTACAAACTTACAGCTTCTCCATTTTCAAGTGGTATCGAATATATTGAGAATATTTAGATTGATGAAAAAAATGACCTTTCTCATATTGTGAAATTTGTAGTCCAAGAAAAATAGTAACAAACCCATGTTAGGTATATCAAGAAAAAGTTTTAACAATAGCGATGGGCGGGAAAGGTGAATAGGTCAAGGAGGAGGATGAGGGGTCATGTGGAAAATGGGTCCCCTAAATCGTATGTGAATATTTTGAACTTTGATAAGGAAAAGAGCTTAGGAATCATTCCTCAGCTTAAACAGATGGAACAAGAAAGTTCTTAGATATCCTTGATATCATTATAGATCAAAATCTAGAAAATGGAGAATGCCTTGATAGGTAAACTGGTAGGTGGAAGGCCTAATATTGATTCCATTAGATCTTGGTCTGTTTTGAAATGGAAACCCAAGGGGCATATGGATGTCACAACTTTACCGAATGGTTTCTTCTGTTTAGCTTCAACAACTCTAAGACCCTCAGAGGATCCTTAATGATGGCCCTTGGTTCCTCAGGAAACTTGGCCTCTTTTTGAGGAAATGGACTCCCATGTTCAACCCTGATAGAGAGAATATTAATCAGTTCCCTATCTGGGTGAGACTCCCAAGTCTACCTTGGAACTTTGGGATGTGGATATTATTAAAGGAGTTGCTAACACTCTTGGTACCTTTGTGGTATGGATAATGTGACACTTACTAAATCAAGAGTGGTTTGTGTGAGATTTTGTATCTATTCTTTGATGGGATCATCTTTACCTAAATCCATCTCTCTGTGGTCGAGATTGGGAAGTTGGGAACAAAAATAGAGTTTGAAAATTTCCCTCAAAGATGTGAGAAATGTCAGGGCTTAGGGGCATGTAAAGCAACAATGCAAGTTGAATCTCAAAGGTGTATCGAGAGAAGCATACCAAGGAACTGATAAAGGTAAGGAAACTACTCATGTGGTTACAAACACTCCCAAGAACTTTAATCCAAATAAAGGTATTCAAATTATGGAAAACAATGGAGATAGATCTAACTTGAATCAAGCCCAGGAGCTCAAGCTAATAGATGATGAGGGATTTATAGAAGTAAGGAATAAGAAGACCCAACATGGAAAATTTATCGAACCCCGGTTCTAGAAGGAAAAGCTCCATGTTCAAGCTGAAAAAGTTTTATCCTCAAAGAAACTGGATAATCTACTTAAGGAAGTTTCCAAGGAACATATCCCATCAAAAGTGATGGATGGAAGAAGCCTCAATGAATCTATGGATCCTTTTTCTAACCCTTTTGACAATTTGTTGGAAAGTGAAAATGTTGATTTGACAACCATAAAAATGAAAATCAACAAGAATTTAACAATATTCATAACATTATCCAGGAAGTTGTCTCTACTCAAACAAATTTTCTCTCTGAATTGAATGAATCTGGAGAAGGGGACCCCAAACAATATGAAAATGAGACATCTCTGAAAACTCCTTTCAAAGGGGAAACATCTGAGGTGACACCAAAAGAGAAAAAAACTAGCTCTGGGTGACCCTCCAAGCAGGTTACAAGGAAGAAACAAAGTCAAAGAGATATAGATGATGGAACCCAATCTAAACTCAATCTTAGGAGCTTTAGAAGAACTAAGAACCAAGTGGTTAAATGAATATTATATCATGGAATGTTAGGGGTTGAATAACCCTATTAAATGGAGGCTGATAAAATATGGAGGTGACATACAATTTTGACATTTTGGCTTTGCAGGAAACCAAGATGGAGGAGGGTCCTTTCTTGGAAGCTAATAGAAGGTATTGCAAAAAATTTACTAGTTTTTGTTGTTAGTTCGATTGGAACTACTAGTGGAATGGAAGTTATCTGGAATGAGGAAAAACTCAAAGGTACAAAGCTTCTTAGTAGAAATAACCATATGGCTTTGTTATTTCAAGATAAGAAGTCTAAGGAATTTTGGATCTTATCTAATATTTATGCCCCTAATAATAAAGGTGAAAGGAAAAATCTCTTGGGCTGATCTCTCTAAATTTCAAAATGTTATTAAAGGGACTGAATGGGTGATTCTGGTGATTTCAACACCCCTTTGAGTCCTGGGGAAAAGAAGGGGGTAATATTGATTTTACTGAGAGCATGGAAGACCTTCAGATTTCATTTCTCTCAACAATCTCATGGATATTGAGTTATGTGGTAGTAGATTTACTTGGTCTAATAGAAGAAAAGGAGATCAGTTGATTCAAGTTAAACTTGATAGAGCTCTGACTTCATGGGGATGGTTGAACAAAGAAGCTGGTCTTTTCTCCCTTCCCCACATTGGGTCTGATCACAACCCTATCCTCTTTCAGATCAAGGAAAAAGAGAGGAGAAGGACCCCTTTCATATTTGAGAAGATGTGGCTTCAAGATGAGGAAATTTTTGATTTAGTCAAGGGCTAGTGGAATGTGAAAATCAAAGGAACAACTTTGTTTAGGATTGCTAAAAAGCTAGCTCATGTGAAGAAAAATATGAAAGGATGGAATAAAAGAAGTTTTGGTAATATTTTTGAGAAAAAAATAGTCTCTAGCTAATGAGATATCATCCCTCCAAGGTAATATGGAATCTTTTGATGATGAAAATCTCTTGCTCGAACAACAAAAAGAGAAGGAATTATTAGTTGACTATCATAACATTCTTTTGAAGGAGGAAATTTTTTGAAACAAAAATCTAGGGTCCAATGGCTCAAAGAAGGTGACAAGAACATGAAGTTCTTTCATATCTCAACTTTAAAAAGAAGGAGCTCTAATAGAATTCTTTATATCAAGGATGAAGAGGGAGTGTTGATCAATGACATTAAGGAAATCCAACAAGCTGCTAGTTCTTTTTTCAAGAGGCTTTTGGCTTCTACTAGCGCTTCCAACAACATTAAGGAAGAGAACTTCCTAGACTATATTCCTCATTTGATTAATGAAGATGACAATAGCATGCTTACCAAAATCCCTTCTATGGAAGAAATTGAATTTATGTTGAAATCCCTAAATCTAACAAAGCTCCAGGACCGGATGGGTTTCGGCTTTCTTTTTTCAAACTTTCTGGGAGATTGTTAAGGAAGATACTTGCAATGCTATTCAAAGAATTATTTAAGAATAAAAATATGCTTCAAGAGTTAAACAACAATTTTCTTTCCTTAATCCCTAAGAATCATGATCCTACGGATTTTAGGAATTTTAGACCTATAAGCCTATGTAATTGTGTTTATAAAATGTGCTCCAAAATCCTTGCTTTAAGAATTCAGCTTGTCTTTCCTTCGATCATCTCGACCAACAGGGGAGGTTTTGTTATGGGAAGACAAATCTAGGATGGTATAGTCACTATTCAAGAGACCCTTCATTCGGTTAAGCAGAATAAGAAGGAAGCCATGTTTATTAAACTTGATATGGAGAAATCCTATGATAGAGTCTCTTGGCCTTTCCTTCTAAAGTTTAACTAGGTTTGGTTTTGGTGAAGACTTCAAGATGATGATTCTTTCATGTATTTCCACAACAAAGTTCTCGGTCTTGATTAATGGGACCCCTTGTGGATTTTTTAACAACATGCGTGGATTAAGACAAGGTGATCCTATTTCTCCCTTTCTTTTCATAATTATGGTGAGAGACCCTCAATAGAGCCTTAATAAGGCTTCCTTGGAAGGGAGAATCAGAGGTATATCTCCTGTTGTTAACTATAACAATGTTGCTCACCAACATTTTGTGGATGACACTATGTTGGTGGGTGAGGCTTCTGTCCCGAGAGGCTATGGAATTCAAATAGTTAATGATTGATTATGAGGAGGCATCAGACAATTGATCAATTATGGGAAAATTTTGGTTTACTTTATCAACACTCCGGAAAGAAGATGCAATAAAATAGCTAGGAATTCTTGGTTGTGTGACTAAAACCTTCCTAACTAGGTATCTAGGTATGCTTATTGGAGTGGAAAAACCTAAGAATGCTGAATGGAATTTCTTAATTGATAGGTTTTTGAAGAAACTTGAAGGCTGGAAAGGTTCTCTGTTATCCCAAGCTGGCAAGGTAGTCCTCCTCAAATGCTTGATTCAAATTTTCCTGTTTATTCGATGTCTATCTATAGGTTACCCTCCTCGATTTCTAGTAAGTTGGAGAGTATTCAAAAAATATTTCTATGGAGTGGCTCAAAACCCAAAGATAGAATTCCTCTTATTGCTTGGGAAAAGGTTTGCTCCCCCAAAAACTTGGAGGTCTAGGTATCATAGAGACTAGACCAAAATGAATAAAGCAATGTTGTCTAAAATGAGTTGGAGGTTGGTCAAGGAAGAGAGTGTTTGGACTTCTATTATCGGGGAAAATATTGGCCAAATCTTTCAGCCAATGAATGGTGCTTCTACATCCAGGATTCAAATGGTTCTTCTTGTTTCTAGAAATCGATAAACTGGGAAAAACACGTTGTCTCTGAGGGTAGAAAATGGATGGTTGGCAAATGGGTGAATGATTAATTTTTGGGAGGAAAAATGGTTAGGGGACCTTCCTCTTAAGATCATTTACCCCACGGTCTATAGAGATTCTATAGCCAAATATGGGACCAAGGTCAGAGATTATTTCAACTTTGATGAGCCCCTTGGCCAATGGAAAACTATAGAACTGGATGGTTCTAACAACATTGATATTTCTTCTATTAACAAAAATTAAGAGGCATTATTGTTAATAAGGAGAGCTTAGAAGATGATAGTATTTACTGGTCAAAGGAGGACAATGGAATCTTCTCGGTTCAAGTGCCTACAATTCTTTCTTTTCTGATGTGGGGAAACTAAAAACTTCAATTGGGGAAGTGTTTGGGTCAAAGAGTTAATCCCAAGATTAATATGTTCTAGTGGTTGGTTATCCATGATAAGATTCTAATTGTTAGCAACCTAAACAAGAGAAATTTCCATATGGTTAATAGGTGTGTTGTGTGAAAGTGAGTGTGAAGACTCCTCACACCTTTTTCTCATTGTCCCTATCTGGTCTCGGTTAGAAAGACTATTCTTAATCTTTTTGAAGTCAATTGGGTATTCCCAGATTCCATTAAACAATTGTGGTCTCAATGGTCTAGTCCTTTTAAGAGCCAAGGATTAAAATATTTGTGGACCTTTTCTATTATGCATTTAGCTTGGGAGATTTGGAAGGAGAGAAATAGAAGAATTTTCAAAGGTAAGAAAGAGTCGATTAAGAAAGTTGGAGCCCATTGTGTTAATACCATTTAGGCTAATTTCTCTAATCTGACCCTCAAAAGAAGACTATCTTTCAGAATGAAGCCAAATTTTCCTTAAAGTGGGGTTTGGGATCCTCATCAACTAGTACCCCTACTCTTAACCCTAGACTCAAAGGATGGGTGAAACCTAGCAAGGAGTGTATTAAGTTGAACTTTGATGGCACTTCCAAAGGAAACCCTGTAGAGTTGGGTCAGGGGTGTTCCGTGATTCTAAAGGAAGATTTATTCTTGGGTACCATCACAATCTTGGAACTCAAAAAAACCATGTTGTTGAAGCAAATGGGGTTTTTTTGGGGGTGTCTATAGCTCTTCAATACAATTTTGTCAATTTGGAGGTGGAAGGAGACTCTATGAACATAATTAACAACATTACTGGAAAGGATCCATTTCAATTTCCATCCAAAACTCTATAAAGAGTATAAAGGAAATGTCAAATTTATTTGAAATTATTACCTTCAAGCATGTTTATAGGGAGGCTAACTTTGTTGTGGATTGTTTTTCTAATATGGGGGTTAATTGTGATGAGTTGACACTTATCAATGAAGTGGAAGCTCTTGATCCCAAGGTGTGAGCACACTTACATAATGACATAAATGGACACATCATCAAATAATGTTAGTTCATGGTGTGTCAAAGTCATCATGGTCATATTTCCATAGGAATAGTGAGCATTTATTTCTAATGAATATGAAGATCTGGGAGAGGATCCACTCATGTGTCTTGAAATCCTTTGTTGCCTCCCGTGCCTGGAGAAATAACATTTTTGGGCTGTGTAATCCTCTAGCTACTTGGAATTCTAGATTTTTTGTGAATGGTTTTTGTGTGGTCAAATGGGTGGAGACCTAGTTAGAACTGAACCTGCTTGATCTCGAAGGGGTGACGCCTAAAGCCATGGCTTTTTTGATAGTAAGGGTTTTTTCCCTTCCTCAAAAAATTTTGAAGGTCATTTTGAAAATCTTAGTAAAGATTTTTCCAGCGCTTGGAAGACTACAAAAAAAGGTGCGGTTGTTGAAATGAAAGGGATTAGCATTGAGATTTCTATGGATTCGGTCACCAAAGTGATGGGTCTTCCTACTGTTGGGAGGGAGGTCTATAAACCCAAAAAAGAAGCCTCCGAAGAGCTGAACCTATTTCTCAAAGGTAATGAAAATCTCACTTCCCACTTTGTTGGTTATCTTCATTTGTCTTTACCTAAACCATTTGATGATGTGGCTCTCACCCTTATCCAATTTCTCACTCTTGAGGGCCATCACAAATGCATTTACGCCTATCACCTGCCTATGCTTAATCATTTCAGGTGTGGCTAGGATTTTAGCTTCCCCTACTTTCTTTTTCACTCCCTGAGTGCTTCTATCTCTCAGTTTAAAACTAGAAGGGTCTCTGTCCCACTCCATCAGGGCTTTATTCTCACTCTTGTCAAAAGAGATGCTCTGGATATTGACAATTCTAGCTCTCTAACTAAAACTTTGGAAGCTTATGCGGATGGGGTCGACTCGGACTCGGAGGAAGAAGACTCGAGTGAAGAATCTGATTCTCGGAAGGTGACTCGGAAGAGGATAAAGATGAGGTTGAAATTGTGGTGGCCCAAAATCTTAGGAGATGAAATCCAAGCAGGTTCCTAGTGTTCCTTTGAACACCAAAGGGGAGTCTAGTAAACAAGAATCTCTAGCTCCTATCAATGTGTAATTAGAACAACAGTTCAGAGGCTATGGGGCATGTTGGACCTGTGAAAGGGGAGAACCATTTGGCTAAGATGGTGGGTGGACATTGAAGAACTTAAGGGAGATATGAGACTCACCAAGAGCTTGGTGCAGTTTTTGTTCAATGACTGGCATAAGATGAAAGCATAGGTTGAGGAAGCGGTTAGCAATGGGCATGGCGGAGAGATTGATGTTTTAAAATCCAACTATGGTTTCATAACCAATGAGTTGGACCATTTTCATGCTATTCTCCACAGCTACATGGAGTGGAGTGTTGTCATGGTTAAATCTACTCTGCAACATCTCCAGACTCTGGGTCATCTCGCTAATGCTTATAGTGTTGTGGATAGTCAGGGCAAGGAAAAGAAAGGTGACTCCCAAAGGTCTCAACTTGGTGTCTTTGGCTAGTAACATAGATGCTCTGGCTAAGGAATGGGAAAAGGTGCTGGAGGGGCTTGAAAAATCCTATAAATGATCTGGGGAGGGGTGTTTTGTTTTATTTACTATCTCTGTATATTTTTGGTTGATTAGTTTCTATGTTGTTGTTAGTTCCTCTGTGTTTTTTGCTATTGTTGTTTAGCTACTCTTTTCTATTGCTCTTGGGGGAGCCCGTTTATTATGGAATTTTATATTATCATTTTTTGATGGTTTTGTAATGTATTTATCTTCTCTCATGGAGTTGTGACTGTCCCTCAACCCTTTTTTACCTCTTATAAAAAAAAATACCAATAGTCTTCATTAATGGGATTTAAAATCATAAATCTACTTTTTGGAATCTATTGCAATGATTAATTCATCAAAATAGAAAACCAACATTAGATTTTTTCCATTTAATTTCTTGGTGTAGATTTTAGGGTAAAAGGGACTCTTTGTAAAACCAAAATTGATTAGAAATGTGTCAATATTTTCATTCTCGGGAGATTTTTTTACTTATACAAGGACTTTCTCAATTTGTACACATAACTAGAGTTCTCACTATTGACATACCATGGTTGGAACATGTAGATTTATTCCTACAAGTTTCCATGTAAGAAGGAACTTCTTACATCCATTTGATGGATTTCCCATCCTTGTGTTCAAACCAATGAGATTTTATCTAGATGGAATTCATCTTGGAAACTAGAGAAAAAATCATTGTAATCAACTCCTTCAACTCGTGAAATTTTTTTACTACTAGTTTAGATTTATCATTCAATGGACCCATTTATTTTATACTTAGTGTAGTACACTCATTTCCACCTCACTATTTTAATACCTTTCATAAGAGGAACCAAATATCTCGCGTTATTATTTTTCAAAGACTAGAGTTCTTCTCTCATAACTACCTAACATTCAATATTCTTAGCATGTTAATGATAAGTCTCTAGATCACATGTCACTTCCATATATGTCAAATATTTAACACCTCATGGATGTTGTGATCAAATCTTGCTTATATTTTGGGATACCTTTCCAATTCATCATCCTCAATGAAAACTATACATACCCATTTTGGTAGAGGTTGTGGTGGTTATGCATATGCACTCAAAATGATTTATTACATGTGAAATACAATATTAATAGTCTAAGAATCATCATCGAGAAGTGTGGAGTCCTTAAGATTTGAAGAACAATACGAAATATGTGACGAAGAAGTTTAAGTTGAAGACTCTATAGGGGTGAAATTCTTTGCAAAGTGTAAATCTCGTTCAAAAGAAAAAATGACAAAAAATGAGTTTTTCACTCCTTTTCTCCATGGATTTTAATTTCTCATAAGGAATAAATACCCAAGCCTCACTACCAAAAACTAAATATGTATAAACATTAGGTTTGGTATGGGACTAGGCATCCTTTTGTGTCATGTTTTTTATGTCCTTGAGGAGAATGAAGTTCTAAATGTAGTTGGAAAAAACAAATGTCTCAGCCAAGATTGCAAATGCCATGTTCTTAGACTAGATTATACAATCTTCCATTCCCTAGAAGTCCTATTTTTCCTTTCAACAATGGCATTTTTAGGAGTGTAAGGAATTGAGTACTAGTGTTGGATACCATGATTTATACACGAGTTTTAAAGAATTTTATTGACATATTACCCCCATTATTTGTGTATATATTCTTGATACGGAGTGATAATTACTTCTCAACATATTACTTGAATTCCTTAAATAATTTGTTCTTATATTTAAGAATTTATACAAAAGTTTTATGTGCTAAGTCAATGAATGTGAGAACATAGTTGGCCCCAACTGTAAAAAGAGAGTAAGAAACGACATGAGGTCAATATGCACTAACTCAAGGGGATATGTATCTCTCAAATCTATACCTTTTGGAAAAGGATCTTGATGATGTTTTCCAAGTACACAACCTCTACAAACACCATCTATACAAGACACCTTAGGTAGACCAAGTACCAAGTTTTGTGAACTCATTTTATATAAATATTTATAGTTCATGTTAAAACCATTTACGTCAAAGTTTTGTTTTTGAATCAACATAAACAATGAGTGATGTTTCTAAATAAGATTCAAAACCATCAAAGACATATAGGAATTAACTATGATCAACACTACATAAAGTAATCACAACCTATGCTTCATGTAAATCTTTTATCAAAACATTAGAACTCCATAATCTTCCCACTACCATAATGACAAATTTTTTATATGGAAAGAAGATTGTTGGAGATCTTAGGAACTAAGAGTACATCATTGATGCACCCATCATCCATCTAAATAATGCATAAACATGATATAGGTATCTTTTTAGTATCCACAACTATTATTTGTGAAGTTATGATAGTTTCCTATTAAGTTATATGCTCGTGTGATGTGAAACACTTGAATGTAGAATCCAAATGTTAGTAAATGTAATCAATGCATGAGTTGAAATTACATGTCCATGTCATTGTAAGAAGAATAAGAAGAAGTAGGAATTGATATATTGTGATGTTTCAATTATGCCTCTAATATTTTCATCCTATTCCAACATTATTTATCTAAATGACCTCATCTACCACCGAAGGTACACTTTTCACCATTCTTATTTGTATTTTTATAAATTCTCTCTTTTGATTTAAATGGAAGATGTTTTCTCATTAAAGTAAGGGTGATTATGTTCTTTTGTTATTGGATTCGTCTTACCTTTGTTATTAATAGGTCTATTGACCAAAAGTGTTTTTGAACTATGAAAATTAAGTTGAGAAAGCTTTGATTATTCCCTAGTGATTCATTCACAAAAGGTCTCAAAAGAGGGCATCTTGAAGCTTTCGCCCAAGACATCCATAGTGGAATAAAAGGTTGAAGAAAATACTTGGTCTAGACCTTTAACTTAGATAAAAAAAGAAAAATACATTTGTAATCCATCTTCTCCTTACCATAAGCTAATAAATGTGAGAGAATGGACTTAAAATTGGATAGAAAGTGTTCAATTTATGGAAATTCTATAGGTTAATGAAAGGAATAATCTACATCCAATTGTAAAGCTATGAACTCATTGATTTTCTTAAACAATATTTCAAATTTGTACCACATGGATTTTGGAGTTTTGAAATTTGTGATATATGAAACTAGAGACTATCAAAGACATGCATACCAATAATCCTCATAGCCTCATCCATTTTTTTGTTCAAAAATTTCTCATATTCCTTTTGAAAGGTGACATTTTTTTCTATTAATCAAATATTATAACTATGTTACATTTTATTTTATACACCAAAAAACGTTCCCTACAAAGTTTTTTGACCAAACACATAAAATGGCCAAACATGTATTTTTAAGAGCTTAAACATATAAAGAGGTAGTAAGCTCATAATTTTTCTAGAAATTTAAAGTTTGTTAAGTATTTTTTAAGATTTATTTAGTATTCAATTTTAAAAATAATTTTTTCCATCTAGTGGGACATAATATGATGTTTGGATTTCCTTAAACATAAATCACAAGCCCTTAGATTACAATAATCATTTCATAGTCCTTTTGATTTTTTGTTATATTTGTTTTTTGCCTTTTAATTTTTTCAACAAAACCTAAGGTCATAAAACATACCACTTAGAGACTAAATCGCCACTTAAACCAAAAGAAAACTTTTTTATATAGGATGAGATCTAACTCATCTAACTCCTGGTCAAAAGAAGAATTTTTATTTTTGCATTAATTCTAAGATGGCCCAAAAGTATTGTACCATGACCGAATCAATGCTTGAAACACTTGCATTACAACAAAGTTAAGGTTAAGAGCTACCTTCATTTAAAATATTAGGTCAATCTTAGCATTTCTAAGCCTTGCATGATTTCTAAAGCATTCCAAAAGTATTATTAGAGATTGATTCAATGCTTGACCCAGAAGGACATTCTCGATGTAAAGGATCATATCTACCTTTATAGAAAATTTAATTCCAACAAAGAAATTTAATTTTTGTATGATTCTCAAGGTGACCCAAAAACTATCTAAGCTAGAACAAAAAGTGTGTTTAGTTAACCAAAAGACCCAAATTTGTTTTAGAATTAATAGGATAGAGTTTTTATAATTTGTAATCTATCTAATATACTCATCTCATTCATAAATGGTGGACCAAACCAATTTTTCAAGCCACTAACTACAAAGGATTCTATCATTCTCATGGCCAAACTATCTCATTTTTTAGATACATAAAAAGAAATCTTGCACAATTAACCACTTACATATGCACCACGTAATCAAATGACCGAATGAATTCCTATAGAAAAAGGAAAAAAATACACGTGCTTCCTATAAACCATGAGGTACGCATAAGCTAAAATCCATACACGGTGTTATCTAACGGTTTAAGTATTTGGGTAGTACCACTTGCACCATGACTTAGGTAAAATTGATATGAATTTTCCCATAGTGACACCTCCTAAGGTTTTAAAATTTTAGAGCAAGGTTCTATCTTAGGCGAGTTGTAAAAACCACATATAAACCCTTAGCACCCATCCACTTTCACTCATTTTTGATCAACCAAGAACCCATGAAGATTGAGTTGAGAGAATAAGATTAATTATTTCTAGTAGGTCACAAGATAATGATACAAATTGTAGAAAAACTGACACGAATTTGAATAATTGTAAAAAAATGTTGAAAAACTACATATCTAATATTTAACCCTAGATGCAAAATGAGATGAAGTTTTTATTGCTTTATGTTATGGCCTTAACCCTTGGTCATATATCACGATTTGAATAACTGAATTGTGGCTAACATAATCTCTTATCATGTCATATCATATTTATTTATGCTTAGTGGTTCAACTTTGGTGTTTTGCAAAGATATAGTAGGGTTTATATACGAGTTAGATAGTAGTATATTATCATATTGAGCACTTGATTCTTATTGTTTGGTCTTGAAGTTTCCCCCTCAATGTGGCTAAGTTATTATACTTACATATTATGATAATTTATCTATATCTTGGTGCTATTTGGTGTTATATTGTTGTTGATATTCATATATATCTAAGTAATTTCATTACAAGTGGTATCGAGAGTCGATATGCCGTAATTGGGTCAAAACACTAATTTTGAAGATTTGGCTATATCTCTAAAATAGTGGTGATTTTTTTGCAATTTTTTAATTGAAGTGGCGAAATCAATCAAGTTGCTCCCCAAATTTTAAGATATGTTGACTTATTTTTTACAAGTTATATCCATTTTAGGTTTTTTCATAAAATTACTCCATAGGATGCTATTTTGGGAATTCTTATAAGTTTATTATATTTTAAGAAAGCTTTCCAAAAATTATCTAGGGTTATTCTCAATGTTTTCTATTCATCTAATAACCATACAAAATCTCAAACCTTATATCACTACCATAATCCTTGTATCTCAAGACCCAAACCCTACATCATGATAAGGAGATCAACTAGAGGCCAAGGGAAGGGTCAAACCACTCCAAGAATGAATCCAAATAAGGAATATATGGATTTGGAATCTTTATCTTTTGGAGTATTAGAGGTATTTAACCAACTTCAAGAAAGGGTTAATAGGGATGACTTCTACCATGACCTTCAAACACTCATTTAGGTAAAATGGAAGATAACCTTCAAGCATTGGGAGCTAACATTCAAGTACTGGAAGTTAATTCCCAAGGTCTTCAAGCAATGAAGAGTGAAATGTAATTGGGGTTTGAATCAATGAGAAAGGAGATGATGATCACTCTTTCAAGCATAAAGACGAGCATGAATTCCCATTCAAGTCACATGGGTTCCTCAAGCAATGTGCACCCGATCCAAATCACACCAACCAAGGAGGATCCTCTACACAACCTGACTGATCTTCTATCTAATGACATAATATTATTCCAAAAGTGGAAATGTGCAAGTTCAATGGGAAGGATTTGATCACTTGAATTAATCGAATGTGTATTTTTTTTATTTGTATCAAGTCTTAATTGGGTATAAGGCGATAATGGTATCCTTGTATATGGAACTAGAACAATTCATTTAGTGTCATTAGTCGTGCACTCAAAAAAATAATAAGTCTCTTAATGTCACCTGTTTAGTTTGTATGGCGGATCTGAAAACATGTTATAGTAGTATTTTGGTTGAGAACTAATTTAGCTAATTGGAAAAGGTATGGAAAAACAGGTAAGTAAATGGTTATATTTAGCAGTTCTAGAGCTTGTCATTGCACATGAATTTTTCCTCTACCCTTAGTACCACTGCCATCTACTCACTATTTTAATTTTATTATTATGGCAGGAGGGAAGAGGAAAAATTCTTGTCATGAAGAGGAATAAATTCACTAGCATCAAAGATCAGTAGCACCTCGGTAAAGCATCATTTTCTCAACCTCCCCGTTGTCTCCACAACAAATTGAAGATAAACGAGTAAAAGGGTTATGTAATAGTTGTGATAATAAATGGATTAAATGACATAAATGTGTTGAGAATAAATTATTCTACATTGAGGGGCCAAATGAGGAAGAATAATCTAGTGAAGAGGAAGAGTTTCCTGAGATCGTGACCGAGGAATCTCAACCAACTATATTTTTCATTCAGGTTTATAGAATTAGTACCCAATAAAACCTTAAGGTAATTAGTTTCATCAAGAAATAAAGGGTGATGGTATTGATTGGCTCTGGAAGTATCCAAAACTTAATCAATCATAAGTTGGCTTGCACTTAAATCTCTTTGTTTATCCAACCGTATAGTTTCAGGTCATAGTAGTAAATGGTGGTAAAGTTGGTTAATTAGGAAAATTCCATAATATTAAGTTATCTAAGGGATATTACCTACTGAAGGTCCCAAGTATACCATTTCAATAGGGAAAAAACATCATGTCCAATCAATTACTACATTGGGAATAATTGAGATGAATTTATAGTATTTTTTCATGCGGTTCCATTCTAAAGAAAGGAATTTTGAGTTGTGAGGTGTATAAGAAAAAGCTACGTAGTTGGTAAGCTCTCATGAAATGCGAAGATTCTTAAGAGTGGTTTCGATGGGTTTGTGGCACAACTATTTTCACTACAAGATCAAACATAGAAATGGACTATACCATAAAATCTATAAGAAATTATTAATATGCATTTAATTGTTTTTGGGGATATGTAGACAATTTTACCTCCCAAAATAGATCATGATAATGTTATTCAACTAGTACCGAAGTGAACCACCCAACATTGACCTCATAGGTACCATGTACGTACCCGAAATTGTAGGGTACTACACCGTCGGAACAATGTTACACATGCCCCAATGATGACACAAATCTCCTCGCAAGGTGTTCGAAATCCGAAAGGCTCGCCAAGTACACGCTTGATCCCACATGCCCCACTCAAATTTCGCATGCTTTGTTTTTCCCTTTCCCCCTCTTTTCTTTGCATTTTGTCTTGATAACAAAACCTCGCCTCGCTCGGGAGGCGGTCTCATGATCGCGCCAAGATAGGGTGATGGTTTTGTTCACATTTTCCACCTTCCTTCGCCAATCACGTCAAATGTAAATCTTGAGTTTTACACGCTTTCTTCAACCACTTTGGCTTGCATTAATGTTTTCTGCTCCCTGGAAATAGTGTTTTTCCTTTGTTTATAGTAAAAGAGATCAAATGGGAGTTACCCTCTAGTAAGTGCATTAGTTATAAATAGCTAGCTTGTTTTCAAGCAAATGACCCCTCATCCTCTCAATTCTCTTGTTCAATTTTTCAATTCCTTGCTTAGAATTCTATTATTTTCATGTTTTGCTTCCAAAGTGTTGGCATTTTAGAGCTCATATCATCTTCTTGTTTTAGTCTTGTTTCATCATTGCTTTCATACAATCAAGTTTTAGCATAGAATAGTTTCATTTCTAGACTAGAATCCATTAAAAGTTACAGGTTTGGTTTTGTCACAAGGATAGTTTCTAACTCTTGGCACACTTGCGTTGTATTCTCACAATAAATCCCACTAGGAATTACATAGTCAAGCTCTGTTCACTTGCACTATCCCTCTCCTACTCGCATTGTATTTGGTCTATATCCAAAGTTGTCATTGTTTGAAATACCATCTTCTAGTTGATACTATCATATACACACTTTTATAGATTCACGAGGACACGAAGGAACGAGGAGATCACACTGAGGGGATGAAATCACACACAACTAGATTTACCATTGTTCTGTAAATGCCAGGTTTGAGCTATCAAAGTTCTAGTTACAATATATCAAATAGAGTAGTAAATCATCTCATTTTAGTTAAATCTAGCTTTCGATATTGCCAGGGAAGCTGTGGGGATTGATAGTTTCTGAGAAATTGTGATTCATTCCTCACTTCTGAGGTAGGATCGAGAGTCTTTCTAATTTAGAATATATAGCTACTTAGATATTTACGATAAAATCACAACTGCACAGGCAAATAGCCATACCAGGCTACCTTGCTTGTTTTATTCTGTTACTAGATTAGTTGTTCATTTTCTAAATACTAGAGTAGTTGTTCTTTAATTTCATTGAAATACATCATTGAAAAAAAAAAAATAGAAGAATGCTTGCATAATGTAAATACCTCTTTTGTAATCAGTTAATTAATGTTAGTTAGAAGTTGAATCATTTTGTATGACAATCACATGACCTAGAGAGCCTAGAGAATATATATTTGAACCCATAGTGCCTCACCGAATCTACCCACAAAGATTGGCTAATATAGATCAAGACCTTAGGATACGGTATTTTGAGCAATAGCGAACTTACAAGCAATTAGTGAGCAACTAAGAGGATTAAACATTGAAGATGAGAAATCTTACACGTTTTGGTCAAACCATCCAAACTATAGGCTGCGTTGATAAAACATCTAAATGATCGTGCAAGGATTTGAAGAGAGAAAACATTTGGTTGCGATCCTTTAGTTCCCCAACCCGACACAGAGACCTCCTCGTTGACATAGATACTAGCTTATGCATCCAAGTTTCGCAACACACCTGTAAGGTATTCCAAGAAAATCATCCAACTTCTAGTTCTAAACATAGAAGTTGAAAAGGCATACGATTACTAGATAATTGGAAGAAGGGATTGATTCTTCACATGACCATAATAGGTCCACAACAACCACGCACTCACGGTTGTGATCCACAAGTCTTGCAACCCAGCTGGGCCTATAAATCGATTAAGTATTGACACCGGCTTATGAATGCTGGTATTTAGATCCTCACCACTCCCACCCGATATCATCACGCAATTCTTCGTATTAAATATAGAAGCCAATCAATCTAACATTTTCTGGGCTAGACTAGAAAACCACCCATAGTCCATGGCAAATCCATTTAAGTCGCCCATCACCATTTTCATGACCTTGTCGGAGGTATATACGAAGCTCCCGCAGGTCACTTTCCACGTATCCAACAACCAAGAAACAGGGGTCTAAATAGAGCTTGACATTGATTGGAGCCTCCGAATGGCCATTATATCTGAATGAACTATTACACCAATTCAGGTTAGGAGGGCCTTCTTCACCTTAGATTCGTAGATCCCATTATTGCGTATTGAGGATCTAAGATTACCCGATGAGCTTGTGTCGTATCCATTCGCATTCAACATCCACCACCAGCCTCGACACGACCTCGGGAGGTCGGGTATGAGAAGAGGTAATTGTAGATTCTCATGCTTGCATGTCACTTTTCCATCGTACAAAATCGGTGAACCCAACATGAAACAAACAATTCTTCCTTTTTCATTTCTTTCATCCACCTTCGCTCTTTTCCCATTATTTTGCGGGTATTCATATACCTCCCAAATATGTTGGGATACGATGCATATATGGCAGACCTCTCTCGAGGTCTTGAAGTAAATTATAGTCAAAATAGACAACCATCACCCTTGCTTTCAGCATGGGCTGATAATTATTCAAGTAATTACTTGTCATTTCAAACCCCCTCAAAGAACTAGCTCTAGTTCTTCGTTCTCCGAATCGAGGAATTTGATCAGTTTGCACAAACACAACAGCTAGAGCCATCAGGCTTTAATAATATGATGTTTACTGGGGACTCTACTTTATCTCCTCGGGTCTTGTTCAGACACACCATCGATCAAGACAGTCAGACCCACTCCCCTTTTTGGATGAGGAATACTTAGCACGCTTTGCTAAAAGTGAACAACACTTCCAAAGTATGTATCCACCTATAGGGAATTTACAAATACAGTCTGATACCCTATTCCAGGAGAACACCCCCATTCCTCCACCTATGGGAAACACCCCTGTGAAGCTTGACAGGGTAACGATCAATTCATAGCAGGGTATCACACCCCTTTACAACCTCAAGCTATACAACAAACACCCCTAAGACAAAGCACTGCATCTTCGCCAATGGAGGTCATTTCAGCCTTAGCTGAGAAGGTTAGAGGGTTGGAACTTGCTCAAGCAAACCAAAATTCATATTTTGGGCAAGAAGGAATCCCCAACCCTCTGCATCATCCCAGTCAGGTTGACCTCCTTACAGAATAGGCACGTTAGGCATGCCTCCTCAAAATCCTTATAGTTACCCACAACAAACACCAACTAGGACCGCATTTTCAAATGCCATTCCAGTTGAAAGCATGACACCTCTTGGCTTGGCACCAAACAACCCGTACTAGAACAATGCTCCTCCTTAAACATTTATTCAAAGTCACCACAAGGATACATGTTCTATTCTCCTGGGATGTTCGTTGTACCACAGGGATTCCCTTATGTTCCTACAAATGCATATGCTATGCCATATCAACAACCCATTCCACCTCAACCCCCTCAGCAAGCCCCATCGATGGTCGAGGCCTACACAGTAGGGACTTATTCAGAATATTTAAAAGAACCCCTAGACTTCACCATACGAAGTGTTATGCTTCCAAGAGCTCTTCCCGATTTTCCCAAATACAAAGGAGAAGGGAATCCAAACGCACACATTAGAGCCTATGCCACCCATACGGAGTTACTCCCTTGGGGCGGGGTTGCTTGCTAAAATATTCCCTAAAACCTTAGAAGGTATTTCGCTTGATTGGTATTACAGAGAATACGAAGCCTCGATACACTCATTTAAACAACTCGTGTCGAAATTCATCAAAGCTTTCAATATGAACAAACCGTTAAGAACATGAATTAGGGAGTTCTTGCATATCAAACAAGAACATAATGAGTCCGCTTGCTCATTTTATTCAAAGATGGCGTATGGTTCTCTACTCATCAGCAAGTGCTCCAAACATGGATCAAATGGAACTATGCAATTTATTCCTTAATTCTCTCAATAGAGAGATAAAGGAAGAAGTCTATAAGTTCCCACTAAGAACTTACAATGAAGTACTCGAGAGTGCTCTCTAAATTGACCAAACAACGATAGATAGTGGTCATAAGATATATGAGACAAATGGGAAACTAACCACTCCTAATCAAAACACCACAACCTATCCTAATGTTAGGAACGTTAATCAAGGACCTAAAATCCTTAACAAGAACCGCAGAGTTACAATAGATGGAGTAACTGACCAAGTTAAAAGGGAAAACGTTGTAAACATTTCGCCACCTGTTAATAATCAACAAAATAAAAATTTTACTCCAACAATCAACATGGTGGATTTTAATCATCCACCACGTCAATAACAACGAAAAATCCAAACACAAAGTCTAAGTCAAAACTCAAATTTGGATATCGAGTCAAAACCAAAGGCAACAACCTCAAAATTTTTACTCAAACAACCAACAGCCTTATTAGAATTTTGGGCCACATCAAGTTATAAATCAACAACCTCAAAATTATAATCCCAATTTATATTGTGGCTTCCACAAGATTCAAGGCCACGATACTAGGACTTGTCGTGAATACAATAAATTCATGCAACATTTTCCGTAAAGATCAAAAACAACTATATATATATATATATATATATGTTTTTAGCAAATTATGTAGTACCCATGCCAAACACTTATGCAGGGTAGTTTCCCCTCAAAATGCACCACTCAAGATCTTTAATGATCCGCTCCCAAATCATTCTAACAATAATGTGGCTAGATCCTAATGGAACAAACAAAGGTGTCATAACAGGAAACAATGATCATGAAGCTTCAACTTCATTAAATCCACCAATCGCACCCCAACTAGGAACTCGGCCTCAAACTAAGATAGTTGGTTTGGTGGAGTTAGACACTGAACTACCCGTAGAAACCATAACAAGAACACGGGATTATGCTTCTCAACCCACTCCAAGTTATCCATTGGAACCAGAAAACAGTCAACAAACGTTGGTAAAACCCATAGGCGCCTATGATTTAATTAATGACTTAACTAAAACCTTCTCGCACATCTCCTTTTTGGATTTGTTAAAGAACTCTCCCGCCCACAGGGCTGCTCTCTTAGAAGCATTAGGCCTTGGTCATTTAATCAACATCACTCCTCCCCGGAAATGTAGGTAAACCATGTGGACTTTGACGTTTATCCACTAGGGCAGCTAGATAGGGATACGAAATTTATATTCGATATAAGCAAAATGCCAACAGATGCTGAAATTGCATGAAGAGGCAACCCAACTTTACATTTACAAGTTTGGGTCTACAATAATTATGTTAAACGTGTAATGGTTGATGATGGGGCAGCAGTTAATATAGTCCCCTTCACTTTCCTTCAAAAGTTAGGATATGGAGAGACAAACTGTTCCATGACGTGAAATACACTTTGAGAGGTTATGATAGCCTCAAAGCCACCTCAATGGAACCATAGTTTTACCACCACTTTGGGACCCAAGACAGTCCTCACCGAGTTTTATATTATAGATCGAAACCAATTATAATATGATCCTTGGTCGGCCATTGATACACCGCATGAGGCAATCCCTTCCATGCTATTCCAAGAAATAAGATTTCTACACTTAGGGAAAATATTCGTGGCACAAGGTGACCTAAAACCCTTTGACATACACCTAGCTGATTTGAAGAAGAGACTAGGCGTTCACTCCGAGTTTGAACTCCCAACAAATCAACTCATCAAACCAATTAACTTGAAACCAAAAGAAAAGTTGATACCCACCACAGAGTTAGAATTTATAAATCTAGCCGAGGACGCTCCAACACTAAAAATGAGACCAATGTTATAAAACCAAAGTGTCACTAGGCACTACCGCAAAAATGTTGAGTTGCTTTGAAGAAAGACTTTCCTATTCTCCTACCATTTGATTCCATGGGTATGGGACACACCACGAGAATCGCTTATGGTAGAGGTAACTAAAACGGAAGAAACAAATATGACAAATATCCCAACATCCATTTTTCCAAGTGAGTATTGGACTCTCCACTTTGATGGAGCTAGATGTTGCTTTAGAGCTGGGGCGGGAGTGATCTTTACTTCACCCGAGGGAAAGATCCTACCCTTCACCTTTAAATTAAACTTTGAATGTACAAACAACGGCGCTGAGTACGAAGCTCTCCTCCTTGGCCTCATCCTAGCTAAAAGAATGGGTGTCAACAACATTAGAGTGCTAGGAGACTCTCAATTGGTTGCAAACCAAGTCTCTGAGGTATATGAAACTAGAGCTGAGCACTTACAACTCTATAAAATAGTAGTGTTAGATCTAAGCAAGGGGTTTAACTTCATATCAATTGAAGCAATCCCACGAGAGCAGAACCTTCTTGTAGACTCGATAGCAACCTCAAATTCCCATTTCACTCCAAAAAGTGAGTTGGAAAATAAAAACTTCACGATGTCACTTCGAACCGAACCATTAGTGTGGAAAATACCAACAAGCTCACTTCGACTCATGGAGAGGTTGAGCGTAATTTTTCTATCATAGATCACTTTGACAATGATAGAGTCACTCTCGAATATCTAAATGCCTATGCGGAGCTACACCTTGTTCACCGTATAGTTGATCTCTCCTTAATACCACATTCCTCTTCCTACTTTGGAAATCCCATGGTAGAGTCTCCTCCACAGAAGGATCTCAATATCTACGAGATAGAAAATGGAGAAAGCTTGGAGCTACCTCCAGCCCCACCTGAATTTGAAGAAGGTAACACTTCTTTGATAGAAGAAACCATTGACATAAACATTGGAATAGAGGAAGAACCAAGAATTTTGAAGTTGGGATCCTTGTTAACTCCAGAGGAGATAGAAATACACACCCAAGTCCTCAAAGAACATCAAAAGGCTTTTGCATTTAATTATAAAGAAATGACGGGCATTGCACCACAAGTCGCAGTACATAATCTCGTCACTAAACCAGATGCAAAGCCAATTAAACAGAAGTCAAGACCAATGAAGCCAAAAGTGGCTCTCATGGTGAAAGAGGAAGTAATAAAAATTCTCCAAGTGGGGTTCATCAAGCCCGTTGACTATTCGCAATGGGTATCTAATATTGTCCTTGTCCTAAAAAAGAATGGGAAGATACGCATTTGCATAGATTTTGGGATATTAACAAAGCTTGTCCCAAGGATCACTTCCCATTACTATCCATTGATGTCATCATTGATGCAATAGTTGGATTTGAACTACTATCTCTCATGGATGGGTTCTCAGGGTATAATCAGATTAAAATATCTGAACAAGATCAAGCCAAAACTACATTCATAACTCCTAGGGAACATATTGTTACGTTGTCATGCCATTTGGCCTTAAGAATGTCGGCGCTACGTATCAACGAGCAATGACATATATATTCCATGATCTTATCCATAAAATTGTGGAATCCTATGTGGATGACTTATTGGCCAAAGCCAAAAACGTTGTGATCATCCGTGTTCCGTATCATTCTCTCACGACTAATTAAGTATGGTGTCACATTAAATCCGAGAAAAATACGTGTTTGGTGTGACAAGAGGCAAACTCTGGGATATATTATATCTTCACAAGGGATTGATGTTGATCCAATGCCAAATTACAGTTGTTCTCGAAATGATCCCACCATTGGGCGAGTGCGGAATTAGGTCATTTCTTGGGAAACTCGATGCAATCTGCGAGTTTATCCCGGATATGAGTTTTACCATTCATCCAATCAACAATCTATTAAAAAAATATTATAACATTGACTGGATCAAGAATGCAACGAGGCCTTTGAAGCTTAAATGCTTCTTGTTGTCTCCACCCATGCTAATGCCTCATAAACCGAGACCACCTCGATCCTATACTCACGAGCTACTCATGTCTTGCTTGCTTTGCATGTTGGCTCAAGAAGACAATGATAAGCGGGAACATGTGGTTTATTTCATTAGCCGAACGTTTCTCGATTATGAAACACGGTACACACAAGAAGAGAGAGAATGCCTTGCCATAGTCTTCGCAACAAAACGTTTAAGACATTACATGTTAAATCAGGAAACAAGGGTCATAGTAAAGACAGATCATTTACGAATGTTTCTCACACAAGGGTCTTTGTCTAAAAAGGTTGGACATTTCATAACTTTAATGGGAGAATTCGAGTTAACATTCGTAAACCAAAAATTTGTTAAGGGACAAATCATTGCAGATTGGCTAGCTGACAATCCACTAGATGGAGGCAATCTAGTAAATTTGGACTTTCCTGATGAGTGTGTATACTTCATCGAAACCAGGCCCCCCATCTCTACATGTCCATGGTACACTGATATCATCAATTTTATCATGGACCATACATAACCGGAAGGTGCCACATCACAACAAATAAGGTGGTTACACATTATTACAACTAAATATGTTGTCTTAGAATAGGTACTCTATCGTAAAGCCTTCGACGACATGCTTCTAAGATGTGTCGACACGAAGAATCCAAAATATTCTTCATGAATCCCACAAAGTGGGATATGTGGAGGCCACTTCAGTGGTCACGCCACCACTCGTAAAATACATCGGATGGGATATTTTTGGCCCACTCGAGCATGACACAGTGGAATTTTTACGTAAGTTCCACAAATGTGAAGAATTCTCTCACGAGATTTACATGCCAAAGACAATCCCTACAACCAATAGCGACTCGTGGCCCTTCTCCATGTGGGGGATGGACTTGATAGGGAAGTTCTCTCCTCAAAGAACCGATGGCCATAATTTTATAATTACAGCCATGGAATATTTTACCAAATGGGTGGAGGCCATGCCTCTCACCACCGTACTGTTTTGGTAATTTCCAAATTCATTCGAACCAAATTATATACGGTATGGTGTCCCACAAGTCATTATTTCAGATAATGGCACATCCTTTAAGAATGACGAGGTCCGCGAGTTATGTAGCAAGATCAAGATAAACCATCACATGACCTCTCTTTACTATCTCGCAAGCTAATGGGTAGGCCAAAGTGATAAACAAAACGTTAAAGCTATCCTTCTCAAAACAGTCAAGAAGAATAAGCGAGACTGGCACCTAAAACTATATCCGGCCTTGTGGGCCCATCGAACCTTAATAAGAACACCAACAGGGAGCAACCCCTTTCTCACCGGTATTTAGGGCAAAAGTAGTTCTCCTGCTTGAGGTTGAAATACCCGAGTCCGCATCTCATTACAAGGGATTTTGGATGAAGAAGCTTATAGGGAGGCACACCTCTCTCAACTAGAAAGCCTTGACGAGGTCAGGCTAAACGCCAAGAAAAGGCACAGAGCCTATGTCCACTTTGATGTGTCGGCAAAGACAACAAAAAAGTCTATGAATGAGAAATATATGAGGGAGATCTAGTTCTAAGACTAGACAACTAGATTGATAAGAAAACTGATGAAGGAAGGAAGTTCCAGCCCAAGTGGTTGGGCCCATACCGAGTCATGAAAGACTACGAAAATGGTGCATATCTCTTGTGCACACTAGAAGGTGAGGAATTCAGTGAAACTATCAATTCCTTACATCTTAAACCATTCTACGCATAAAACATCAAAATCACTACTTGTACATTATAGCTACTTACATTGCATTAGTCTTTTAGCTGCTTCATTTTGTTCATTCATTTCATAGAACTGGTAGTCCAAGAACTCGCTCTTAAGCAATCTGTTACAAAATTTCTGAACATATTGGCAAAAGCATCCAAAACACATCTCATCAAACATCATTAACTCTGTTTTCAAATCTTTTCATCAAGTTCGATAGACAAGCCTTGACAAAACCCATACCAAGACTCGCATACTTGGCTTTTCTCTTTCTTTACTAGGTGAAGTTGTCCTTGTCTATGGTTTGTTCTAGAAGCTTCTTGGTGTCACATCTATCCCTCTTAAATCTCTTTGAACGAAAGGATATCCCAAAGTCATAGATTAGAACTATCAAAATCAAATGAAATCAAAAGCACCAAGCAAACAAAATATTTTATTTTACACACTTCTTTACCCCATCAACCTTTGGTGATAAGCCCACATCTCTTCTTTGGTGGTGTGAGGTTGGGAAAGGAAAGAAGTGCCCTTACTCACCTATATATTACCTTTGGTGACAAACCCGTGCTTCTTACCAAAGGTGGCATGAGGCAAGGTGTGGGGGTCTAGTCATACAAATTAACAAATCTTGGTATGCTAAAAACAAAAATCAAATTCTATTAAGAGAAGACAAATATCCAAATTCCAAAGAGATCAAATCCTCACAACAAAATTTTGTTAACCAAGTTGCCATTTATAAATCTAAGTCTAGATAAATTGGAAAGTAAGTGGCCTTCTAAGCATGGTAGTAGTTCGAGTAGGGTAGGTGTATAGGTCCGAATCTGGTTTTACATTCTTGGTTTGACTTGTCTCTCATTATTCCATTCACCAAACTCATACAACTTGTGCCCTTCCTAACTCTTGGTGTTGAGCCCTCGCATCTTACTAGTTGCGTGGAATTAGGATTAGGGCAAGTTCATCTTTTTATCACTATGCATTCACCACATTTTTCCAACATAAGAAGAAATTATTGTTATCCAAAATTCACCCCCTAGGGTAATTTTGATAACATGCATCGATTCTTCGGTCCCGAGCAAGATAGATTGATTGAAGGCAAAAATCATGTTTTTTGGGGTCCCTCAGCCTTTTTCTAACTCTCCCATCCAAGGAGGAATCCCAACAGGTTGATAAAATGGAAGAAATGCAGAAAATAAGGTTGCAGGATCTTTGTTTTGAGGCATTTCGGTGTTTGAAGGGCTTGGGTTGTACCGGTTGTGTTGAATCGAGGTTCTTCGTACCAAGCTTGGAGCCGAAAAAAGCAAGAAAATCGGCTAAGTCCTAGTCCAGGCGGTCTCTGGGACAGTTGGGATGTCGGGACACGTGGGATGCGAAAAGTCGAACCAGCCAGAAAAATGAAGAAAATTGCCTAAGTCTTGTTTCGCTCAGTCTGGGACATCCGAGCCAAGAGTACGCGAAGGGCGCGGATCGGCCGGTTTGGTGCGCAAGCGAGTCCATTTCGCGCGGTTCGAAATATTTGTCCCGCGATCAGGGACGATTGGGACAAAAGTACGCAGAGGACGCCTTGAACCGGCCGGCCAGTTCGGCCGAAACAGAGAACTTTCGTTTGGGACATCTAGGCCAAAAGTACGTGCAAGACACGAAAAGCCGAAAGAGCCGAGAGCGAATGGAAATGTGCCACGTGTCTTCGCCGCAAAGAGGGACAAGGAATCCCGAATCGGGCGGTTCGGAGGAATTTGTCCCAGGTAGTTTGGGACATCCGGGACAAAGGGACGCGTGGGACGTGAAAACCTGGAAAATCGCCAATGAATCGGGCGTGACACGTGTCACAAGGGGAAGTGCAATAGAATTTGCTAAGTGTTGACCGAAAATTTCAAAGGGGTAAGGTTTGAAGGGTCGGCCCGAGCCAATAGACACAGGACACATGTCCTAAGGTGGGGGAAGTGCGGAGCTCGGGGAGGACTTAGAAAATTTAGCAAAAGTTTTGGCCAAAAAACTAAAAGGTAAAGGTTTTCCCCGCGCCCCTGTCGACGAACCAAATGATGCCACGTGTCCCAAGTGGCGGGCGCGGGGAAAATGAAAATTTTCCAAAGTGTAAGAAAAGTCAAAATTTTCAAAGGGAAACCCACGAAAGGAAGAGGAGAGAGAATTGCTTGTCCAATCGGTGCTTGCCACGTGGCGTCCGATCACAGAGAGAGCGGAAAAATTCAAATTTTTCCCTCCGATCCGTTTTTTGGGCCATTTTTGCGCTAAAACTTCAGACCCCCATATCTTTTGATCCAGAGCTCAGATTTGTACGTTCTTTATATCATTGGAAAGATTATGAAATTATCTATAGGATTCCATGGTCAATCTCTAATTTTGGTTCAGTTTGGAGAGAGAAAATTCAAAAAAACGTTTCTGGCGCGTGGTAATGGCCAGAATTGACGTTTCAGCGACCAAATTTAATACAGAATGGGTCGCACTCTCCTCCCATTTGGTCAAAATGACAGGGTATGGGTTCGTAAGGTCCTCCATGCTGATTTAATGCATTTTTAGTCAATGAGGAATGGGCTCCCATGTTTTTTGTACGTTTTCTCTCTCATGGGCTCGACCCATGCATTATAAAAGGCCAGATTTGGCTCATTTCATATTGATTACAAGTTGTTCATCTTTTCTGCTCTGCCCTCCCTTCTTTTCTTCTCCAGGGTTGAAAATGGAGTTCGAACCTCCTCCCTTGCTCTGTAATGGCATTTTTGCCTTTTACTATTGAAATTATGTTTTGTGCAAACTTCTGAAGCAACAAAAATGTGTTTCGTGATGCATCTGTCCATCCTTGCTCATTTTTGCTTGTTTTCTTCTTGCCTCTCTTCATTGTAGGTATTTGTGCATGTTTGAATGTTCATTGTAGGTTTGGAGCTGTGTTCATGGAGTTTTGGGACATTTTCTGTGTGAAATCTATCCTTGGGCCTGTGATGCATCTGTCCATCCTTCCCATTGCTCACCTCTCCTTATTCCATGGCAGTTTTGATAGATGTTCAACATTCTCCTTCTCTCGGTGTATCGCTGTTTTAGTGTAGGATTTTGATGTTTTTCCCTTTTTCCTCTCTCTCTCTCTCCTTGGCATGGTTAGATTAGGTTTAGATTAGCTTGCCTCGCACTGGAATAGCTTGTGGCGGTAGTTTAGGAGCAGGAACCACCTTCTCTGGAGATTCCTTTCTCATTTCGCAAGTCCCACACTTAGAGGAAGGATTCAATGTTGTGCAATCACACTGATGCCCGAACATCAACTTAGAAACCTGATTTGCATCCGGGGTGTTGTGATTTTGCACTAATAGTTTTGGCACACCGGTGGGACCTTAGAGGTCTTCCACTTCATCTTTACGAGTTGGTGTGTTCTGTGAAGATTTCAGCCTTTGGAGGCACTTGCAAACACATCCGCGACTCCATCCGATCAAAGAACCTATTTCTCGAAGTTGCAGACCTGTTTTTCATCCATTCCCATCCATCCTTCTTTCCATCTCTTTCATTCTTTCCCATTCCATGAAGTTGTGCAATCATGACTTCATTTCCATCATGGAATTCACATTTTCAACAACAAAGATATATTCCACCTCCAACATGTTTTACAAATCCTCCAAATCAGCATTTTGAGTAGATTCAAGATCAGTATGCATACCCATATGAGCAGCAGTGCCAAAGTCAGTTTGGATATGAAGCACATCAAGAGCAAGAGTATGCATATAATAAAGACAATCAGATGCAAGATGCTGGTCTGTTGGAGAAAATCCAAAAGATGGAGGTAAAGATGGTGCAGTCTAGGGCTCAAGCACAAATGAAAGCATTTGGAATCGGTTGTGGAGCACCCTATCCATGGGTGGGACCTTTTCCAAGGCATTACAGCCCTCAAGAGAAGCTTGACTTCATGATTGCAACGCTGCCATTGCTTGCAAAGTGGATTGAGGAAATAGAGGTGTATGAGAGGAGTACTCAACAACCTTGTCAACGGGTAAACATGCCATCTCATGCCTTTCTTTTTCCTCCTTCCCAATCTGTTTTATCTCAGTAGTGTCAAGTTTTAAACTCTCCATCTGTTGTCCCAAGTGTTGAATCCATTTCTCCACCTCTTAGTCTTCCACCACACCTCAATTCTTCTTTCCTTTTTCCTTCCAAACAGTCATCCCCTCCACAAAAGCTAACAGAAATACCCCCTCCTCTAAAGAAACAAGAGGTTTCACCTCCTCTACCACCACAAAAAATTGCCAAATCAATTGAGTTATAACCCATCCCTCCTCTTGCATTCCCAATTCCATGTGGGTAAAAAGAAATTGCAAAATCGATCATCGAGGACAGCAAGAGGAAGAGCCAAGAAGAAAAGAAATGACAGACAACTTGAGGGTTTGGGCTGCCAAATTTGGGATGAAAAAGATCCCCTTGATGGTTAAGCCTTCAGAAGAGATGGGAGTTGGAGAACAAATGGTGGTCAGGACTGATTTTGTTGCAGCAGAAGAAGAAGATCTTGCAGTCCCAACTTGTCCTCTAGAGCAGCAGATTGAAGAGTTTGACTTGACAAACTTCATGCTGGAGGAAGAGTTCAATCAAGAGCAAGATTGTCTTCAAACATTGGAGGAAGGAGAAGCTGCTCCAAATCCAAAAGAAGAGGAGCACATTCTAGTTGTGGAGGAGAAAATTGCAGATCCAGGGCTTTAAGTATAAAGCGAGCTACTGGAGAACCTTCAGGTTCTTTTTCTACTTCACCTCTCTCAAGTTCTCGTATTGAAGAGGAGTTTGATCTCTCAAACTCAATGTTGGAGAGTGAAAGAAACCATGGTGGTCAAGTTCTGAGATCAAGAAGACACCATGGAGGAAGTGGAGCATTTGCGCGGGACACCATGAGGCGGTTTATCTATCGATTTGGAGGACTGTTTTGATGGAGAAGAGCCGGTTGAGTTTCCACCATTCTCTCTTTCATCATCCACATTCCAAACACTTGAGTCTCTTGCACATGAAGGAGAACATTCATTTGCAGCAGCACTTTGCATCTTATAGCAGCTCTTTGGAACCAAGATTGGAAGATTTTAATGTCATGTTCTTCATTGGAGGAAGAGAAAGGACAGAAAAATTTCACCATTTCTTCCACACCATCCATTCAAGAAGGTCTATAAGAAGACTCCATTTTTGTAGTTGAAAATCAGAACTATGGGCATATCAAACGGACCATACCTTGCCCAATCAGGTATTTGGCTTCATTGGAGCCAAAGGAGAAGTCACAACCAGTCATGCTTGCTTCTGAGCATGAGGGTGAGCTACAGAGTACCAAGGATCAGCTGTCATACCTCTTCAATCCAAATGCAGAGCAACTAAAAGATGTATTGAATTTGCCTTCAACTGATACCTTGATGATTTGGGTAGAAGACCAGCTTCTTGTTGATTTTCCACTCATCCTAACAGCCATGATCAGCTCCAAATCAATTGCATGGCTGCCACTTTTGAGAAAGGAAGCTATTTCTCACAACCAATTGTAGGGTTTGTTTAGCTTGCCTTTTCCCCTAGTTAGAATAGAGTAGGTAGGTTTGCTTTCAGTAAAAGAATTGCTTGTGCACACTCTGCATGTTTCATTTGGAGCATGTATGATTTTTAGTTCTGTACATAGTTTTTGTGGTGTTGGTTTTGCTCTTGCAGTCCATTTCAGTGGCATTTTGGTGAGAATGACTCCATGTTTAGGGGTTTCAAGTGGCTCGAGAGGAGGTTTTCAAAGTTCGGATCGGTTGCGGTTACTACTCATGACTCCATGCCCAATGGAATGCGTCGAATCCGGTAACTTCATCTAGCGGTAGATGACCCCATCGAGTCGGCAAAATTGTTATCCAAAATTCACCCCCCAGGGTAATTTTGATAACATGCATCAGATTCTTCGGTCCCAAGCAAGATAGATTGATTCAAGGCAAAAATCATGTTTTTGGGGTCCCTCGACCTTTTTCTAACTCTCCCATCCAAGAAGGAATCCCAACAGGTTGATAAAATGGAAGAAATGCAAAAAATAAGGTTGCAGGACTGTTTTAAGGCATTTCGGGTCTGAAGGGCTCGGGTTGTACCAGTTCGGGTTGAACTGAGGTTCGTCGTACCAAGCTTGGGGCCGAAAAAGCAAGAAAATCAGCTAAGTCCTAGTCCAGCGGTCTCTGGGACAGTTGGGACGTCGGACGCCGCGGGAGCGCTTGGCCGAACCGCCGGAAAAATGAAGAAAATTGCCTAAGTCTTGTTTCGCTCAATGCAGGGACATCCGGGCCAGAGTACGCGCGAAGGGCGCGGATCGGCTGGTTTGGCGCAAGGCGATCCATTTCGGCGGTTCGGAAATATTTATCCCGAGCGATGCAGTCTGGGACAGTTAGGACAAAAGTATGCAGAGGACGTGAACCGGCCGGTTTGGCCAAAACAGAGAACTTTCATTTGGGACATCTGGGCCAAAAGTACGCGCGGGACGCGAAAAGCCGAAAGAGCCGAGAGCGAATGGAAATGTGCCACGTGTCTTCGCCGCAAAGAGGGACAAGGAAGCCCGAATCGGGTGGTTTGGAGGAATTTGTCCGAGACAGTTTGGGACATCTAGGACAAAGGGACACGTGGGACACGAAAACCCGGAAAAGCCACCAACGAATCAGAGCGTGACACGTGTCACAAGGGGAAGCGCAATAGAATTTGCTAAGTGTTGGCCGAAAATTTCAAAGGGCAAGGTTTGAAGGGTCGGCCCAAGCCAATAGACACAGGACACGTGTCCTAAGGCGGGGAAGTGCAGAGCTCGGGGAGGACTTAGAAAATTTAGCAAAAGTTTTGGCTGAAAAACTAAAAGGTAAAGGTTTTCCCCACGCCCTGTCGACGAACCAAATGATGCCACGTGTCCCAAGTGGCGGGCGCGGGGAAAATGAAAATTTTCCAAAGTGTAAGAAAAGTCAAAATTTTCAAAGGGAAACCCATGGGAGGTAGAGGAGAGAGAATTTCCCATCCAATCAATGCTTGCCACGTGGCGTCCGACCAGCGGAGCGATGAAAAATTCAAATTTTTCCCGCCGATCCGTTTTTTGGGCCGTTTTTGCCCTAAAACTTCAGACCCCCATATCTTTTGATCCAGAGCTCGGATTTGCACGTTCTTTATATCATTGGAAAGCTTATGAAATTATCTACAGGATTCCATGGTCAATATCTAATTTTGGTTCAGTTTAGAGAGAGAAAATTCAAAAAAATGTTTATGGGGTGTGGTAATGGCGAGTGACGTTTCAACGACCAAATTTAATGCAGAATGGGTCGCACTCTCCTCCCATTTGGTCAAAATGACAGGGTATGGGTTTGTAAGGTCCTCCATGCTGATTTAATGCATTTTCAGTCAATGAGGAATGGGCTCCCACATTTTTTTATGTTTTCTCTCTCATGGGCTCGACCCATGCATTGTAAAAGGCCAGATTTGGCTCATTTCATATTGATTACAAGTTGTTCATCTTTTCTCTCTGCCCTCCCTTCTTTTCTTCTCCGGGTTGAAAATGGAGTTTGAACCTCCTCCTTGCTCTGTAATGGTGTTTTTTACCTTTTACTATTGAAATGATGTTACATGCAAACTTCAAGCAACAAAAAGCGTGTTTCGTGATGCATCTGTCCATCCTTGCTTGTTTTTGCTTGTTTTCTTCTTGCCTCTCTTCATTGCAGGTATTTGTGCATGTTTGAATGTTCATTGCAGGTTTGGAGCTGTGTTCATGGAGTTTTGGGACATTTTCTGTGTGAAATCTATCCTTGGGCTCGTGATGCATCTGTCCATCCTTCCCATTGCTCACCTCTCCTTGTTCCATGGCGGCGGTTTTGATAGATGTTCAACATTCTCCTTCTCTGGTGTATCACCGTTTTAGTGTAGGATTTTTCTATTTTTCCCTTTTCTCTCTCTCTCTCTATCTCCTTGGCATGGTTAGATTAGGTTTAGATTAGCTTGCCTGCACTGGAATAGCTTGTGGCAGGTAGTTTAGGAGCAGGAACCATCCTTCTCTGGAGATTCCTTTCTCATTTCTGCAAGTCCCACACTTAGAGGAAGGATTCAATGTTGTGCAATCACGCTTGGATGCTTGAACATCAACTTAGAAACCTGATTTGCATCCGGGGTCTTTGTGATTTTGCACTAACAATTACAAATATTGCCCAAAGAGTTTTAAAGTTCAAGATTACCATATGTTAGTATCATCTCATATCAAAGCATTACAACAAACATACAAAGTAAAACATTTTGTTATCCATTGCATACATTCTGAAAAAATGAAAAGAGTATTCTAAAAACATTTAAATACACATGTGGAAACGAGTCACGAAATTCTATATGCCAAGAATCTAGATCCAAAAGAGATACATACATACATACATACATACATACATACATACATACATACATACATACATACATACATACATACATATATATATATATATATATATATATATATATATATATAAGGTTTCATATACAATGCCATCATGCACTAGGCATGGTCAAAACGCTCAATGAGGCCGAAAAGTACAAAAACACTCGTATACACATCGACAAGATCTTTGCACAATAGTCTCTCAATCCCTATGGGTGGCCCCCTAGAGACACGTTTAAAACTAACATTTTTAAAAATAACCCCCGAGAGAAAGTTTTCATCATTTCCATATTTTAGGTCTAAAAGCGATAAAACGAGAGAAACTAACTTTGAGATTTCATGGGTCGATGTTCCGCTCTCGAAGGCATGATCGCTATCTCGTCACAAATGTTTTGACTATACTCTCATTGAAAACCATCACCGTGGGTCCTAGAGCTCAAAATCTATCAAATCAATACGCGCAAATGAATAGTAAAATGACTTTGTTTTATATAAATAGCCCTCTTAATTTGATTTTGAATGTCTTTCGCAGGGTCGGAGCGCCGACGGAGGTAAGTTCTAAACCTCGTGTAGATGGTAAGTCCTCTTTTCATATCAATTCAACCTTATTTCTCAATTTATTTTATCTATCTGCACTTGAGTCTCTTTTTTCACTTTGCAGGTAGTAGGATCTTGGATGGCAACTTTCCAACACATGGGCGTGTCAGGTATAACTCCTAACTCCCCATTTCGGGACCGCCATACTCGGATCCACCGTTTTACGCCTCTTCATGGCTAAGATGCTTCTCCGAGGGGGCAATATGTACGTACCCGAAATTGTAGGGTACTACACCACCGAACGATGTTACACATGCCCCAATGATGACACAGATCTCCTCGCAAGGTGTTCGGAATCCATAAAGGCTCGCTAAGTACATGCTTATATCCCACATGCCCCGCTCAACCTCCACATGCTTTGTTTTGCCCTTTCCCCCCTCTTTTCTTTGTATTTTGTCTTGATAACGAAATCAGCTACCGCCTACTACAGGCGGCGGTCCCATGACCACTACCCGGACAAGGTGGCGGTCCCATAACCACCGCCACATTGCAGGCAGCGGTTTTGTTCACATTTTCTAGATTCCTCCGACGATCGTGTCAAACGTAAATCTTGAGTTTTACACACTTTCTTCAACCACTTTGGCTTGCATTAATGTTTTCTGCTCCCTAGGAATAGTGTTTTTCCTTTGTTTATAGTAAAAGAGATCAAATGGGAGTTACCCTCTGGTAAATGCATTGGTTATAAATAGCCAACTTGTTTTCAAGCAAATGGCCCCTCATCCTCTCAATTCTCTTGTTCAGTTTTTCAATTCCTTGCTTAGAATTCTGTTAGTTTCATGTTTTGCTTCCATTGTTGGCATTTTAGAGGTCATATCATCTTCTTGTTTTAGTCTTGTTTCATCATTGCTTCATACAATCAATTTTTAGCATAGAATAGTTTCATTTCTAGACTAGAATCCATTAAAAGTTGCAGGTTTGGTTTTGTCACAAGGATAGTTTCTGAAACTCTTGGCACACTTACGTTGTATTCTCACAATAAATCCTGCTAGGAATTGCATAGTCAAGCTCTGTTCACTTGTGCTATCCCTCTCCTACTCGCATTGTATTAAGTCTATATCCAAAGATGTCATTGTTTGAAATACCATCTTTTGTTGATATCATCATATACGCACTTTTCTAGATTCACGAGGACATGAAGGAATGAGGAGATCACACTGAGGGGACAAAATCACACACAATTGGATTCACCACTGTTACGTAACGCGCCGAGTTTGAGCTATCAAAGTTCTAGTTACAATATATCAAATAGAGTAGTAAATCATCTCATTTTCGGTTAAATCTAGCTTTCAATATTGCCAGGGAAGCTGTGGGGATTGATAGTTTCTAAGAAACTATGATTCATTACTCACTTCTGAGGTAGGATCGAGAGTCTTTTTAATTCAGAATATATAGTTGCTTAGATATTTATGATAAAATCACAACTACACGGGAAAATAGCCATATCGAGGCTACCTTGCTTGTTTTATTCTTTACTAGATTAGTTGTTCATTTTCTAAATACTAGAGTAGTTGTTCTTTAATTTTGTTGAAATACGTCATTGAAAAATACAAAAATAGAAGAATGCTTGCATAATGTAAATACCTCTTTTGTAATCGGTTAATTAATGTTAGTTAGAAGTTGAATCATTTTGTATGACAATCATAGGACCTAGAGAGCCTAGAGAATATACATTTGAACCCATAGTGCCTCAAATTAATTTGCCCACAACATTGGTGATATAGATCAAGACCTTAGGATACGGTCTTTCAAGTAACAACAAACTTACAAGCAATTAGTGATCAACGAAGAGGATTGAACATTGAAGGCGACAAAGCTTACACATTTTGGTCAAACCATCCAAACTATAGGCTGCCTTGATAAAACATCTGAATGACTGTGTAAGGATTCGAAAGAGAGAAAACATTTGGTTGCGATCCTTTAGTTCCACAACCTGATGCAGGAGACCTCCTCGTTGACATAGATACTAGCTTACGCATCCAAGTTGCTAGAACACCTGTAAGGTATTCCGAGAAAATCATCCAACTTCTAGTTCTAAACATAGAAGCTGAAAAGGCATACGATTATTGGATAATTGGAAGAAGGGATTGATTCTTCACATGACCATAACAGGTCCACAACAACCACGCACTCATGGTTGTGATCCACAAGTCCCGAACCCAACGAGCCTATAAATCAGTTAAGTATTAACACCAGCTTATGAACCCTGGTATTTAGATCCTCACCACTCCGGCCCAATATCGTCACACAATTCTCCGTATTAAATATAGAGGCCAATCAATCTAACATTTTCTGTGCTAGACCAGAAAACCACCCATAGTCCATGGAAAATCCACTAAGTTGCCCATCACCATTTTCATGACCTTGTTTGGAGATATATACGAAGCTCCCGCAGGTCACTTTCCATGTGTCCAACAACCAAGAAACATGGTCTCGACAGAGCTCGACATTGATTGGAGCCTCCGAATGGCCATCATATCTGAATGAACCATTACACCAATTCAGGTTAGGAGGGCCTTCTTCACCTTAGATTCACAGATTCCATTATTGTGTATTGAGGATCTAAGATTACCCGATTAGCTTGTCATGCGTATCCATTCGCATTCAACATCCACCGGCTGTCTCGACATGACCTCGGGAGGTCGGGTACGAGGAAGAGGTACTTGTAGATTCCCATGCTCACATATCACTTTTCCATCGTGCACTACCCTTATCTATAGAAGAGTGAGATTGAAAAGTGAGGATAGGAGATGTTGGATGGAGGTATTTTTACCTGCAGATATAAGGAGCTTAATAAATACACATTGAAAGATAAGTGTCATATTCCTATCATTTAAGATTTTTTAAATAAATTACACAGTCTTGGTTATTTTAAAAAATATAACTTCAATCGGATACCATTGAATCAAAATTTGTGATGTAGATATTAATAAAACAACATTTAGGGCACATGAGGGCCACTATGAGTTTCTAATAATGCCTTTTCGCCTTACAATGCACCATATACTTTGAAGTTTTGATGAATTCGATCTTTTGGCCATTTTGAGGAATTTTTGCCTAGTATTATTTGATGATATATTAGTCTAGAACAATAATTAGGAGGAAATTTTACATCATGTCAATAAGGTATTGGACACTCTTAAACAACACCTTTATGTCAAGCCCTCCATGTGTGCTTTTAGGGAAAGGGAGGTATAATAATTGGGTCATATAGTTTCTCATGAAGGTATAAAAGTGGATATTCATAAGATTCAAGCCATGGTGGATTGGAATATTCCTAAAACCCTCAAAAACCTTGGGGTATTCTTAGTGTTTACAAGTTATTATTACAAATTTATGAAGAATTGTGGTAGAATTACAACACCACTCAAAAGAGTATTGAATAAATACTATTTTCATTGGAATGAGGAAGAAATTAGGCATTTGAATCACTTAAAAATACCACATGTTCCACTCCAGCTACCCCATATTTCTCCAAAACCTTATTATTAAATGTGATGCTTTAGGGTGTGGCATAGGTGCAGTACATATGCAAGGGGGAAACCCCATTGTATTTGAGATCCATCAAATCAAGGGTAAGAACCTATCAAAACCCACTTATGAGAAGGAATTGATGAATATTATTCACACAGGTCCAAACAATGGAGATTGTATCTCATGGGTCACCACTTCAAGGTAAAGTTAGATCATGAAAACTTAAAATAATTCTTAGTGCAAAGACTAGCATCTGAAGAACAACAAAAATGGGTCACTAAGATTTTGGGATATTACTTTGAGATCATTTACAAAAAAGGAAAAGAAAATGTGGTAACTAATGCAATATCTAGGAGAGACGAGTCCACATAAGCATTGTTATATGCCATGTCCATATTACAAGTAGATTGGGTGGATCATACAAGATTAGAATGACAGAATGACATATATACCCACACTTTCATTTTGAATCTCCAACATGATCCAAGTATTTCAAAAAAATAAATGATTGGGTAGATCATGAAAGATTAGAATGACATAATGACATAGAGACCCACACTTTCATTTAGAATCTCCATCATGATCCAAGAATTTAAAAAAATATGGAAGGGGGTGCATTATGGTACAAGTTCCATCTATGCTCATGAAAAAATATACCCTTACAAGTGAGGTTCTCTCAAATATTCATGCTTCTCTAGTGGGTGGCCATTTTGGATTCCTAAAAACTTATCATGCAATTAAGCAAGATTTTTCCTAGGAAGGTTTAAAAGGATATTTCCAAATGTTTTTGGTAGAATGCTTGGTATGTAGGTGTAACAAGAGTGGAACTATTGATTTTTCAATCCTTTTACAACCTCTATCTATTCCTAGTGAGTGGTGGGAAGAGGTTTCCAAGGATATCATCACGGTAGTGCCAAAATCGAAGGGAAAAGCATAATATGTTGGTTTTGGATAGGATCACCAAATATGCTCATTTTTGTGTCTTGTCGCATCCATTTACAACAAGTATAGTTACAACATATTTTATGGATACAATTTAAAAGCTACATGAAACACCCAAGATTATAGTCGGTGATTGTGATCCTATATTTACTAGTACTTTTGAACTAATTTATTCTCCTATTTGGGTACTCAAGTGGCCTATAGTTCATCATATCATCCCAATATGGACGACAGACAGGGAAGAAAACAAGTTTTGGAGGGGTAGTTACAATTATTTTCTTCAGATAAGTAGGAGAGATGGGTTAATTAGCTACCACTTGTAGAATGGTGGTATAACACTTCATTTCATACTTCATCCAAAATGTCCTCATTCTTGGCATTATATGGTTCCATACACCATCCCTCACTTCCAATTTAAGATTCCAACCTAAAGTATGAGCAATTGTATATCAAATTCATCACCAACATGAGGTTCTCTCTAGCCTTAAAGAGAACTTGGTAATGATATAAAACCACATGAAACAACAAGTTGATCTACACTAACAAGAGAAGATTTGACGTCTAATACTTTTTTTTGTAGGATTACATCCATATAATCAACTATCTTTGAAACAACAAAAAAATGGAACAAACATTCACTAAAATAAAATATGTCCCTTATCAAGTGTTGCAAAAAAATTGGTAGTGTGACATATAAACTAAAGTTTCCTCGATCGACTAAAATACGCCAAGTTTTCCATATTTCTTTCTTGAATAAGGTCATTAGGAAAAATATGTCTTCTCAATCAGTGTTAAAATAGATTGATGAGGAGTGACACATCATCTTAGATCCCGAAGGAATATTACATACAAATACTAATAAGTTAAGGACAAGCATCGTTTTCAAGTATCTCGCTTGAATGGAAGAATTTGGACATTAAAGATTCAACACGTGAAGATGAAGAATTTTGGTGGAAACATCTTGATATTAACAACATTGGGGACAATGTTTCTTTAAAGGGGATGGGAATACCACACCCTTAATCGTAGGTCATAAATCGGGATATGGATATCGACATGTGGCTAACATAATCTCTTATTGTGTCATATAATATTTATTCATGCATTCATATGCTTAGCGGGATGTACATGGTGCTTTGTATAGTATAGTAGGGTATATATAGGAGTTAGAGAGTATTATATTATCATACGAGAACTTGAGTCGTATTGTATAGTTTAGAGGTTTCCCTCTCAAAGTGGCCAAGTCATTATACTTGCATATTGTAATCATTTATCTATATCTTGGTGTTATTTAGTGTTATAGTGTTGTTGATATTCGAGATATATCTAAGTAATTTAATTGCACTCTAATACTATAATGTATTTCTCAATATTCTCCAAAATCATTAGAATAACCATAAGACATTCACTCACCTACATGTAGATACTTTAAATCAATGAAAGCTTAAAATAAAGTGATAACATAAATTTATAAATTTGGGTAGCATTACCACATACATGTTAAAATATTTGACTTGAATTCACCAAGATACCCCTAAGCCTCTTCCATATTAAATTTCCTTTAAAATTATCTCTCTACGATTTTATACAAACAAGTAGAGGTTATTATTAGGGTTGGAGATTAGTTAGCTTGTAGAGAAAGTTTAATTTAACATATTAATAGTTGTTTTAATGTATTAAAAATGGAATTTAATCAAGTCAATAACTTAATTATGTAATATACCTCCCTTCGAGACATTTTTCATAACTTGAAATACGTGCTTATTAAGGAACAATATTGGAATTAATTTTTTTTTATGTATTAATCCATTTTGAGGAGGCATGTTTACATTTACATTGGTTAGACCGACATGTTGTTGGTTTGAAAATCATCGTTAGAGCGAGATCTATGGATAGACGAGCCAACAGTGTGCAGGGCATAGCCCTCTTTGAGACAGCAAAGTGAAACTGGTTTATTGCTATTCTACCAAGCGGGAACTCGCAAGTCTTACGATGTCGCCTTCGGGGGGTTTGGGATCTCATCCTAGTAGAGGTAGTTTCGACGAAGAACAGAAAGGAATGAAGGAAGGAAAGGAAGGAAGACGGATCTGAAGGGAGAAAAGAAATGAATTCCAAAGTAGAAAGGTCAGAGGGTCTATGTTTTGGGTTGGTAGTAAACAGAGCCGAACCTACTTGCATAGACAAAACAAAGCAATATTGATGAACAAATGACAAAAAGTAGAGACAGTTTAAGAATAAACACATAGATCTCACATAAGAAAGATCGGATGCTCATAACACATATACTCAAAGACAAAGTCTTAATATTTGCATTAATATCTTCTTCTGTTACAAAAGTACAAAGCCTTTTCTTCTCACTTCTATTTTTCATCTAAAAGATATCCACCCCGAATACAACAAGTATTCAAGTATATATAGAAGGAGAGAAGAAAAGAAGACAAAAGCAAACAAACCACTTAATTACAAAAATATCTTACAATAGATTACAAAGTCATTTGTTGACTTTTGACAACTTTGGTGGATGACATCATCCCATGGTGCAACATGGATGATGTCATCGTTTGTGTCAACAAATTTTGGATAATTTACAAGGAGAAAGTTGGGAAGAAGGAAACTATTTGTCGTCGTCCCGTGGCTGGAAGGGGGATCTTGCTTTATGTTGACATATGTAACTCTGAACTCAGTTGCTGATCTGCAAGAATAAGAAGTGAAACCCAACGCAAGAAAGTCATATCAGCTGTTTGATCTTCCATTAAAGCGTCAACAGAAGAAAGAGTTAGTGATTTTAAGGCCTCAGGGCGCAGGGCGCATGAATACTACAGGTTACAGGGCTAAATAATAAGGCGCACAGGAAAGGGCTGCTGCAAGGGATAAATCAGCGCCAAAGGGTGCATGGCGCATGGACACTGCAGATTGCATTTTTGTTGTTGTAAGCATAAGTGCGCCTGCGCCATATGTATACATTTTATAAAGGGCGCGGATATTTTTCATGTTACACGGGTGCAGGATGCGCCAAAGGGTGCGAGTTTAATGCGTGTAACATCATTTTTTCATGCGCCATAGGGGAACTTGGCGCGGCGCATGGAAGGTCTGCACAACATGATGTTGTTGTAACAATGGATGCGCCGTGCCGCTTTTAACAGTTGTACTTGGCGCATATAAATTTAATGTTGCATACATGCAGGGTGCGCCAAAGGGCGCATGGTTTTGTAATGTTGCACGCAAGTTTGGTGCGCCAAGAGGGCGCAGGGAAAGCGGTTGCAACAAGCGAAGGAAGTGCGCCTTGAGGGCGCAGCTGTTCTTTATGTAACAGGCAGGGGATATGCGCCATTGGCGCGACTGTATATTATGTTGCAGGGGTGACAGATGCGCCAAAAGAGGAAAAATTACAGTCTTTCTTTGAAGCTTTGATTCTTTCTCTGAGGTGTTCACATGTTGATAAGCTTCCTTTTAAGGGTACCTTGGGTGATGAAGAGGCTTAAACAAAGAGTTTTTAAGCAATCATTTCAGGACAGAGTTTCCCCTACCAGCAGATCTGGAAAGAGGGGGAAATGCATGGGGAAGAATAGAGAAAAACAACAAGGAGGGGGAGTTCATGATTTCACAGCCAGGTAGTTGAGTTCATGCTTTGACAGATCTTTCTAATCACACAAACAAGCAGCCAAAACACAAAACACCAAAACACACAAAAGCACAGAGGACCTCTTACCAGGATAATATAATAGAGAAATATGAAACCGGGTCCACGACGTGATTCAAAAATGACAGGGCAGGTGCGCTGACAGGTAAAGAGAAAATCACGTGATTCTGACGGATGAAAATGACAGTGCAGATGCGCCTATATATAGGTGAGGTGGTAATAAATGTGCCACCAACTTTTTCAAATGGCGCATGAAACGCACTATTGACACAAGAAAGCATGCGCCCTTTGGCGTACCAAAATACCTGTCAACACGAAGTTATGTGTGCCTTTGGTGCACCGAAAGTTTTGTTGACACAAGAATATGTGCGCCCTTGGCGCACCAAAAAGTGGCACAACAAAAGTATTGTTGACATGAAGGCGCATGCGCTTGGTGCATGTAAGAAAGGCACAACATAGTGAGGCGCACCAAAACACCTGTTGACACTTCAAACCGTGCGCCAAAGGATTTAAAGGGGGCACATCAAAACTTGATGTTGCATAGACATTATGTGCGCCTGACCAAAAAAGACCAAAAATGGCTAAGTTCGGAAAACTAGATTTCCCTAGGAAGGGATTTTTGCAACGTTCCAATGCAAGGAGTCCCTGACGAGGACTGAACAAAATTTTGGTAGGGTTATCTGTAAAATTTCCCTTGCCAATTTTACGGGATAACACATGCTTATCATGTGATGATTTAACCTATATATTTTTATATGTGAGTACGCGGTTTAGCACTAATTTATTTTCAAGGCCTTTGAGGCATATGATGAGAATCCCATGTTCAATTACAACATGGAAGTATATTGTGATTCCAATTTTATGATGACCATTTCTATTATTATTTATTATTCAATTTATATTCATTATATAAGTTGATGCCAATTTATTTGGTAGGTGAATGATAAATGGAAATCAAATAAACTAAGCCGACATGATTACAATAGGCATCTTGCATAGATCTCTCTCTCTCTCTCTCTCTCTCGTGTAATATACATCCCTTCGAGACATTTTTCATAACTTGAAATACGTGCTTATTGAGGAACAATATTGGAATTAATTTTTTTATGATGTGTTAATCCATTTTGAGGAGGCATGTTTATAGTTACAGCTTGGTTAGATCGACATACTTATCATGTGATGATTTAACCTATATATTTTTATATGTGAGTACGTGGTTTAGCACTAATTTATTTTCAAGGCCTTTGAGGCATATGATGAGAATCCCATGTTCAACAAGCAACATGGAAGTATATTGTGATTCCAATTTTATGATGATCATTTCTATTACTATTTACTATTCACTTTATATTCATTATATAAGTTGATGCCAATTTATTTGGTAGGTGAATGATAAATGGAAATCAAATAAACTAAGCCAAGCATGATTACAATAGGCCTCTATATAGTCATAGGACCAAGAGAAATATATATAAGCTGTATGATATATATATATATATATAGGACCAAGAGAAATGGAAGTAAAGTTGTAGGCATGTTGTTGTGCAAGGTATGATATTTGAAAGGTCATGTTTTGACCCATGGGGCACTCCTCTTACCAGGTTTTATTATTATGGTCTTGCAATATTTATTTATATAGTGCTTAGTTAGGCACGTTACTTTGGTTATACTTTGTAGGCATATAACATATACTAGTGATTAAGTGGTTTTAGCATTGTTTTATAGTCCATTTATGACATATAGTATGACCAACTTGGATTTTGTTAGAAATAATAAGGAAATAGTTTTTTTGAAATTGGGAGTCAACCACCCCAAGACCATCATTTTGTCTTGAAGCTCCACAATTTACTCGAGCTAGAGCATATTCTTTCTTAGAGGAGCTTGGGAATGGCAATTGGAGAAAATTGTGGACAATGGAGGAAGTGGGGAAGTAATGCGAAGAGATATGGAACTTATTTCTGTCATGAACATCATTATAGATATTTTTAGAAACTCTATTTTTAGGTACTTTAATCCCTTTCATAGGAAAAAGGAACTTTACAATTTTTTCTATGATATTTTGGGGCATTGGAAAAAATCAAGGTTTTTGAAAAGAAGGTTGTGGTACAAGCAAATGGAAGGCAATAAGCAAGAAGAGGTATGGGGATTTTCTCCATTTTGATTTAAGAATTTTGAGCTAATGTTATTGAATGAATTATAAAATGATGGTTTTTGGATTCTTGGAAAACACTTCTACATGCTACGAAAATGGGAATTCTCCCCATGTATTCCAACTCTGTGGGTTGAACCGGTTTCAAGTTGTGGTTGTGTGTTTTGATTTGAGTGATAATAAACAAGTGATAAACCAACCAATGTTGACCTTAGATGTTATACTCCATGGAGGATTTTACTATTTTTCCCATTTAAGACGCATTGTATTTTGGTTTATAGAAATTTGGGTATGTGTGTGTTGATTGAATGTGTGTACTATCATTTTGTATTTCAATATGGTGAAGAGAGAGAGAAATATTGCTTAGTTGTTGATTTTAATATTAGAATTGGGTTGGCTTCCTCATATAATATTGTTGATGGATGGGGAGGGTAGGGCCAATATTAAAAATATAATCCAATGGAGGACTCATTTTGATCCACCCTTTGGGTATGACATATAATTTTCTATTACATGAACTCTGTGTTGATGATAGATAGGAATGATCTTCCATGGGAAGAAACTTCGTCAAATTTCTATGCATAAATGTTGGTGTATTGTTATTAGAGAGGGAAGTTGAGTGTCACTACTATGCAAGTTCATGTTTTGAGGTTGAAATCCATTTGTGAATGTTGAAGGACTTGGACCTAACTTCATGAAAATCTTGTGTCCTCTTGATTATATGACATTACTATTCTTAGTATCATTTGAATTAGGGGTGATGACCGGAGGGTAGTCTGATTGTGATGTGAATAAATGTTAAGTTACATAATTATAACCTCTTCTCTTGAAGAGTTTTATTTATAGAATTTAGTGTGTAATAAAGTTTATTCAATACTTTGTGCTTTCTTCATATGTTATAATATGGTTTTATTGTTTTCTATGAGCAATTTTGATGGATGTGATGATGTTAAAATTGAACCATATCTATATCCCTTAAATTAATTTTTTTGAACCACTGTTGGTATGGATGTTTAATTGGTATTGAATGTAAATAAACAAGATGATAACAATTTTTTTCTCTTACTCGAAAGCGAAAAGTAAGCATTATTGTATCATGTTCGACATTTGTCTTTTGTAAAATAAACTGATTAGATTAATTAACATGGATAAGTATCCCTCATTCTCAAACTATATGGCATGGCTGAGAAATTATTTAAGCTATTATGTGGTGTTGAACTTTATTTTTGTATAAGTTTCTAGGTCTCGTTGTGTGTTTTTCAATAGCTTGAAGTTTTTATTCATTCCCTATACCTTAAAAAGGGATACATGAGTTTTGTGAAGGTATTTTCACATGAAATGAGCAATAAATCCTTAGTAAATATATTAATATGAATATAAACTAGATTCAATTTGATATTTTATAGTGGGACTTGTAAACTATGTTTCTCTTTCTTGATATACAAGTGGCATGATAATATGTTTCATTAGTATAGAATGGTTGCATATCCTTCAGAGAATATTATTGGGGTTTACTAATGATACTTCAGATGATAACATCTTATAGGTATATATTCACTCTTCTAAGTGGTTTTGGGGTTTTCTTAAGTTGTTGAAGGGACAATATATTGACATATATGTGTATTATGCTTTACATAAGAATGTGGACTTCAAGTCCTTGTGATGGAATGTTGTGATGGTTCTTGTGGACATGTAAAAATATTCGTTTGAGATGTTATAAGATTAAGCACATGGATTTTATGATTGGCTTGCATTATAATTCTTATCTAGGCTGATATCATGCCTATTACTAGATGTTTTGTGGTTTTTTGTATTAAGAACACAATATTCCTTAGCAAAACGGTGTTGGAGTTAATCAATAGAATTAGTGCTCTATCTCACTATCCTTACAAGTATTTAACTATAGATTTGAATTATTATAATGAGATGGAATCATGATGCCTTGGTGGAATAATCCTATTATATAATATATGTGGTATCCATATGAGAGTGTTTGATTGATGAGGAGCCTTAACAAGGAATTTTATGTTTGATACTTCACCGTATAATCATGATTTTTTTGTAGACTTGTATTTTATATATTATATGTGATATCCATGTGAGGGTAATTTCTAGAAAAAATTCCTTAGTAAATACTTTGTCTAATCATGATTGTGTTTTACAATAGAATATGATGAATATCTTGAATGTTCTTGGGCATACCCTGTGTCATTTTGGGAAGTGCGTATCATTGTGAAAGGTGATGATGACATGTTGTGAGTCATGGAAATGGTGTTAACCCAAGGTTGTGGTATTATTCTTATTCCTTGGAATTTTGAAGAGGTATAATGCAGGTTTATAGACCATATTGTGCTTTTGTTGTCTTAGTCACTAGGTGACTAGTTGTTACACCTCCTTGCTCTTTTTGGAATGGCATGTAATGTAAGTTTTTTTAAAGTATATATTAATTTGTATGAATATGAGGAGATAAAGGGTTGTAACCTTATTATATTTAGTTGTAAAGAAGGTCCAATAATAAAAATGAGAAGAACAACCTAATTCATCATGATGTATGAAAGTACCTTTTTTGGACTTATGTAAATTTATGTTGGTTATAGTTTCATAAGGTATAACAAAAAATATTCCAAGATGGGTTAATGATTAATTTAGTGGTATGTTTCCATCAAGTAGAGAAATTTACCTTGGAATATTCACTATATTAGACATGGAATTTAATATGTAAGTGGTAGCTAGTATAGTTATTTTCATTTGGAATTTTCTTGTAAGAATGTTTTGTTTTATCTATAAAGATAAGTGTCATTGATTATTATGATTACTTTGACGTGGATTGATTTCATCAGTTAACCCAAGTTGTTGATAGTGATGTGTGTATGCTTTACATAGTGTTATTAGAGATTGTGTTGAAATTTGTAGGAACTTTTTCCTACTAGATTGTATTGGTTTGTGTTGTCCAAAATAACTCCCCTAGATATTTTGACAACTTGCATTCTCATTCTGACTTTGAAGTTCTAAGACTCAAGGTTGTGTGCATTATGAAAGTTTCTTTGACACATTACTTGGTTACAGCTTCTTTCGCACGTCATGCAAACCCTTCCTTATCTATCCCTTGTATGCTTCTTCCACATTCTTCCCCGACGCATCTTCCCTTCACATTTTGTTCACCGCATGGTTCCTTCCTAGCTTGCTATGCATGCCCCTTCTTTCTTATCACCGTGTGCTTCTCATTTGAATGTCCACGCCCTACTTGCATACTTGTATACTTTTGTATATATACACTCTTTTCCTCCTACTCCTACTCTTACTATTTTCCTACTACATTCCTCTCTCGCACCTACTACTACTTTCACACGCGCCTTCTGCAATCTTCCGTTGAGTCAATGTGCCACGTCATAACCTATTATACTTAAGTGTACAACACGTAACTTACCAAAGCATGCCAACTAGGCACCAGATCCTTACAGTGAACAGTTGTGTGACATGTGGCAAAAATTACAAAATACTAGAACAATTATCCAATCACATGGATCAATCAGCACACGACACATGTCATTGTGTATTCTACATGCACTATATATTTCATAACATCATAACTTTTGCTACATGGATCATATTTTGGCACTTTTAATATTGTTGGAAAGCTACTGAAGTGGGCTACACTCTAGATCATTAAAAATCATATTTTGGTGGGATTTGGTAGGTAAGAAGTAGGGAAACACGTTCCATCCATTAATTCAAACATCTAATCAACTCCACCACCATATTTTATTCACATATTGCCTCCTTCCTTCTTTTACAAGAAAATAGACATGGGGAAGTGCATTTGACAGATTTTCAATTGGATTTGTAGGCATTCAATGCTTGTTGTTTGTATCAGAGACTTGGTAATCAAATCAATCCCAAAGTTACTCTATCTTGACAAATTTTCCAAATCAAGACTCTCCTTGTTTAGAAGTTCCCTATTCCTAGGTCCAAAATGCCTCCTTTGGAATCAAGTTTGATCTTATTCAACTATTCACTCCTTGAGATATAGGAAGTATAGACTCAACTCTATATTAATACCCTCTATAATGAATTAAAGGTCACAAAGGACTCACCACCTGTTATGGAATTCTAAGAAATGGTCAATACTTCCTCCCGTATCCTATTAACCTTACTAACCTTCAACTCGCCTATTATCTTTTACCAGTCACAATCCCTTTACTCCTTAAAATACCTCGAAGTAATAATGTAAGGGAATAATTGGATTTTCCTATCTTATTTAATCGTATGTCTCTCGAGAGACTAACTTAGATTTCCCAAAGAAGATTCAAGTAGAATTTCCTTGATTAAAGGAGCTCTTCAACCATTCAAACCAAAAAAATTGATTTATATATCACCCTTCTAACCTTCTAAAGGTCTGTTGTCCACAATGAAGAGGATTCTAGGGCATAAACTTACCTTATCAAATTCATCTTGTTGATCAACAATTCAATCTTGGCCAACTAGGTCGTTATTAACACATTGTAAGAGTTAATGCTTCTTGCAAATACTTTAAAACCAAACTTCACGGTTTTCTACTACCCATTTCCCGTATCCAAATGTGCTATAAATATCAAAGCTTGAAAGTTAGTGAAAAGATGGTTTCCTTGTAATTGCACTATCTTTATTTATTCTCCACGATCAGTAATAGAAAACCGGTAGAGAATTCTCTTCTCTCGATAAGTGATTACACTTCTCTCTTTTGGAATCCCCTTAGCAACTCAAAAATAGAGTTATCTACAATATTTGAGGAATTTCTAATAGTAAAAATGTGTGTTTCATCAATTTCTCTCCTTCGATGCCCTAGAACTAGGGTTTTAACAGACCGTGTTACCTCGAGAGGTGCTTTTGAAAGCTTTTGGCTCAATTTTTGATCTTTACTCAAATCTTAAAACTTGAGAAGGATGGAAAACCTTATAGAAACTCCCCTAACACTTACTATTTCTTGAACAACTTCCACAAGTGATTCAAAACACTTTTTTACAAAGTGATCAAGTCACTCACTTAATAGAGAACACCAAGTTTTGAAGGGATTTTACAGAAGAAAACTCTAATCATAGTTATAGAGAATTTAGCACTTACCTTGTACTCTTTTCATACTATGGAGACTCTTTCCAAACATGTTCCTTCTTTTCTTACATCTCTGTCATGTATTCCACAAAATATAGATTTCTCGAGACTAAAGAAGGCGGGGTATTCATATTTTCATCTAACAATCTTGGCTTAACAAAGCTACAAGCATAACTTCCTTTCACACTCGGGTTAATAAACCTTCAAACCCTCATTTCCATTCAAAATCACTTCCTCTTGGACTTATTACATTCCATTGTTAGTAATCATGAATAGATTTGATCCTCCACAAACTTTTATAATGCACATAGTTAGCCCTAACTTATTCCTTCATAAGAAAGAATGAAATCATACACAAATCAGTATAGATTTTTGATCAAGAACGAACTTCCTTTCATGGTCTCCTTTAATATTGTAGGCTTCAGGTTTCTATGATCCACAAAATGCATAAAAGATAACTTGAAAACTACTACAAAACAAAGTAAACACAAAAATATAATCATTTCTCGAGTTATATTAGTGATTCTCATTCAAATGGAATGAGATCAAGATAGTTACATTGGAGTTTTTATACATTCACAAATATTTTTAACTAAATTTTGATCCTCTTTTCCTTTTGGTCACATGGCGGACTCTTGGCAAACCTATAAGTTACTTTGATTAGAACCCCGAATTCTAATATATGACTCAACTATAACTCTAAGAGATCTAAAGGTCTTATTAAAATTTCAAAACATGAATTAAAACCTAATAATGACCACTAAACCACCCCAAAACACCTAATCTAAACCACAATAGCCTTCAACATTCAAATATGCATTTTTGGAGGGAAACTACAAAATTTGAATTTATGAAGGATTTAAACTAAAATAACCATACTAATGACTCCTATATGACCTCCTAAACCTAAAAACATGTTTTCAAACTAAAATTTATGCTAATTGACCCTATTTACAAATCAAGGAGGATTCTCCTACATCATACTCCCAGGGGAAAGAATAAGTCTACCCAAAGTTGATGTTTGCAAACTTACTTCTCTCTTCTTCCTTTGCTTCCAACTGATGATGATCCTCTTGAAGTTCCCTTTAACTACATACCATGCCTCCCAAATCTTCATGAGTTCCTTCATACTTCTCACAATTTTTCTTGTCTCTAAAATGTCCATATACTTAAGTAAAATATTTTTTCCAAGTTTGTAGGTTATCAAATCCACCTTGTGCTTAGAGATTATACACCAGTGTCATGCTCACATATGATGAATATTCATAATTCTTGACAGTCACTCTGTTTACACCATCCTTTTTTTATTTTGTTTGACTGATTTTATTCTCAAAATTAGGCTTGCTTGTCTTTTGGACTGTGTGTTCATGCTCTCCAAGACTATTTCCTCTCTTTTATTGATCTTAATGCTTCCATACTACTTCATATTTTATTCCTTGCTATGTTTTGCTTGAAAACTGTGTTGTCAAGATCCTTTCTTGGTCTTCTCCCTCATGCTGATTTGCAAATCCTCCTTTGTCAACTTTTATACTCACTTTCCTCTGTCAATAATCTTCCATCTTCCTTATTCTTCTTAGAAAATAATCCACTTCTTCATTCAATTCTTCCATACCTGCACATTCAAAATTCAAGACATAGTTAGAGGTAAAATTTGGAGGCTTACATGCCTCTTCTTTCTCCTTTATATCTTGTTCTTGCTCCTTCTCTCTCATAGATTCTCCATTCATCACATTCACTATGCTCATCTCCACCTCACTCTTCTCTTCACATTTTGCATTCTCATTCACTAGTTCATCATTCACTTGTCCTTCTTTTGGTTTCTCAAGCACTTCATTGTGTGCTTCCTTCTCACTATTTCCCTTTTCTCTTGTTTCTCTATATCATCTTCCTTAGTTCTATCTTCACTCTTCTCTTTGAGTGCTTCTTTATGCACTACACCAGCTTGTCATCACAAGTTTGTAGAAACAACTCTAATTCTTCTTCTAGGACTTTTTCATCCTCTTGTTCATTACTTTTACACCTCTATTGCATTATTTTTTGTTTATCTCTCTCATTCTCCTCACTAACCTCACAAAACTCTTCCTCTTCAAACTTTCTTGCCTTGTCACAAAACTGAAAATTTGCTTCATGTTTCATACCTAAAAAATTAGTTATCAAATCAGATTTATAAGGCTTAACAACCTTCATCATTGCCTTTTCACATGCCTCTTTTGTTTACACCAAGTATCTTTTTGCTGATAACATCATCACTAACCCTGCTTGTGTTTCTTATTCTTCTTTGATAGGTAAAAGTGTGTGGCCAACCCTGTTAGTGCTATAATAGTGTAGGTGTTATTATTTCCATCATGCACTAATTTCTTGTCATACTGTCATGGTATTCCCAACAACACATGAAAAACATCCATTAGAACCAAATCACACAAAACATTGTCTATATACCTCCCAATTTGAAACTCTACCTGACATTGTTCCCTAACTAGAATATGATGTCCTTTTTACATCCATGAGAATTGATATGGATTAGGGTACATGGTAGTTTTTAATCCAAACTTCTCTACCATCTCAAATGAAACAATATTTTCAGTGCTTCCACTATCAATAACCACTTTACAAACTTTTCCTTTAGCCTTACATGCAATTCTAAACAAACATCTTCTTTGGGTTACATCATTTATCATTTTACTTGGTTTTAAAAGTACTCTTCTACATAAAAATGACTTACCTCTATCTTGAAATACCTGATCAATAACTCTATCCATCTCTTTCATTCTTGCATTCACCTCATTGCATTCATAAGCCCTGTGTCCTGCATATTTTTGACATTTGTAGCATCTTCCTGCAAATTGTACCTTGTTACTACTCTCTCTCTCTTTCTTGTCCGAGACTCAACTTAGCTCTCATTTTTCTATGATTTTCCTCTATATCATTCAACCTTCTCATTAGAACATTCATCATCTGATCCATATTCTCTTCCAAAGATGGTCTTCTATGTGTTCTTACTTGCACCATCTTCTTCTTCATGTAGTTAATTCTCAAGGCTATATATATATATATATATATATATATATATATATATTCCAAGAATCAATTGCAAGCTCGATACCAATTGATGAATACTTGTAATCAAGTCAATCCCACAACAAATCTATCTTGACCAAGTTTCCAAACCGTAACTCTCCTTGTTTATAAGTTCCCTATTCCTAGGTCCAAAATGCCTCCTTTAGAATCAAGTTTGATCGTATTCAACTATTCACTCCTTGAGATATAGGAAGTATAGAATCAACTCTATATTGATACCCTCCATAATGAATTAAAGGTCACAAAGGACTCACCACCTATTATGGACTTCTAAGAAATGGTCAATACTCCCTCTTGTATCCTAGTAACCTTACTAACCTTCAACTCGCCTTGTTAACTTCTACCAAATCACACCCCTTTAGTCCAAAAAATGCCTCAAAAATAATAATGTAAGGGAAGAATTGGATTTTCCTATCTTATTTAATCTTGTGTCTCTGAGAGACTAACTTACATTGCCCCAAGAAGATTCAAGTATAATTTCACTTATTAAAGGAGTTCTTCAACCATTCAAACCATAAAATTGATTTATATATCACCCTTCCTACCTTCTAAAATTTTGTATTCGACAATGAAGATGATTCTAGGGCATAAAATTACCTTATCAAATTCATCTTATTGATCAACAGCTCAATCTTGGCCAACTAGGTCCTTATTAACACACTGTCGGAGTTAATGCTTCTTGCAAATACTTTCAAAACAAAACTTCATGGTTTTCTACTACCCATTTCCCTTATCCAATCATGCTAGAATTCTTATGGTTCGATAGTTAGTGAAAAGTGGGTTTCCATTGTAATGACACTATCTTTATTTATTCTCCATGACTATAATAGAAAACGGGCAAAGAATTTTCTTCTCTCGATGAGTGATTACACTTCTCTCTTTTAGAATCCCCATGGAAACTCGAAGATAGATTTATCTACAATATTTGAGGAATTTATAACGGTAAAATGTGTGTTTGATCAATTTCTCTCCTTCGATGCCCTAGAATTAGATTTTAACAGATCAGTGTTACCCGAGAGGTTCTTTAGAAAGATTTTGGCTCAATTTTTGATCTTTGCTCAAATCTTAAAATTTGAGAAGTATGGAAACACCTTATAGAAACTCCCCTAACACTTACTCTTTCTTGAAAAACTTCCACAAGTGATTCAAAACACGTTTTGACAGTGATCAAGTCACTCACTTAATAGAGAACACCAAGTTTTCCAGACCTTTACATAAGAAAACACCAATCATAGTTATAGAGACTTTAGCACTTACCTTGTAATCTTTGCATAACGTGGAGACTCTTCCCAAACATGCTTCTTCTTTTCTTACATCTCTTTCATGTATTCCACGGACTATAGATTTCTCGGACTAAAGAAGACAAGGTATTCATATCTTCATCTAACAATCTTGGCTTAACAAAGCTACAAGCATAACTTCCTTTCACATTAGATTAATAAACCTTCAAACCCTCATTTCTAATCAAATTCACTTCCTCTCGACTTATTACATTCCATTTTTAGTAATCATAAATTGAATTGATCCTCCACAAACTACTACAAGACACATAGTTAGCCCTAACTTATTCCTTCAAAAGAAATAATGAAATCATACACAAATCAGTATAGATGCTTGGTCAAGAACTTCCTTAATTTCATGGTCTCCTTTAATATCAGCAAGCTTCATTTCTATGATCCAAAAATGCATAAAAGAACACTTGAAAACTGCCACAAAATAGAGTGCACACAAAAATACAAACCTTACTCAAAGTTATCTTAGTGATTCTCATTTGAATGGAATGAGATCAAGATAGTTTCATTGGGTTTTATATACATTCAGATCCTCTTCACCTCTTGGTCACATGGTGGTCTCATTGGCAAACCCTATAAGTTACTTTGATTAGAACCCCAAACTTCTAATATACGACTCAACTATAAATGTAAGAGATCTAAAGGTCTTATTACTATTTCAAAACATGTTTTAAAACCTAAGAATGGCCACTAAACCACCCCAAAATACCTAATCTAAGCCACAATGGCCTTCAACATTCAAATATGCATTTTTGGAGGGAAAAAGAAAAATTTGAATTTGTGAAGGATTTAAACTAAACTAACCATACTAATGACTCATTTATGACCTCCTAAACCTACAAACATGTTTTAAAACCAAAATTGATGCTAGTTGACCCTATTTAAAAATCAAGGAGGATGATCCTACATCACTTTGTTGGTGGTTGAATTTCAAATCTAAGTTTCCCTCTTCTTTTTCTTCTTTTTCTCTCCTTATCCTTCTATAAAAGTAAGGATAGTGCTCATTGAAAAAGGTTGACCCCTTTAGTTTTCCAAGGGCTTTGGTTCTTTGCATTTTAAGTTAAAAGCCTTCGAGATCTGCTCCCGTATGTGGATATCGACCTCATCCACCATTGTAATCGACTGTGCATTTTTAGAAGCAATAAAAGCTTTGTTTTGTGGCTATTCTCTACCTTGGCTCATTTTTATTACATCTTCTTACCTCTCTTTTACATTATCTGTTTGTTGTGTTTTCTCATGTCCTCGTGCAAGTTCCTTTCTCGCTACACCCCCATGAAAATGACTGTGTGACTATGTCTCGATCGTGATAAGCATGTCTACCCTATCTATGTGCATTCTCCTTTATGTTTTCTTAAATCTAATTATGTTCATCCCCTCTTTTTGGTGCTATCACCTCCTTTAGCTTAGTTTTCCTTTTTATGCATCTCCTTCTAACCCTAGTCCCTTGGAATCTTAGAGTAGTGATAGGTAGCTGCATTTCCCTTCATAGGAGTAGTTTTAGCATTAGAAATAAGTAGAGGAACAAGCCTTCTCTCGAAGGTTTGTCTCAAGCACACAAGTCCCATAACTTGGAGACAGTCCCATGTTGCCTCAAAATCCCAGTTCATCATGATCTGGGATGGGTGTAATTTTGAGCTCCAACAGTTTGTAAGTGTGAGACTACCTCTCCATAACCTTTAAGGTAAGAGAGGAATGAGAGCATATTTTGGTGTTGTAGCATTGTTTTTAAAGTCATACTTAGTGAATGGTGATGTTAAAATCTAATAACGAAGTTGAGAGAGTATTGTAGTAGGTTGGATTGTGGTGTTCCTTCTTTTGTCACTTTTTGTTTTGTTGAAATGGAAATTGAAGGTAATGATTGGGAAATAATTGGTTGATAACTTAGGATTGTCATTACCCAAATTATGGTATTGTGATGAATGATGACATGATTAGCTGATGAAAATGATTTGTTATTTTTGGAATCCTTGAGATATGATGGAAATGAAATATGAGACTAAAAGAAAAGTATATAACTAATATAAGTTGTGAATGATACTTTCATGAAAATGAGACAGCTTTTTATACTATGTCAATAGAAAAAGTAAATATTATATCTATTATGATTACATTCTTGATGTTAAAAAGAGATTGGTTATAGAAATTTTTAGTCCTAAATTTTGGGGATGTTATAGATTGACAATCTTCTCTATTTAAAGATATGAATAAGTGTGTAGAAATGGATGAATTATCCACATACTATATTATAATTAAATATTACAAATGTATCTTAATCACATACAATAGTATATGGTTAATTAAATGCACTAGCATGTACTATTAATTTTATCAAAAATATGAGCTTATTCTACATATTGATATGTATATAGGAAGGGTGAACATATCGAGAGGTTTGGTATATTAGTCTAGTGGTATATAGAAAGGGGAGCCTATTGGAGTGATAAGGAACCAATCCATCTCCCCTTGATACAAAATGCATTCAATAAATTCAATTGTTGGCATAACACTAACTCGGGAGGACACTTAGCTAGAATGGTCCAAACAAATTGAGAACACTCTCATCTTCAATGATTTATTGTTCAACATTTGTGATGGGTAAAAATAACCCATCTAAACTAATAGCTAAAACAAAATCATAAACGTGAAAGCACAAAAATTCTAAGGCATTGGCCTTGATAAGGGCCTCAATTGATGGATTTTTTTTTCACATATAAGGGTACATCACTCCATGGGAAACACTATAAAAGTTGAAATATTTGCATGATTCCAATTAAAAATTGGAATTCATATAATAATAACTTTTGAATTTTACAAGCTTAAGCTTATAAATGGTGGTATAATGAGTTTATTTTTAAAAATATTAGAAATCAAGCATGATGGAGAATATGCTAATGCAAAATTTGATGCATATATGACTACCTTTATAAATAAAATCCCCACATACTCAACCTATCGAGACTCTCTATAGGAAATAAATATGTTGAAGACACTCTCTTTTAATCAATCGGGACAAGATGGTTGAAAAGAAAATAAATTTGGAAGAAAGGCTAAAACAAATGAGATAACACTTGTTATGTTAATCAAAAGGGTAAGTATTCTAACACTTCCTCTTCCAAGAATGAAGGAAAAAAAAAAGTGCAAGGAAGATATGAAGGATGAGAATGCAAAACTAGAAAGAATGATAGTCAACATAAAAAATGAAAGATAAAACATGTTTTACAAATGATGTGGTAGAAAAGAGGGTCATAAGGCTTGTGAATGCAAAACATCTTGGGACAATATTGAATCCTATAAAAAAGAGCAAACAAATAAATGAATAATTTCTTGTAAAAAGAATTGGATCAATTCATATGTGAACATATGATTCACGACACATATGAATTAAACAATGCCTCAACATATACATCCTAGTTTAATTCTTGGGTCCTAGAATCTGTGCCATGTAACACATGAATTTTTGAAAGGAATTATTTGAGGAGTATCATGAATAAAGTTTTAGTCTATTTTACTTTGTAGACATAAGAATTTTCCAACCAAAAGGAAAGGGAAAAATTAATTCAAGTCATTGGGTCTTCTCGATTCCTTGTAAAAATCGCATACCTTCCCGAACTAAAAAGAAATAGTTGTCCCTAGTGTTAATATGAAAAAAATGCCACTCTATTTTATTGGATGATGGAGAAGTAAAAATCACAAGAAAATGGATAAAAATTGTAATGACTGGATTTGAAAGAGGAAAGCTACTAAAACTCGTGGGTGGGCCTTAAATTTCAATAAATTTTGTTCATCGCATAGAAGAAGGAATGTCACAAAGTATTTTACGGTGTGCAATATTTGGGCATACCAAATATGATTTTTTTCACAATGTAAAAAAATTGTGTTGTATGTTTCCCAACTGTTCTCAAATAAAATTATAATTTTGAAGCCTAATTTTTTGTTAACTACTCAAGGGAACCATTTCAAAATTCAGAGTAGAAAACTAATAGAAAATTTTGATTAGTTCACTCTTAGTCATTTTCTCTACCAACTCTTTATGTTGGTTGTCATAAGTAGTTTTTGTTATTCATTGATCATTATAGTAGGACAACATGGATCTATTCTCTAAAACATACAAATAGAAGCCATCAAAAATTCTAAAGTTTCAAACAATGATTGAAAATGAAGCACAAATTGACATTTGGATACTAAGACTGACAATGGTGGTGAATTCACTTCAAATTTGTTTGAGGAATAAATTAATAAAAATGGAATTAAGTTTTGACCAGGGGTTTTAAGCAAAAAAATAGAAAGGGATGGGTGATTATAGAATGTGAGTCGACATGGGACACAAGTCAACCAAATCCATTAAAAACATCACTTGGAATACATGGCAACACAATAATTATTGTTCAAGAGATGATCAAGGATCACAAACAAATGATTATGGGTGATATTTGTACTCTAAAGAACTTTCTTAAGAAGGGATATTTGTGGGAATATACATGTCGGATAAAATATATGTATATTCAAATCATATTCTAAATGTGAAAATTTTGGGTTTTCTTTTTTCAGGGAGAAGGATGATTATGGTGATTTATAGTAAGACAAGTTGGTTGTTATCTTATGGTTTGGTGCACCAATGTTTGCATATATAATCTCTATAATCTTGTGATGATCATAAATTTAATGGAATTTTCTTACATTTTTGATATTTTATTATAATTACTATTAAACTATATGCAATTTACGCATGTAGTCATATCCTCGACTAACATCTAATCACCGTAATCCTCTATAAAATTAGGTCCATGAGGTGGATTTACTATTGTTTGGGTGAGACCTTCAACTGCATGTCAAGGCGTATGCAAATTGTATCCCTAATGCATAGATGGGTCCTATACTAGTGTACATTTTTGGTTTCGTTGCTTAAGAACTCATTATATTGGTTGTGAAGGCTCTTTGATGTTAGTCGTTACTTGGTTAAAAGGACAAGGTTTAATTGTGAGTTTCTAAGGAGAATTTAAAGGATTTTGCATTATAACCCTAGGATTGACTATCTCAATTTGTGACACGGAAGTATTAGGTGATTTGGTAGTGTGGGATCTATATGAATCATCATATAAGTAATGGAATTCCATGTAAATGTGTTTTCAAGAAAAAAAAAAGGAAGGCAACCCCATTGAGGTTTTTCGCTCAGAATCTTAGGAGCCATAAGGGATTGATCTTACAAATACCATTGAAACCCTTGGAGGAAGATTTTAGTGCAAGAAACACTTGTGTTATGGTGGAAAATGATCCTTTGAAAAAAGGTTTGTATAAGTACTCTTTAGACATTGGAGGGAAGAAGGTAGAGGCTTGAGGGATACCATGTTGGAAGAATGTAAGATCAATGAAAACACTCACCTCAACCTCGAGTGGATGCCAAATCCTTTACATGTTAATTTTATGATTCAAGTTTTCTTCATCAAGTTATGGTTTTTGAGGTGTGTTGTCACCCTCAAATTTCCCTTTAATTTCTAAGTCTAAAATTGAAATTTTTTTGAGTTGGTGCCCTTAAAGTATACTTGAAAAGAGGTATTTTGAATTTGGAACTTTCTAAGAATTGGAGGGCTCATGAAAATCACTTCATCAGATGGGAAATTTCTTCCCCTTTCCAAAAAGGTAAATAAGTCCTCCTAACTCTTTGTACTTTTTAAGTTATTGCTCGGCAGGGCTAAGTGGTCAGATTTTCCCTTTGGCGGATTGGCAGAGCTGCGAGGGTATTTGTGCACATTTCTCTTTTGAGAAAAAAGCTAATTTGGTAAGATTTTTCTTGTGAGCCCATGGGGAGAATTGAAACAAAAGCTTCTAAGGACCCGCAGCGAATCAAAGGCTGTCATGTGCCTAAAGGGAGGATCGGATTGGCAGAGCCATGGAAGAATTCAAGGTTTTGAACCTTTTTCCAAAACGTTAAAAAGTGTTAAGGTAAGTCATTTTCTCCATAACCCACAACAAATCTAAGGGCACCACGTGTCCAAAGAGCCAAAGCAGAGCATCGAACCGGCGGAGGTAAATGAGATTTTGCGCCATTTTGTAGAAAAGGTCAAAATGTTCATAATTGCACCGTGACCCCATTTCCAACCAGTTGCGCCACGTGTCCATATCAAGTCAGAGATGCGGGTCAACGGAGGTAAATGAGATTTTTTGACTTTTTGCAAAAAGGTCAAAATGTTGAAGTACCGCGACCCCATTTCCAATCACATCCCGCCACGTGTCCAAGTCAAAAGCGGAGCGGGGCTACGGGGCAATTTGTTCCAAAATTCCAAAACACAAAAATTCATGAAAATGAAAGAGGTTTTCCCATGCCCACTCCAATCTTCTCCTTCCATGTGGATAGTTTGATTTGAACGTTTTAACAACAAATCAATGGTTCATATTAAAAGCAAATAAAATGAAATGTCTGTGTATTTGCACAAATTGGTTTTCCGCCATGGTTTTTCTTCATGATTGGATGATTTTTGAAGGGCACAAAGGATGAAATCCATTTGCAAACCATTTTTCTCACCTGGAGGAAGTTATAACCACTTTTCATGAGCTATTTGATGGGTTTTGGAAGTCATTGTTTAGAAATTCTGATATGTCGAGATTGTAATTTTGAACCAAAAATCAATACAAGAGCTTCTTTTTCTTTTTCCTCTATTTCCCTCTCTCCCTCTGCTCTGTTTTGTGAATCATTTGATCAAATAGAAGCTAAGAAACTTTGTGTTCTTCAAAATGCAATTATGAGAACTTTGTGTCTGTGTGATTGCACTTGGTAAAAACATGAATGATTCTTCTCTGTAATTCATTTATCCAATGCAATTAGGGTTCTCTCTACAATCTCTTTTCCCCAAAAGTATTGTCTTCTTCTTCCTTCTCCTTCCCCTTCATTCTTCCATTCTCTTGTGCCGGTGTTTTTCCTTGGAGAAAACGCATTTTCATATGTCAAGACCACATTTGATGAAAGTTGTAGATTTTTAAATAATCTTGTTTCTGGGATTTTAATAAGGGAACCTCTCCCATCAAAGAGGAGGTACTTGTTTGTCCCCTAACTATGGTTTCACCTAAAGTGCAAATTTGAAACCCAACAGTTTTTGGCGACTCTGTTGGGGAATGCTTTCAATAGATTCCTTTCTAAGAAGAACAACAATTTGATCATTCCATTGATCTAGGTGACTCTGAGATACACATGTGGTAGAAGAGCTCTTGGAGTTGAAGATTCTCACTTTCAACTCTTGGAGTAGCACGGTTTCCTCTTCCTTCAACATGGAGAAATAGAAGAGCTCGTTCTACAAGCACACCCCTTGTTGAAGACAGAACCCTTGGGAGTGGAATCCCTCAAGAAAACTCATCCCTAATCTTCGTGCTTTGATTCTTATTGGTGTTTCAGTTCCTCTTCAAGCAGTTTTTCCAAGGATGGAAATTCCATTACCTTGGGGCCACCGAGTTGGTCCCTTGGCTCTTCCACAACCTTTGCATGAGTTACCTAGGGGTAACAGAAATAATTTTCCCAAATTCGGGGTGATGGGAAAGTGCACCCTGATGAACACATTGCAGCCTTCATTGTTGCATGTGGAGTCCTCAGTGTGGAACATGAAGATGTCTCTATTAGGCTATTTGTGGAGACCTTACAAGACAATGCAACAGATTGGTTTTACCATCTTCTTGCTTTGGAGAAATTACTAATTGGACCACGATGAGAACAAGATTTGAGAACCATTTCAAACCTGCAGAAGATGTGCATGCTCTGCTTGCCCAAATTTCTCAAATCAAAAAGGAACCACAAGAGCCCATGAGAGAATTTGTGGCTAAGTTTAATAAGCTTATTAACAAGATCCCACAAGACACCCGACCCGTTGATCAGATCCAAAAATGTTTCTTTTTGAATGCACAACTACCTGAAGTAAGCTATGCTCTAAGGAGAGCCAATCTAGCAACTTTGGATGAGGATCAAAGGCTGATAGTCAGTGTGGAAGATGACTTGATCATGTCAGAAAACTAAAAATAGAATCCTAGAAATCCAAGACATCATCTTCTTCCTCTTCTCCTGGAGGTAATTCAGATCAGTTGGTACAAAAGTTGGCCAATGACCTCATTGCAATAAAAAAATTGGCTCAGCATGCTCCATACCAGGATGTTCCAAGGAATAATTTTCAACCTAGGAACAAACTGCCTTCTTCTCAAACTAGGTTGGCAATTGAAGGTCCACCTCTCAAAGTGCCTGTCAACGCAACATGTGAAGTCCTTGAACATGATGATGAAGAAGAGAATGAATTGTATGATGATAAAGAATAAGATGTTGATGAAGAGTTAGAGCCACCTGGTGATTCTAGAGTCAACTTCCTCACCACTGAAGGTGTTGATGATGAGGATGAACCTAAAATGGTGAACATCGGAAATGTTGCACTCAAGAAGAAAGAGAGAAGGTGATAAATCTTTTGAAGAGGTATGTTGATGTGCTTGCTTACTCGTATGAAGATCTCAAAGCTTTCAAACCAAAAGAAATGCAACATTCCATCCCTCTTAAGCCTGACATCAAGCCTTTTAAACAAAAGCAAAGGCAATATAATCCAAAGATTGCTGACACTATCTTTCAAGAAATACAAAAACTTTTAAAAGCTCGGATCATCTTTCCTATCCATCATTCCACTTGGATTGCCAACATAGTGCCTATCAGAAAGAAAAATGGGGAGATTAGAATCTGTGTTGACTTTAGAAATCTAAATCAGGCTTCCTTGAAAGATAATTATCCTCTTCCCATGATGGACCAAGTGCTACAAGTTATCACAGGCTCAAAGATGTTATCAATGTTGGACGGATTCTCAGGGTACAACCAAGTAGAGGTAAACACTGTAGATCAGCATAAGACCACCTTTACCACTCCTTGGGGCACTTTTTCCTACAAGAGAATGCCTTTTGGACTCATTAACGCTGGTGCTACTTTCCAGAGGGCTATGGATCTAGATTTTGGCAATTTGAAAGGGAAATGCATTGTGGTATACCTGGATGATTTGAATGTCTTTTCAAAAATCAGAGCAGATCATGTTCAACACCTTGAAAAAGTCCTACAAAAATGTAGAGAGCACAAATTTTCTTTGAATCCTAAGAAGTCTGTGTTTTGTGTAACCGAAGGTAAGTTGTTGGGACACATTGTCTCAAAATATGGAATCAAAATTGATCCAGAAAGAATTCAGGCCATACAGTAGATTCCTCTTCCCATGAGTAAGAAAGGCATTCATTCCTTCTTTGGTAAGATTAATTTCTTGAGGAGATTCATACCTGATTTTTCTAAACTTACTATGAGCATTGCTCACATGATGAAAGGGAAGAAGAATTTTGGCTGGTCCTCTGAAGGAAAGCTTGCTTTTGAAGATATCAAAAATCCATTGCAAATACTCCCACTTTGGCGTGTCCAAACTTCAGTAGATATTTTATTATATATTGTTATGCCACTGAAAACACTTTGGCCACTGTTTTAACTCAAAAGAATGTTAAGATCATGAATTTCCCATAGCATTCATGATCTACATTTTGAAAGCCCACGAATTGAAATACGCCATGATGGAGAAACACACTTTTGTTGTTGTAAAAGTTGTTAAACAATTCAGATTTTATATTCTAAATTCTCATGTTGTTGTGTTTGTTCCTGATACAAGTGTCAAATCAATTCTCACACAACAAGAATTTGGAACTAAGAGAGGTAATTAGGTGGCAAAAGTGCAAGAATATGATTTGGATATCAAGCCAACCAAGCTGGTTCATGGTAAGGGCCTGTGTGAGCTCATTGCTGAAGGTGCTTGATGAAACGTTGTCCAAAGATGAAGTGGATCTGCCTATGGTTTTGTTTCTTAGCTCGACAGATGTATGGTACGCTGATATTGCTCATTTTCTGACCTATGGTGAATGCCCATCTCACATACTACAAAAAGAAAAAAGAGCCATTAAACTTAGATTTGCATAGTATGTTCTTTGGGAAAATGCTCTTTTCAAACGAGGTGTAGATGGAAGGTTTTTAAAATGTGTAGATAAAGAGCAGCAAAATAAATTATTTTCTGCTTTTCATGATCAAGCTTGTGGGGGGCATTTTTCCTCTGCTGTAATAGCTCACAAAATCCTTCGTGTTGGCTATTATTGGCCCACTCTATTCCAAGATGCATCAAAGTGGGTGAGTAAATGTGAAGCATGCCAAACTTTTGTTGGAAGACCAACGTTGGTCATTTTGCCTCTCGAAGCCGGTGGTGATCGAGGATCCCTTTAACAATGGGGTTTGGATTTCATCAAAACTCTCAATCCATCTTCAAGTGTTGGACATACTCATATGTTGATCGCCACATATTATTTCACCAAGTGGGTGGAAGCCATCCCAATCAAGAGTACTACTACTTCAAGTAGTATGTAACTTCATACAGAAAACATATTGATAAGATTTGGAATTCCAAACAAAGTGGTGAGTGATAATGCTTCTAACTTCTCCTCTCTTTGAGATAATGTATTTTTGCTATGGATATGGAATATCTCTTGCTCACTCTTCGATTATTATACTCAAGGGAATGGACAAGTTGAATTAACGAACAAGAATTTGGTGACCATTGTCAAGAAACTTGTGAACGATTCTCAAAGAAATTGGCATAAGAAATCATATGATGCACTTTGGGCTGATAGAATTACACCTAAGAGAGCCATTAGAATGTCTCCTTTCTAAGTAGTGTATAGTGTGGAAGCTCAACTGCTAGTGATGGTGGAGTTACCAGCTTTACATTTGATGAAAACTATTGAAGATTCAAGCTTCAGCAGTGCTCTAGACAAGGAAATCATGTATCTCCAAAAGTTGAATGAAGATAGATTGCAGGTGGTTGATAGAATAGCAGCCCATCAGTTGAAAGTGAAGGCCAAATCCAGATTTTTCCAAGTGGGGGACACAGTGTTGCTATGGGATAAGAGACATGAGCCTCGAGGAAGCCATGGTAAGTTTGACTCACTTTGGCTTGGCCCCTTCAGAATCAGACATTTTGCTGGTGAGAACTCTTTTTATTTGAGTTACATGGATGGATCTTCTCTCCCACTCCCTTATAGTGGGCAGTACTTAAAGTTGTTCAGGTCCTAGGTGATTAGGGAGTCCCTTTGTACATTGTGTATTTTCTTTGTTTTTGGCTTGTTTGTTTCCTTTTCTTCCTTGTTGTGTGGGGTGTTTGTTTTGGGCCCTCCTTTTTGGTTTGTTTCCTTTCCTGCCTTATGTGTGTTGTCTTGTATTGGTTTTGCCTCTTGACTCTATCACCCAATGGATAAGGCACTAGTCTTCATTTCCCAGAGTTGGTCTGATTGTTCTTGATCTTGCCTTGTGCCTTTGTTTCAAGCCAAGTCATCCCCAGAAAGAGCTAGTTGTTGTCACCCTCAAATTTCCCTTTAATTTCTAAGTCTAAAATTGCAAATTTTTTGAGTTGGTGCCCTTAAAGTATACTTAAAAAGAGGTATTTTTGAATTTGGAACTTTCTAAGAATTGGAGGGCTCATGAAAATCACTTCATCAGATGGGAAATTTCTTCCCCTTTCCAAAAAGGTAAAGAAGTCCTCCTAACTCTTTGTACTTTTTAAGTTATGGCTCGGCGGGGCTAAGTGGTCAGATTTTCCCTTTGGCGGACTGGCGGAGCTACGGGGGTATTTGTGCACATTGCTCTTTTGAAAAAAAAGCTAAGTTGGTAAGATTTGGCTGTGAGCCCATGGGGAGAATTGAAACAAAAGCTCCTAAGGACCCGAACAAATCAAAGGCTGTCATGTGCCCAAAGGGAGGATCGGATCGGTGGAGCCATGGAAGAATTCAAGGTTTTGAACCTTTTGCCAAAAGGTTAAAAAGTGTTAAGGTAAGTCATTTTCCCCATAACCCACAATGAATCTAAAGCCAAAGCGGAGCAAATGGGCCGGCGGAGGTAAATGAGATTTTGCGCCATTTGTAGAAAAGGTCAAAATGTTTAGAATTGTACCGCGACCCCATTTCCAACTAGATTGTGCCACGTGTCCAGATCAAGTTAGAGCTGTGGGCTAGCAGAGGTAAATGATATTTTGTGACTTTTGCAAAAAAGGTCAAAATGTTCAGAATTGCACGCGACCCCATTTCCAATCACATCCCGCCATGTGTCCAAGTCAAAAAAGCAAGAGCGGGGCTGCGGGGCAATTTGTTCCAAAGTGCCAAAACACAAAAATTCATGAAAATGAAAGGGGTTTTCCCCACGCCTGCTCCAATCTTCTCCTTCCATGTGGATGGTCCGATTTGAACGTTTTCACAACAAATCAATGGTTCATATTAAAACTGGCAAATAAAATGAAATGTCTGTGTATTTACACAAATTAGTTTTCTCGCCATGATTTTTCTTCATGATTGGATGATTTTTGAAGGGCACGAAGGATGAAATCCATTTGCAAACCATTTTGCTCACCTGGAGGAAGTTATAACCACTTTTCGTGAGCTATTTGATGGGTTCTGGAAGCCATTGTCGTGGTTGGAAATTCTGATATGTCGAGACTGTAATTTTGAACCGAAAAATCAATACAAGAGCTTCTTTTTCTTTTTCCTCTATTTCCCTCTCTCCCTCTACTCTGTTTTGTGAATCATTTGATCAAATAGAAGCTAAGAAACTTTGTGTCTGTGTGATTGCACCTGGTAAAAATGTGAATGATTCTTCTCTGTAATTCATTTATCCAATGCAATTAGGGGTTCTCTCTATAATCTCTTTTCCCCGAAAGTATTGCTTTCTTCTACCTTCTCTTTCCCCTTCATTCTTCCATTCTCTTGTGCTGGTGTTTTTCCTTGGAGAAAATGCATTTTCATATGTCAGAAGACCACATTTGATGAAAGTTGTAGATTTGTAAATAATCTTGTTTTTGGCTTTCAATAAGGGAACCTCTCCCATCAAAGAGGAGGGACTTGTTTTTCCCCTGACTGTGGTTTCACCTAAAGTGAAAATTTGAAACCCAACAAGGTGTAAAAGTAATTTTTTAGTAAGGTAGAATGCATATCGGTGGATTCTATGTGTGAAATAATGAGTTTTAGCAGGGTCGGTACTATTAGAGTAAGTTTGGGTTTACAAAGTATATAATTATTGTAGGAGGTCTCTTAATGAATCTTGTGATGACCTAGTCATCGGTGATGGTTCCAACCATGATGTATTTAGATATCATGATTAATATTGTAGAGAGTATCATTAAATTGAAGATGCAACTAACCGCATGCATATGGGTGAAATTATGTAGTGTGCTAAGGGTATAACCTCATCCAAGGTAAGGGAAGTTGGTTTGTAATGAAATCATTCATATGAGTGCATACCTATTATAATAAATATGATCCTAACCAAACTAAAATGTATTTTGGTGCATTTAAGGTAACCTTTTTGAAGAAATTTCATATTCTCGAGTTCAAACAAGAAAGTATTTCTTACAAGAAATTAAATAGAATATGTTAAAGAGTGTAGAAGAGCATGATCCATAAAATTTTACAATAAAAATTTATAATGATAGCCGTCCATTATACAATTCAGAATATTTTGTGGGAGGTTTGTTAACACCTTTCCATAAACAACTTGTGATGTAGAATGTTAAGGGCCCACACGAGGAGCTTGATTCAACTTTGTGTGTGGAGGTTTTTTACAGTTTTGATAATAGTATGAGTCCTTTTTATAGGTGTAGATATTATAGTGCCCACCCATGTGGGACCCAAACACAAGACCAAATATACTAGGATAAAAATTTTGACTTTCATTTATAGATACAACTATGCAACACCACATAGGCTCACAAGATATTTCTTTGCATTAGATAAGATGAATACACCAACATGAAGAACATGCAAATGATATGATGACACTAAATGCACATCAAAGACACATTATCATAAAAAAACAAGTACAAATCCACTACCCAACCATAACATTAACATCACGAGTATTCAACTTCCACACTACCACATTTTCATAGTTACAACTTTATTATATTCATATTTCATTATTTAACCTTTATGATTTGAAGAGCACTTAACATGAAAACACACATTTTCCTTTTCGTCTAGGTTATATTTATTTTACTTCATTTAATACTTAACTTGTATTGGTTACATATAATTTATTTTGTTTATCTCATTGTAAAATAGATTATATAACTCGATGGTTAATTTGAAGTAACTTAACATTTACACAACATAAGTTTTGATTCCCAAAATAGAAACTATGTTTTCTTGATTACATGTTTTCTCATGGATCAATTCACATCCATTTTCACATCATAAGAAGATTATTAAGCTACAAGTGATCTCCATGGTACTTAAATTCTTGGATTGACATTACAAGGGTAAATTCTCCATAACTAAGGACAAGTTACAAATTTCCTTTACAATTAGAATTTTAATGGTGTGTGAAAGCATATCCTAATTGTCTCAGGATCCCAAGCACTTTACATTATTTTCCCCTCTAATGATGTTTTGTTTCTAGGACAACCTCTTAAATAAATTATTACAACATCACGTCAATCAAAACATAAGGTGACACAAAAACTTATAACCATTGTAATTAACACAGACTCCACACACCCAAAACCATCCACTTAGTTGATGGGGAAGAATCGTGATCACATTAACAATACCACTAAAATCTCCAATACTATAAGAGAACGCTTTCTTGATCATATTTCAATATTGCAAACTTAGTTTCCCCAATTTCCCTAAGAATCAAGTACTTTCATTGCTTATCTCTTTATGTTTAACCTCAAGATAACTATACAATTCCATTTCTTAGACCTTACATCCCACATGTCACAAAAGTGACTCTAAGGCTTAAACTAGGGTATCTGACACAACTTCAACATGCATGAACATAATTCCTAGTGGTAACCCCTTGTACTCTAAAAAGTGTTTAACCATTACCATTCCTATAGGGTGGTTTCATCACAATGTTGACAAACAGACAAGATTCTACAAAATCCTAAAATTTGTGATGTTGTTACTCTACGCTAGGAGGTGTTAAGGAATGTTAAGAGAACTAGGTTCTTCATTTAATTTTAAATTTTCTAAGCTAATGTGCTCACACACAAGAGGGTGTCAAACAAGGATCTTACTCTAAGGTCATCCTTTTGCTTTGGTTTTTCTACGAATTCCAAAGTAATTAGAAAAACACAAAAGAGTTCATTCATTAATAACACACAAAAACACACTATGAAGGATCATTTCATTTCTAGTTAAAATGTACATCTACACCATTAGTAAGATATAAACCTATAATCAAAATCACTCCTAAATTAAAATTCCCATTTCCTCAATATACCAATAAGGATATCCCACCCCGGAGGGCCTACAAGCATAAGGTGAGGGATTCGGTTGTTAGGGAGAGGGATGTGCTGCGCAACTGTCCCTCAATCCAAAAAGGAGAGGGCGAACCTATTCATGAAGGTGCCACATACCATGGAGGGCCTTCCAAAGACTACGTTAGGTGGGCCAACTCCGTGACTCAATCTTTTTCGGATGTAAACTAATCAAATTAACTTAACTCAACTCAACTTAACTATATATCCCTTCTAGATATATTAGTTTCTCATATAGAGAGAGGGATCTCTCATTATGTATAGATAGGGTTCGGTAGAGTTGATCCCTTGTTCTCTATATAGGTCTAGATGCGTATGAAGGTCGAGCCGGCGGATGCATGCCGATGCCCTATTGATAAGTATAGGGGTCGAGTCCCATATGCATGTCGATTGATCAATTTCTAGAGCCGGATGCAACATATGCCTCAACCCCGTATGGTTAAAGATAGAGGGGTTGAGTGCCCATATTTATATAGGGGATATATATATATATATATATATATATATATATATATATAGGCGAGATAGTTCAAGGCCATCCATTCTCTATACTTTATACGTGATATGACCGATGACTGTTATTACAATTTATTACTCATCACAAAATAATCAAACAGATGTATATTAGAGCTCAAAGCCCATATATATATTAGATTCCACAAAGAGTAGAACATAACAAACAAAAAAGTTACATCCAAAACACAACAAAAACAAATTAAAAACACAACAAGATCATAACGAAGAATCATCCCACAAAATAATTACTTTAGAGTTTTGAGAAAAGCCATTTTCACATTCTACATCCCGCTCTTGATGACCTTAATGCTCTCACCATTCTTTTTTTATCACTTGTTAATGATTTTAATGTTCATAATGTTATCACTTGTTAAGGATTTTAGATTTCAAAGTTCCAATAGGTTGCCCCAAAGTAGTTGACATCATAATGTCACACGAGGTTCAAAGCACAATATGAATTTAGCACATTTCATGAATGAATCACCTCACAATACCTCTACACCATAAACAGGACTACCGGAGTCCAAATATCATAGAATTCACAACACATATGCCCTAGACATAGATCCAATACACCCACGTTCCTAACATACAATGAGACATCATGCTAGTAAACATACAACTGATTTCACATGACTAAAAACCACAAATATACCCACACAAAGGTGTCAAGATAAGATCCAATAGAACATGTCAACAAGAGGAGCATCAAGCCTCAAACATAACAATACATAACAGAACCCATAGGAGTAACTCATGAATCATACATACCAGCACCATATGCCTCCCAAAGAACTCCATATGCCTCCCAATAGAGAAAAGAATCATAGTGCCAAAACCAAGTCGGGTCACTCACCATAGAGCAACATCACCTTATTTCTCCATGTTGGGTCACTCAACACAGAGCATCGTCTCCTTATTTCTCCGTATCGAGTCACTCACCAAAGAGTCATGTCACCTTATCTCTCCATTTAATGAGGCCAGGTCACCCTATGGCCCTAGGTACATATAGCCTCGTCACCTCCACCCAAGTGGCATAGTAACCTATAGCTCAATACTACACAACACCATAACCCCTTGGGGCATACCCCCATACAAAAAGTGGGTCCATAGGTATAACCACTTCATGGCGAGATCATATGACCATATTCCATCACATCACAACGTTAGAACCAACATAATAATCAAATCCAAATGTTAAGTGGCAACCAATTACAAGCCTTGGATAGGCCAAAAAAATTAAACTCCAAAAGAAAGTTTCAAACTAATAAAAATAAAGGGTTAAACAATCGTAATAATGCAAAGAACTCTTGTTAGCTCAAAATCAAGTTAAATGCCCAAAATATAGGAATACATCAATCAAGAAAATTGTTGGTTCTTAAAAGAAAGAGATAAAACTCAATTCACGAATAAAATATGAACATAGAAAGATCACATTACGATCACTGTGTGGCCTTTCTGTGGCCACCAAATGGGTACTCATCAATTTTACGCACTCGTATATCGAGCCTTAACTCACACAATACATATAGACAAAATAAGCATATCTCCATATATCTCCAAAGAAAACATACGAGGATCCACATAGGTAGTATCACACAGGATTGTTCATTGGACAACCAAAATAGGAGAGAGAAGAGACACTAGATCTTATAAGCATAATCCTAAGGTGTTGTACATCCACAATATACCGAGAAAGCTTGTATGATACAGAGAAGAAGAAAAATTCAAGCATATATTTAGTTTCACAAGAAGGTCTAAACAATTTACTTCATCTTAGCTCTGCTCATAGGATCTTAAGTAAACCCAAAAAGGCTTAAACTATGCTATTACTGTCCAATAAGCTACTAAAATGAATTCATTTAATGCAAACATCTGCCAATCATGCTTAACACCATCATTCATTGACCATTCAACTACTAGACTCATCGCCTTGCAGTAGAGAGTTCCTTGATCACTTACCTAGCCACTTTAAATGCTCGGTTCCGTGCTTCTTACCAAGTTACTCAAGAGTGCATTTTAGTTCAAAATCCTCTCCTTATCTTCTCAATATCTCTCCCCTATCACAACACACCTAAAACACACATTAAATCATCATGAAATGTGTTCAAGGTAATCAAAATGTTCACATACATCTCCTTGTTCCAAACGCCTACTAGCTCCTTCACCTTTAGACACACTTTAGTATTTCCTTTCCTCTATACCATTTCCAAAGATTATATAGTATTTCCTTCCCTGTATAAACTTCAAATACATGTTAGATTCAATAAATAAGGCATTCAAAACTTCAACATTCCACATTACTCTTCCTTTACTAAAAATTCCTTTTTATTGTGCCAACAACCTGCAGCAAATAATGTCTGATCTTCACATCTCATTTTATAGTTTTCAAAAAATAAACCATTGAAAAATCACCTGAGAAATATTATCAAGATTATACCTTCAAAATTTCAGGTTTTAACTCCTAAAAACACAGGATATATACTCTTTTTAACATGACAGACATTTTATCAAACAAGTAGTGTGCATCCTCAACCCAACTAGTAAAACACATCATATCTCAAAAGCTACTGATCATCAAGGAAAACCCTTAAAACCATCTACAAAATTACCTTATACTCCTATGGTACAAATTTCATCTTGTTTTGAAGTCATGTGACAAATTTATCAACTTTGTATCGAGACCGGTTTTGCATAGTCCAGCTTTTCACAGCTTAACCATTCTTGAATAACCTTGCACTCTCAGTCTTCATGACTCCATAGATGCTAAACCAGAGTAAATGAGATCCTTTATGCCTTTACCCATGCAAGAAACAAATCCCATCCTTATCTATGTGAAGAAACTAATGAACACATTTGTGACAACATAGCAAAGGTATTCACAATCATATGCAACAAAGTAAAGCATTAAAAATGACATGGGCAACTAGGCTCTATTATGCAAGCTTTAGTGATAGTCTTCAATTGGATTTACTTATCATGATGAAAGAACTCATATCCTTAAATGCAAACTCATTAATATTGTTAAAGAACCAGAAGCACAATCAAAAAAATGCTTCATATAATTTCACTTGCAATCCTTATACAAAATGAACTTTTTTCTCGCTTTCATCCCATACATTTTCTTTCTCTTTCCATGAGGATAATGAATTACAAAACTGACTTATGTTTGCCATATTCAAGCTCCTACCTTTTCATGCACCAACCACCCATATATAACTCCTCTTACAACACATTATGACTGAATTTCTAGTTGTGACTCTTATACTTCTCACTACAAGGCTTGTAATCGCCCTTATACATTATGTCAAGCATCTTAATGATGCATTACACACACATGACTCACACATGTTAACTTAACACCTAGAAGACTCTAAAAACACTTAACACACTTAGAAACACTTGAATCAATGTTTTAGGACCATACAAACCTTATAAATATTTGAATTTTCACACGCCCTTTTGGAGGGAAAACATATAATTTGAATTTTCTACCTTCCCTATTTGCTTGGAATGCCTCATATGCCTTATTAATACCTCTAGAGCTTCTACACAACACACTTAACTCCAAAATTCTTGATCCTTGTAAATAAAGGTTTTCTCAAGAATTATCCTACATTAAACTCCCAAGGTGGAGAAAAAAAGTGTTCCCACACTTTGGTTGCTTACACATGTCTTCATCTCTACTACTTATCCTTTGTCTTCTCTCCTTGTTACCAATGTCATTGCTTTCCTATATCCACATGTGTCCCATGTAATGGCCCTTTGTCTTTCATTTACCTATATTCTTCTCCATTTCTTCTTGATCTTCATCTTTACTTTCCTCATCTTCATGCCTTTGTTCATTGTACTTGTTCTTTGCTTATTTTCTTGTTTATTCTTGTCTTTCATTGTACTCAACTGTTCCATGACTGTACTTTCTCCTTCTTGGTCCTCATTTTGATGAATATTTGCCCAAAAATTTATTTCTCCATTAGTCATTGCTTCATCCTTCCTTTCTTTGTCCATTTCATCCACTAAATCTTGTGATAGCTCATCTAGTTCATCTATGCAAGGCTGATTATCAGACCTCTCATCTTCACTATACTTAGCCATCCATCTACATTTTCTTGTATTATGCTTCTCAAATGCATTAGTAGGTTCATTTGGTACAATTTCAAGGAATTCACCCACAAAAGAAACATCATCAAGCACCTCATCATCAAAATTACTCACCTTGTCCTCACTCCTTTCTTGTAGACTCTTTGGAGAGTTAAATATTTCCTCAATCATGCTCATTTTCTCTCTCAACATGAGAGTATCTTCTTCATCCATGACCTCATCAAACTTGGGGCTGTCATGTTCATCCTTCTTTACACCATCTTCATCTTTACTCCATGTTTATTCTTCATTTTTGTAGGAGCATTCACCAACTTCCCATGTAGCTTCTTTGTTCACTTCTTTGAAGGTTATGCATTTCTCTTTCCTTGCTTCATTTATTGGTCTCAAGTCACCATAATCAAGTACATCATCAAACCTTTCACAAACCACTTTCATACCTTGAAGTTTTCCTTGGCCTTCTTCTTGAATTTGTGCATTCTTCTGTAAAATGTTTGGATGCCATGCTTGGACTAATTTTTCCATCCCATCTTGTTCTCTTGAACTAGTGTTCACCTCATTCTTCATGCATTCTTGTAGTGTACTCACTTGATTTTTGTTCTTGACTATCCACTTTTTTCTTTTCATGTGCTTGGGCTGGTCTCTTGTCTTCATATCAACTGCTTGTTTTCTCTTGTAGCTTGAACTTTGTCCTATATCAGCTCTCTCTTCTTCTTTGGCTTGTAAATTTGACTCAAAATCTTTGCAAACCTGCTCTTTACTTGCATTCTCCTTAGGCTTCATTGTTTTTGCATTGCCTTTAAGCCATATAGGCACAATATATCCATGATTTATGATCTCCTTTGGATGAGAAACTTGGTGTTTTCCCTTAGTATACTCTTTCTTCCTCTTGACTTTATTAGAAGTGAGTTTCATACCTTTTTCTTCTTCTCTTCCAACCTACACAATATGATTTATCCTCCATGTTTCATAGTTTGTAGATACTCCTAACTTACTAGCACTTTTCTCTTCTTCCAAATAGTCTTCCCATACCTCATAGAATGGCATTTGGTCTTCATGATTAAGTTTAGGATCTTCCATTTTGTTTTCATCTTCTCGTACTCATGCTACACCTGCACTATTTCAGCTTCATATTCTTCCACATGTGCTTCATTTGACCTTTTTCCATCCACTTTGAAGTCTTTTCCTTCATCTTCATCATACTTGTCTTCATACCTGCAAGTACCCACTCAAAAATAGAGTTAGATAATAAAAATAGAGCCCATAAGGCCCACATAACAGTCTTCTTCATATTCACTACTTTTCCCCCTCTTCTCTTACTCTCTTCTTCACATAATATCTCATTTTCCTTCACTTCTTCATGAATGTTCTTCACCATTACTATTTTTAAAGCCATTCTTTTGTTTCTTCTTATTCCTCTTCATGAGTATCTTGATAGGCCACTTCACCTTATTCTTCAACCTCCATTCAAATATTTGGTCTTCTACTTTCATCATGGTCTTGATCATTGTTTCCAACTTCTCAAACATGTCCCTTGCTTCCTTTTGTTCTTTCTCTGAGAATAACCTCTTCACTCTTGTGATTTCCTTCTCTTTATCATAGCTTCTTCCTTATTTCAATCCCTTGGATTTTCTGCCCATATCTCCTTTCAATTTCTCCATGTGACCTTCACCCAAGTCTCTTTCACCTTGGTCTATTGATCTCCTTAGGTCCTCACCTAGGTATTTTGCACCCTAGTCTTTTAGACAACTTGCTTTCTTAGCTTCTCAACTTATAAACCATTCAATCATTTACCACTTTTAGGTACATGCATGCCTCAAATCTCACCAAAATGGATTATTCCATAATGTTCTAGAAAGAGAACTTAAAATATCAATAAAGTTTCCAACATCAAGGTTAATCCTTCAAAACTTAGCATTCTTCACTGGAAATTCAAGAAAGATTCACTCTTGAAGGCTCACAACCAATGATTTATTCTTCACAAGGTTTGTTCACCTTTAAATTCAATTCTTTGAGACAAATATCAGTACCTAAAGCATGTACACCAAGCTTCAAAAACTTCCTTCTCACCTCTTTCTTCTACAAACTTAATTTCTTCATCCTCTGCAACCTAACCATCTCACCATTAGTGAAAAACATGAATTTAAGAGATTGAAACCTCTTCAATGTTAACACAACATATCACAATAGAATCCTACACTCGATACCACGTGATGCAAAGAAGAATAAAATTTCGAGCATATATTTAGTTTCATAAGAAGGTCTAAACAATTTACTTCATCTTAGTTCTCGCTCGTAGGATCTTAAAGAAGCCCAAAAAGGCTTAAATTGTGCTATTATTGTCCAATAAGCTACTAAAATGAATTCATTCAATGAAAACATCTACCTATCATGATTAACACCATAATTATTTGACCATTCAACCACTAGACTCATAAGGCTATAGTTTAGTTCCTTGATCACTTCCCTAGCCACTTCAAATGCTTAGGTCCTTGCTTCTTACCAAGTTAATAAAGAGTGTATTTTAGTTCATAATCCTCTTTTTATCTTCTTAATACCTCTCCCCTGTCACAAAAAACCTAAAACACACATTAAATCATCATGAAATGCGTTCAAGATAAACAAAATGCTCACATACATCTCCTTGTTCCAATTTGCCTACTAGTTCCTTCACCTTTAGACACACTTTAGTATTTCCTTTCCTCTATACCATTTCCAAGGATTTTATAGTATTTCCTTCACTATAGAAACTTTAAATACATGTTATATTCAATAAATAAGGCATTGAAAAATTCAACATTCCACATTACTCTTCCTTTACAAAAACTACCTTTTTCTTATGACAACAACCTCGCAACAAACTTTTGATCTTAACATATCATTTTACAGTGTTAAAACAACTAACACATTAAAAACCCACCTGATAAATTTTATAAAAACTATACCTTCCAAATTTCAGGTCTTAACTCATAAAAACACATGAGATATACTATTTTTAACATGAAAAACATTTTGTTAAACAAGTAGTGTGCATCCTCAACCTAGCTAGTAAAACATGTCATATCTCAACAAATACTGACCATCAAGGAAAACCCTTAACAAACCATCTGAAAAATTACTTTATACTCCTATGGTACAAATTTCATCTTGTTTTGAGGTCATGTGAAAAATTTATCAACTCTGTACCGAGACTGGTTTTGCATAGTCCAATTTTCACGGTTAACCATTACTAAATAACCTTGCACTCTCAATCTTCATGACTCCATAGATGCTAAACAAGAGTAACTGAGATACTTTATGCCTTTACCCATGAAATAAACAAATCCCATCCTTATCTATGTTAAGAAACTAATGAACACATTTGTGACAACATAACAAAGGTATTCACGATCATATATGCATAAAGTAAAGCATTAAACATGACATGAACAACTGGACTATATTATGCAAGTTTTAGTGACAATTCAATTGGATTTACTTATCACAATGAAAGAACTCATATCCTTGAATGTTAACTTAGTAATATTTTTAAAGAACCAAATGCACACAAACAGAAAAATGCTTCATATAATTTCACTTGCAATCCTTATATAAAAAGAAATTATTTCTCCTTTCATCCCATACATTCTCTATCTTTTGCATGAGGAGAATGAATTACAAAACTGACTTACACTTTCCATATTCAAGCTCCTACCTTTGCATGCACCAACCACCCATATGTAACTCCTCTTACAACACATTATGACTGAATTTCTAGTTGTGACTCTTCAAATTCTCACTACAAGGCTTGTAACCACCCTTATACATTATATCAAACATCTTAATGATGCATTACTCACACATGACTCACACATGCTAACTTAACACCTAGAAGAATCTGAAAAACACTTAACACACTTAGAAACACTTGAATCACTCTTTTAGGACCATACACACCTTACAAATATTTGAATTTGCACACACCCTTTTTGGAGGGAAAACATATAATTTGAATTTTCCACCTTCCCTATTTGCTTCAATGCCTCATATGCCTTATTAAGACCTCTAGAGATTTTGCACAACACACTTGATTCTAAAATGCTTGATCGTTTGGAAATGAATGTTTTCTCAAGGATGCTCCTACATCATCGTAGTATACCAAACAAATAGAAGTGAGTTTTAGTCTACATGAGACTCCACTTCCAAACTCGTACTTGGCTCAAGGTTATGGTCACCTGGTCTACAACTTCTCTCTCCACACATACACTTCTGGGTGTTACCCATAGGGCTCAATAGTGTAGGGTACACAACATAACACATAACTACATTACTAATACAATGATGATTTATGCACAACAACCATAACGTCTTACACATGGAAAAATTACAAGGGTATAACATAATAATATTCCACGGCTTATAACATGTACATTTCCACATAACGCACCAAGAGTGTGATTACAATACATTAGGGGTCATGAAATCACCATATGCCCCCAATTTATAATATGAATTTACCACATAACGCATGAATACATACATACCTCAGACATAGTGTTTTGACATCATGACATACATTTAAATACAACGCAACATGGTGACATAACACCATAATACAACACAACACGATGGAAATTTATATGATATGACATATTTCACTACAAATCACTTTGTCATGCAACACATTGTTCCACATATACAATATCACTAGAAAATGAAACATCACAACACTTTTGTGGTTCACAAAACATTCCCTTCACACAACAAGGTGGTAATACACATGAATTTCATGTTGAATTCACAAAAAGAGAAATTACTCCCATCAAGAAACACATCAACATCATAACAAGTCCACACCAAGTGGTAAACACAACAGGTGCATTCATATAATCACAAGTACCACATTTGTCACATCACAACAAAATAACACATTACTCATCCACCATAATGCATAATCCATCACAATACCCAATTGTCCCAGAGGTTCGAGAGTATGAACCTTCACTCTGATACCAACTATAGTGCCCACCCATGTGGGACCCAAACACAAGACCAAATATACTAGGATACATTTTTTTACTTTCATTTATTGATACAACTATGCGACACCACATAGGCTCACAAGATATTTCTCCACATCACATAAGATGACTACACCAACATGAAGAACATGCAAATGATATGATGACACCAGATGCACATCAAAGCCCTATTATCATAACAAACAAGTATAAAACTGCTACATAACCATAACATGAACATCACGAGTATGTGCCTTCCACATTACCACATTCTCATAATTACAAATTTATTATAATCCTATTTCATTATTTAGCCTTTATGATTTGAAGAACACTTAACATGAAAACATACATTTTCCTTTTTCTTTAGGCTACATTTCTTTTACTTCATTTAACACTTAACTTGTATTGGTTCCATCTAATTTAGTTCGTTTATCTTATTGTAAAATAGATTATATAACTTGATGGTTAATTTGAAGTAACTTAACATTTACACAACATAAGTTTTGATTCCCAAAATAGAAACTATGTTTTCTTAATTACTTGATTTCTCATGGATCAATTCACATCCATTTTCACATCACAAGAATATTATTAATCTACAAGTGATCTCCATTTTACTTAAATTCTTGGATCGACATTACAAGGTTAAATTATCCATAACTAAGGAAAAGTTACAAATTTCATTTACAATTATAATTTTAATGGTGTGCGGAGGCATATCTTAATTATCTCGGGATCCTAAGCACTTTATATATTATTTTCCCCTTTAATTGTGTTTTGTTTCTAGGAAAACCTCTTAAATAAATTATTATGACATCACGTCAATCAAGACACAAGGTGACACAATACCTTATAACTATTGCAACTAACACACCTCCACACACCCAAAACCATCCACTTGGTTCATGGGGAAGAATCATGATCACATTAACAATACCACTAAAATCTCAAAGACTACAAGAGAATGCTTTCTTGATCATCTTTCAATGTTACAAACTTATATTACCCAATTTCCCTAAGAATCAAGTACGTTCATTTCTTAGCCCTCTATGCTTAACCTCAAGACAATTATACAATTCCATTGCTTAGACCTTACGTCCCACGTGTCACAAAAGTGACTCTAAGCTTTAAACTAGGGCATCCCACACAAATTCAACATGCATGAACATAATTCCTAGTCGGAATCCCTCAGTACACTAAAAATCTATAACCATAGCCATTCCTATAGGGCGGTTTCGTGACAATTTCGAAAAGCAAACAAGATTCTACTGAATCCTAAAATTTGTGCTCTAGGAGGCGTTAAGAATGTTAATAGAACTAGGCTCACCCTTTAATTTTAAGTTTTCTAAGCTAATTTGCTCACACACAAGAGGGTTTCAAATAAGGATATTACTTGTAAGGTCATCCTTTTTTATTTGGTTCTTCTATGAATTCCAAATTAATTAGCAAAACAAAAAAACAATTCATTCATTAATAACACAAAAAAAAATCTATGAAGGATCATTTCATTTCCAATTAAAATGTACATCTACACCATTAGCAAGATATAAACCTATAATCAAAATCACTCCTAAATTAGAATTCCCATTTCCTCAAGATATTAATATGTTGTAATTTATTACTCATCACAAAATAATCAAACAGATATACATTTGAGCCCACGAAGAGAAAAATATAATAAACAACAAAGTTGTAGCCAAAACACAACCAAAACATAAAAAAATAATAATAAAAATAACAAGATCACAACAAAGAAGCAACCCACAAAATATTTATTTCAAATTTTTAAGAAAGGCCTTTTTTTTGCATTCTACAACTTGTTCTTGATGACGTTAATGCTCTCACCATTCTTTTTTTGTTATCACTTGTTAATGATTTTAATGTTCACAATGTTATCACTTGTTAAGGATTTTAAATTTCAAAGTTCAATTAGGTTTCTGAAAGCAGTTGACATCACAATGTCACACAAGGTACAAAGCACAATATGAATGACCCATAAATCAGATTTTAGCACATTTTAACTAATGAATCACCTCACAAGACCTATAACCCCACCATGGAAAGACAACCATGAGTCCACATGGCATAGAATTCACAACACATATGCCCCAAGCATATATCCAACACACCCACGCGCCTAACATACAATGAGGCATTATGTTAGTAAATATGCAACATGTCTCACATGACTCAAAACCACAATTATACCCACATAGTGTCAAGGTAAGATCCAACGGCTCATGTCAACAAGAGGACCATTAAGCCTCAAACATCACAATACATAACATAACCCATAGGAGTAAATCATGAATCATACATACCACCACCATATACCTCCCAAAGAACTCTATATGCCTCCCAATATAGAAAAGAATCATTGTGCCAAAACCAAGTCGAGTCACTCACCATAGAGCCACATCACCTTATTTCGCATGTTGGGTCACTCATCATAAATCCCCGTTTCCTTATTTCTTCATATTGAGTCACTTACGAAAGATTCTCGTAACCTTATCTCTCTATTTAATGATACCAAGTCACCCTATGGCCCTAGGCACATAGATCCCCATCGCCTCTACCCAAGAGGCATAATAACCTATAGCTCAATATTACACTTCCACATGACCTCCTTGGGGCGCACCCTCATACAACAAAATGGGTCTATAAGTCCAACCACTCCATAGTGGATCCCACACCCTATTCCATCGCATCACAACATTAGAACCAACATAACAATTAGATCCAAATGCCGAGTGGAAACAAATCCCAAGCCTTGGGCTAGGAAAAATAATAATTAAAATCCAAAAACAAGTTTCAAACTAAGCAAAATAAATGGATAAACAACTACAGTATTGTAAAGGCCTCTTGTTAGCTCAAAATCAAGTTAAATGCCCAAAATATAGGAATACATCAATCAAGAAAATTGTTGGTTCTTAAAAGAAAGAGATAAAGTTCAATATAAAAATATGAATATAGAAAGATCACAATATGATCACCACGTGGCCTTTCTGTGGCCACCAAAGGGGTATTCATCGAGTTGTTGGAACTCGGATATCAAGCCTCATCTTGCAAAATACATATAACCAGAATAAACATATCTTCATATATCTCCAAAGCACACATACATGGATCCAAATAGGCAATATCACACATGATTGTTCGATGGACAACCCAAATATGAGAGAGCAGAGTGTAGACAAAAAATCACGTAGTTTGGGTAATTATCTAGTCTTAATTACATACTACTATTCATATGATTCCTAAGTAAGAAAAGTACTAATTAACCCATGTATTTGGCCACTTTTTTTTGCTTTATGTTATTACTTTCAGTCTTACAACCTTACTTGCTTAGTCTACCTTTTTACTCTTTGGAATTTGTCATCCTGACACAAGCGCTCGGACAAGACGCCAATGTTAGAAGTCCTCGTCCCCTTTGGGTGCCCTGTCCTCTTTGTACTTTACTCACACTTTTTGGGTCCTTTCTATCCGTTTGAGCATCTTATCTTTTTAGTAGTTGGCCTTTTTGGGGTTAATTACGAAATTCAAGCAAGGGAATCATATAAATATAAAGTTATGTGATCATAATAAAGGACCAAGCACTAAGCATTAGCTATCACCACCTAAGGTTGCATCCATCAAGGCATCTAAGAGCTCCATTGCATCCATCTAGCTCCATCACAAGGGACATAAGGGCTAGTTTTCTACATCACACTTCATAGGAGGGAAGTTCATTCTATTCCATGCACATATTTACTACATTCTACATCTAGCTACTTTCTTATTATCCAAGTGCGACACACACAAGAGAAACCTAGGGCATAATTCTCGCACACACACATAAAACTACATTGGGTCTGAGATGTAGTGTAGCGCTCAATCATAAGTTCACCATTGTGACAACTAAGGACAATTTGACCCCTCATTTTGCATCTTTCTTTTTAGGATTTGATGTCTATTTGAGGGTTTTACAGTGCATATTTCATTACAAGTTTCCAATGACCTCGATGATCTTGGTGCGACCTCGAGTGATCAAATATGACTAAAGGTGAACATCTTGTGACACCTCAAAAGAGGTTTTTGAGCATTTCTATAGACCCAAGCACCCAAAATTAGGACCAGGGCACCCACGGGTGCCCTTATCCCTCTCTAGGTGCCCTAGTCCAGTCTATTCCTCCAATTATGCATTTTTCTAGGTCTTTGTATGACACTCTCGTCGTTCTATTCACCTGGTCATCACTTCAGTATATTCCAAATTTCACTGCAAACCAACTAAGTCATCTTATTCCTTCTTTGCACTTAGGGTTTTCAACATTTCATTACTTAGTTTGCTTGAGTGTATTGTTGTACTTAATTTATTATTCATTTACTTTGCAATCTTGCATTCAAATTAGGCTCTTATTTACATTTTAGCTTAATCACGGTGACACTAGTTCGCATAAGAATGAGCCCAAGGTGTTGTACATCCACAATACAATGAGTAATATCATATTATACCATACGAGATAGAAGTGGGTTTTCAGTCTACATGAGATTCCACTTCCAAACTTGTACTTGGCTCAAGGTTATGGTCACCGGTCTACAACTTCTCTCTCCACACATACACTTCTAGGTCTTTGCCATAGGGGCACAATAGTGTAGGGTGCACAACATAACACAACTATATTAATAATATAATGATGGTTTACACACACCAATCAAGTAAAATTATGGGGTATAACATAACAATATTCCATGGCTTACAACACATACATTTTCACATAACACACCAAGAGTGCGAGTACAATACATTAGGGGTCATGAAATCACCATATGCCCCCAATTTACAATATGAATTTACCACATAACGTATAAATACATATATAGACAGACATAGTGTTTTAATATGATGACATATATTCTAATACAACACAACATGGAGACATAAGACCATAATACAACACAACACGGTGGCAATTTATGTGATATAACATATTTCACTAAGAATCACTTTGTCACGAAACATATTGTTCTATATATACAATATCAATAGAAGATGAAACATCAAAACACTTTCGTGGTTCACAAATCATTCCCTTCACACAACAAGGTGGTAATACACATGAATTTCATGTTGAATTCACAAGAAAGAGAGAAATTACTCCCATCGAGAAACACATCAACATCATAACAAGTCCACACCAAGTGGTAAGCACAATATGTACATTCATAAAATCAAGAATACCACATTTGTCACATCATAAAAAAATAACACATTACTCCTCCACCATCATGCATAATCCATCACAACACCCAACTGTCCTAGAGGTTCGAGAGTATGAACCTCGCACCGATACTAACCAGTAGTGCCCACCCATGTGGGACCCAAACACAAGACCAAATATACCAAAATAATCTTTTTGACTCTCATTTATCGATACTGACTATGTGACACCACATAGGCTCACAAGAGATTTCTCTACATCACATAAGACGACTACACCAACATGAAGAACATGTAAATGATATGATGACACCAAATGCACATCAAAGCCACACTATCATAACAAACAAGTACAAAACCACTACCCAACCATAACATGAACATCACGAGTATGCACCTTCCACATTACCACATTTTCATGGTTATAACTTTATTATATTCATATTTCATTATTTAACCTTAATGATTTGAAGAGCACTTAACATGAAAACATACATTTTCCTTTTCCTCTAGGCTAATTCATTTAACACTTAACTTGTATTGGTTCTATCTAATTTAGTTTGTTTACATTATTGCAAAATCGATTATATAACTCGATTGTTAATTTGAAGTAACTTAACATTTACACAACATAAGTTTTGATTCCCAAAATAGAACTATGTTTTCTCGATTACCTACTTTCTCATGGATCAATTCACATCCACTTTCACATCATAAGAAGATTATTAAGCCACAAGTTATTTGAAGGTACTTAAATTCTTGGATTGATTTTACAAGGATAAATTTTCCATAATTAAGGACAAGTTACAAATTTCCTTTACAATTAGAATTTTAATGGTGTGTGAAAGCATATCCTAATTGTCTCAGTGATCCCAAGCACTTTACATTATTTTCCCTTCTAATGGTGTTTAGTTTCTAGGACAACCTCTTAAATGCATTATTACGACATCATGTCAATCAAGACATAAGGTGACATGATACCTTATAATCATTGCAACTAACACACTTCCACACACCCAAAAACCATCCGCTTGGTTCATGGGGAAGAATCATGATCGCATTAACAATAGCACTAAAATATCACGACTATAAGAGAATGATTTCTCGATCATCTTTCAATGTTGCAAATTTATATTCCCTAATTTCCCTAAGAATCAAGTATGTTCATTTCTTAGCCCTCTATGTTTAGCCTCAAGACAACTATACAATTCCATTTTTAGACCTTATGTCCCACATGTCACACGAAGTTACTCTAAGCCTTAAACTAGGGCATCTCACACAACTTCAACACGCATGAACATAATTCCTAGTGGGAACCCCTTGTCTTATAAACAATGTTTAATCATTACCATTCCTATAATGTGGTTTCGTGACAATGCCGACAAGCGAGACAAGATTCTACATAATCTTAAAATTTGTATGCTTGTGGACACAACAACCCGAGAGGAATAAAGAATATTACATAAAAGAGTTTAATCCAACTTACTGACCATAAGGAAAAGGCCTATTCAAGGAAAAAAATCAAATGGAAAGCAAAAATCTTGATGGCCTAGTTAAGGACCACTTCACATCATCTTAGATATGAAGTCGACAAATAGACGCCTCCTAAAGAAGAGCAGGAAGAGAGAATGTACATGTTTTGTAACAAAATACTAGTGAAAATAGAATGACACTACATCATGGAATCCACTACATATAATGATATCCATATCAAATATGAGGATAATTTGAGAGTAAACAACCTAACATCCTTGTTTGATTAGGAAAGATTGGTCAAACCAACAAATCTTTTAGTGAAGATCTATAACAAGAGATTAAAAATAAAAAGGCAATGGATTCTAGGCAACATTGTTAGGGCTACATTTGGGTTGGTTTTGTTCACTCTAGTTGTGACTTTGGGTTCCATAGATAGCTCGGTCTCATGGACGTAATTAAAATTGCTCACTCAATAATTATCATTTGTTGAATCTTCAACATTCTAATGTTTTAGAAATTGCTCTCACAACAATAACCTAACATAAAATATCATTTCAAATCATGATTGTATGGGCACCTTCTTGAATTTATTTTTTACTCTTACGTCCACATTATTATTCGACATCTCCATTATAACTTTAAAGGTAATTATTTGTTTTTTGAAAAACACACTTTAATTTGTTGGTAGGCATTCTCCTTTGAAGATGCTCCTAATGGAAAGTGTCAAATTCTGGAGGATCCAAAATTTAAATGTTACCGGATTTTAGATATTTGTTGTTTGTCGATTTTGGATATTTATAGTTGCAACAATATTCACAATTAATATATTTGGTGAAATAGTGTGAGTTGTCTTGCATATATATTCCCAACAATTTGAACATATTATTGGATTTTCATCATCATTTTCACTCAAAATTTTGTGTCTATTTCTAGTAATCTTAACATATTATAAGATTTTCATTACCATTTCTCTCATAGGATATTTGTGTATAAATCTTTGTTCTATTGAAATAAATATATGTGTTACGATTATTTGAATACGTGGGACATGCTACGAGATAGGAAATTAGATGTATAGTGAAATGGATACATTGAAGGCTCACAAGAAAGCATTGATCACTTGGCTAGATTGGGTTTCCAAAAACATAAATCCCAGTAAATCCACTACCTTCTCATGTACCACGTCAACCCAAAATTACAGTTGGTTTATCGATCTATCAGTGAATGTATTTTTGCCCTACATGTTTTATTATGGATGAATCTATTGATGTAAATATTATTGTGGATGAATCTATTAATGTAAATATTATTCTCTTATGGTTGATTCCTTATCATCAATATGTTTGATTGCTTTGATCCTCTTTTTCAAAAAGGGAAAAAAAATTATTTACAACAAATTTTTAAAATACAAATTAAAAGATATCCCCTTCATCATTTTCTCATGTCACAATAAGAATAACTTTGATTATACTTCTATTAATGGAGTTGTCATAATAGCTCTCTTACTAACATAATAATTAGTTGATTGATCACTTTCTCCTTTTTATAACTCAAAACATTCTTAAAAATATCTCCTTACAAAAAAATTTCCTTTGTATAGATTGAAATTTGCATCCCAAAAATATCTTCTCATTTTAAAAAATGTCCTATTCTTTATCCATTGTTATATCTATTGAAACTTATGTCCCAAAAATATCTCCTTTAATCTCCTTACTTACATCCTAAAATAATATCTCCTTCAAAGTCTTTTTAAAAATTACCTTTTGATATTTGTATCATGTATTGATAACACACTTCCGCATCATCACTACCCCACCGCAATCCTCTTACAATTTTTTAAAAACATCCTTTTTCCTTCATCATTTTTTTAATCTAATGGGACTTGTATCTTAGTGGATGATATGACAAATTCACTTTATCCTCATCAATATCCATAAATTGCAATCAAATTTATAAAAATATATATAGATAGTATTAGGAATTTATAAATATTATTGTGAACATTAGAGTTGTGTGAGTTATATTTATATTAGATAAATATAATGGGAGAGATTTAGGGAATAACAACTCACATATATGTGATTGTTTGTAAGAGAAATAATAGGGATTATAAGAGAGGATCATGGAGAGATAAGATGAGTTGTTGATAGGATTTGACTCCACCATTGTAGGAGAAAATCCTTATAAATAATTCTAATCTCTCACTTATATTATATCCCGGATGTTTGAATGAATAATATTATTCAGGTGTTCATTTTTATCTAATCTCTTTCATTTTATAACAGTGGTATCAGAGCAGGCCATTGAGTTGGTGAAAGAAAATAAATATTTGATGGAATGAGAGTCACAAATTATGTGTTTGTTGGAATAATACGCAGAGAAAGGAATTAGCATGCCAAAAATCTTGGGATGCGTTAGCCGTATTCTCTACCATTGACATCCAACCGAGCATATATCAGTGTAGATCTGGGTGTTTTCCTTTTTGAATCCAAGCTCTGTGTTCCTGCATAAAGGAGAAACGTATTGATTTGGTGGCACTGTCTACCCGATTCGAGCTCCATATTGACTGCTACCTCCACAACGAACCAAGCCTCTCTAGATCCGAGCTCGAGCAACAAATTGATACCAATCAGACAACCATTTACGTGTTGCAGACCTGTGTCGTGTTCATTTACATTGGAGCCTTTATTTTGTTTATCACCGATCTAGATCTTCACGAGCCAAAGCGGATCTCCACCGAGTGAATATGTTCTTCTCCTCTAAACGTCCAACCAATACGGTGTAAAGATCCAATGTACAGTCCAAGCAAGCGCATGCTATCTTGATGAAGATCAACATCAAAAAAAATTAAAGTCTGATATATCTTCCTGTCTCTCCAAGCACCATCATGTTAAGTAACGTGGAAGTCAAGTAATCTCATTTTTATATTTAGTTTAAAGGTTTATCATCTTGTATTTAAATAGTCTTTCATGTGTGAGTCCTTGTTCAAATTGTTAGTTCACAATATAATTATCCTCATTAAAAAAGTCAATTATTATTGTGCGTGTCGCTATTTTTGAAAAGTAATCTTTAATTACTTTTCATTGTCGTCGTAATTCAATGTTATCGTCTTTTCATTGTCATTTACATTTGTCATAGGTTGTATCATTTGTTTTGTTTTACAATGGAAATACCATTAGAAAAATTCAATGGTCTCAACTTTCACACCTGGAAAGTCAAGATCCAGATGCAGTTGATGAATAAAAATCTCTAGGAGGATAGCAGATGGAAAAGAACTAGCCCCTTCAGATGCTAGTAAAATTGCGGAATGGGAAAGCAGAGACGACAAAGCCAAAGCTATTATTGGTCTAGCTCTTTCAGATTCGAGTTACATTATGTCGATCTTGAGAAGTCATCTCATGACATGTGGGAAAACCTTAACAAAAATTTTGGTGCTAAGGCAGTGAACGCAAATTTTTCTCTAAAGTTGTAGTTCAAACTAAAGATGAGTGAAGGAGCTATGATGTCCAGTCATATTAATGACTTACGAGCTCTTCTTCGACAACTTGCAGAAGTCAAAGCTCCAGTAGACGATGAGGATGCAAAAGCTATTCTTTTGAATAGTTTGCCAACAAAATATAGTAATGTTATTTTCACTCTTGGTCAGATGCCTTCCAACTCATTGGAAGATATGATAGCAGACTCTTCTAGCTGAGGAAAAAAGGACCAAAGAAGATGTTGTAGAAGAAACAACAATGTATGTAAATAGGAAATACAAAAGTTTCTCTCAAAATAAAGTAGAAAGGGAATGCTTCTACTGCAAGAAAAAGGGACATACATCTTCCTTTTGTAGAATTCGAGCTCAAGATATACTTAATGGAAAACTCAAGAAACATGAGGCCAATATAACCATGGAAGAAGAATCAGATAGTGAAGAAGAAGCAAAACAAGAGGAATGTGGATACGTGTCTGATGACTTCTTATACTAAATAACTTCAGCCACTTACTGGAGGTTGGAGGATACATGGAGGTTGGAGGTCGATCAATGACCTCTCGTCAGTCACCAACAACGAGGCCGCCTATCTGCTGTGGTGACATAGATATAGTTTATTATATAGTTTTCAGTGTGTTTTCTTTCAGTTATGTTTTCAGCATTGGTTTACAAAATAAGTGGAAATTTCACATTCTGGGGGGAACATGACACAAATGTTCCATTTCCAGTTTTTCAGTTTGTGTGTATGAGAAGCAAAATTTCTTATGTTATTCCCTGTACAGTGAGATATTGATGAGGATTCATAATATGACTTGGCACATCATGATGTGGTTGAAGGTAAACCACCGAAAACCTTCGTTTGTGGTTTGTGGTAAACCAATTGCAAAACCACCATTCTTGGTTTGTGGTCAACCGTTTGTAAAACCATACTTGATGTTTGTGATCATCCTGTGAAAATCACCAGATCGTGAGCAGGTGCAAGTATAAGGTAGATTCTCCCCATGTTCACACTAAGGGGGTGAATGTTAGGAATTTATAAATATTATTGTGAACATTAGAGTTGTGTGAGTTATATTTATATTAGATAAATATAATGGGAGAGATTTAGGGAATAACAACTCACGTAAATGTGATTGTTTGTAAGAGAAATAATAGGGATTATAAGAGAGGATCATGGAGAGATAAGATGAGTTATTGATAGGATTTGACTCCACCATTGTAGGGATAAAATACTTATAAATAATTGTAATCTCTCACTTATATCATATCCCTGGATGTTTGAATGAATAATATTATTCGGGTGTTCATTTTTATCTAATCTCTTTCATTTTATAACAAATAGGTCCTTTTGATAATTAGCTTTAAATAAAAAACCATTTTTAATAGCTTAAATCATCTTTAAGAATTTGGGCCACAAAAATTTTAACAAGAGTCTCCTTTGTTTCAACTCTTAGTCTAATAAATTGTTTAGTGTAGTGGATGTCACTAAAAAATTTTATTCATTCATTGTTATACCTTAAAACGCTCTAAGAAAAAAATGCACTCCCAATAAATTGTCAACAAGCTAATACTCCTTCCAAGCTATTAGCAAATCCCATTTAGCACTATTATACCTTGTGCATCAACATTTCTCTCTTCTCGTACATGATTTATTCTTGCATTTTTCCATTCTCTTTTCCACTAATCTCTATCAAGCATTGCACATCTTTAGCTATTAATGGTTGCCAATAGACATTGATATATATATATATATATATATATATATATAAAATTGTGTTATCTGATCCCTTTTTTGTGAAATACAAGAAAGAGAAAGGAAAGAGTTCTTCAAGTAGATATACCCCTTTCAAATTTGAATAGAGATCTTCCCCCAGTGCCTCCAAAGTTGCCCATGTTGGAATATATTGTGATGAAGACCAAATTTCCCATAAATCTTTTGTACATCACAAGGCTATCAAATTACATGATAAATGGGCATCCATCGATCCTATAACACAAGGTTCACCGATCAAGATTGGAAGAATCCATAGGCTCATTCAGATCAGTCATTGGTTTTTACCAGGCGTTCCTGACACATGGAATAAAATCCTCTATGCATACCTTGTACATCCTGCCTGACATTATTATAATGGGTTTTTTCACGGGTCAAACTCTTGTTGGCTACTCTGCTAATTGTGGCATGTTTATTATTTTTTTGTAGCTGATCATGCAATGTATTTTTGATTTTTTTATAAAACCTTAGAAGTGACTTAAATTTTTAATATGAAAATGAGTTTATAAAATTCAATTTGGTTTAATAATTCACCGGTAGGTGTTCTCCTTTGAAGATGCTCCTGTTGGAAAGTGTCAAATTCCGTGCAGATCCAAAGTTTACAGGTTGCCAGATTTTAGATATTTGTTGTTTGTCGGATTTTGGATATTTATAGTTGCAACAATATTCACAATTAATATATTTGGTGAAATAGTGTGAGTTGTCTTGCATATCTATTTTCTAAAGCAATGTTTTTTGTTGAACAGTGTTTGGAGTTAATTAATTTGGTGAAACAACATGAATGCAAAAGTAAATATCTGCTTTCAGCTGCCTCCCTCAACCGCCTTGCAGTGTCAAAATATCTCACTCATGTTATATATTGACCACAATCTTTGTTCCAACTTCCAAACACCATTTCCAGTGATATTTCTCTGTTTTTTAACCAAAACAACATACAGACGGGAGGAAGCAACCTGGAGCGATTCACCTATTCTCGTCATATATGGGCATTACTATTTCATTCTGGTCATATGTGTGTATTAATATTGTATTTGTTTGAGGCCTTAATGGTGATTGTTCATTGTAGAACACAATTAATATATTTTGTTTCCTTCAGTTTTTTTCCTCGCCAACAGTTATAAATTCATAGAAGCAAGAAAATCGATCCGTATCCGCTTCTGCATGGACTATATGAATAAATATGGACATGCCGACACAAATATACACTTAAGAAGACCTTAACGAGGTGGTATCTAGACATGTGAATGCATGAAAACACGGAGAAGAAGAAAAGAAAAGGGTACATACCTTTTGTTTTGTCAGGGCTTGAATTTCTGGATTTTCCACCATTGCCATTGTTTCATCCCTTTGTCTTTTTTAAGCAAAAACCCTTTTTCTAAGTGGATAGGGAATTGTGTGTCCTAAAGACTCTTTGATAGAACCCAGAAATTGGGTGCATTACGAGCTGAATTGGGTCAGTAATTGCAAACTCTCACCAATTTACTGCAAAACCACAACCGTACAGACTGAATTACCTTATTTTTAGTGTAGAACAAAATGGAGAGAGAAAATTGCCTGGAAATGCAGAGAAGGGAAGAGTAGGGCTAACACCTTTAGTATTTTATATTTATGTCTGTGTGGAGTGGCTTTACTGTGTAGAGGTGCCAATGGGCTTTCAGAAGATGGCACCACACTATACAACTGAAACAATCATTGCAGGGATGTGGTCATCCTGATTTTCTTCCAGACTAGACCAACGCCTCTTCTGATCCCTGTTCATGGCAAGGTATCGAGTGTGCAACTACTTCAACCACAGGAAAGGGCAAGGTGATTTCACTTTCTCTTCCCAACAGAAACTTATTCGGTCATCTTTCTTCAATAATTGGGAAGCTCGACAGTTTGGAGAAGCTAAACCTTTACGACAACACATTATATGGACATGTTCCTCCTATGCAAAGAATGCACCATTTTATGGGTTAGTTTGTCTTGGCTTCTCTTTAGATGAAGAAGCGACATATAATGATGGTGATAAATTTCATATGGCAGCCCACGCATGGTTTAAGATCTACAGTTTCAGGCCTAAAACTCGACTAGTTCTATGATATTGTGTTCGAAATCTGTGTGAGACAGATAAACACATAAAAGAAATCATTGTTTTAAAGCTTCTCTTCCATTTCATTGTCATACCACCACACATTTAATCCCTTGTTGATGATCTATTATCTTGAATGTTACACATTTTGTGTTTGCAGACATAGATGTATTATAGCATTACAAGTACAGTTTTGCATTCTCTGCTCTTTGGTTGCAACATTGGGGTATTTATGTATTTTTTTATCTACAAACTTCTTTAGTATTTATAATGTTTATTGGCAGGGATAATTTACTTTTAGCTTTGCTTTTAAAACTATTGTGGAATCTCTAGCATCAATTGTGACTACTACATGTGCCAACATTTCAGAAACTATCTCAACCACTCCTTTGAATACATTGCTTTTAATACTATACACTTGTTTTGCAAATTAGATGCCTCCATCTTTTTTTAAACCAACAAAAAAGCCAACATATGCTTCTGATTTGTTTGGCCAACTCAATTATTATAGTACCCCAAACTTTTATATCCAAACTTTAATACATTATCACACTCAATTCTCTCCGTAAAAATTTACAATCTTACCTTATGAGTGTTAATTGCAACTCATGTGTAATTGCTAGTTACCCCCATAGGAAAGATATGATGCACTCATAATCAAGGTACCTTCAAATGTTATCCAAACAATTTCATAAGGAACATCGTCTTTCCGATTAAAAAAAAGTGCTTTTCAACTAAAATTTGAAGTCCGATCCAAATCCAACCGAACGGCTATATTTCCTTCTTTCGGAATTTGGACAAGTATTTTCTCTGCTTTTAAACAGGGCGCTCCACCGCCTGACATAATTAATATTACCTTTAGTTTGCCAGATTTTATTCGCAGTTTCAGCGGAGTTAAAAAAAGAGAAGAAATCTGGTTCTCTGTCTGCTCATGTGAACGGGTTTCATTCTGTCTGGTCATTCTGTCCTATGGTCCGCCTCTTCCTCGCTCAGCCTTATGTAAAACTTCCTCTCCGCCATTGCCCTCCTGTGTCTGTTGATAAGCAGAACCAGCAATTCCCCTTGCCGTAGAAATAAAAACGTGCTTAATCACTGTCACGCCTCCGACACCGCCTTCCTCCTTCGAGGTAAGTAAGCTCTGCATTAAGACCTCCATCCCTCATTCTCTGCTATCTCAGAAGGATTTTATTGAGGTCATCAGAATTTTTTAGGGAGTTTCATTGTGCTGGTCTCGTTGGTGGAGAGGAGCTTAATGAGCCGGCGTCCTGCTGGCAAAGACGGAGCCCATTTGCACTAGATTTTCGTGGGAGTATCAATTTGCAGGAAGAAGCATCGCCATTATTCCGCCCGACCCGCACCGCTTGGAATGGCTGTAGCAATGGTTGGAACGAGGGTTTGCCCCAATTGCCATACAACTATTCAACATGCGGCGAGAATTCTTGACCTGCACTTGTACATTTGTTCTGCATCAATGACCAACAGTTAAAAAAGAAGGGATAAGTTAAGGCAAAGGCAACCTCATTCTCACAACAGATGACAGTGCAAGCAGGCAAGGCAAGAACCGGTCTGAAATTCCGTCCCAGATCCAACTCTGTTTTATGCATTTTCTCTTTCGTCTAATCAATTGAATCCACACGCTTAGATCCATGAGTATAACACCTATTTCTATCAAGGGGTTTGGTTAAGATTGCTATTCGAAATTTATTTTTAATGATTTGGGCTTCTAATTAATTAAAGTGGATTCAATACAGAACTCAGGCTCGATTCGCTGGGCTTCAGACAAGCTTCGGTCCAAGATTCCCTGGAAATCAGGTATAAAAAATACCGTCAAATTATGCTTTTCATTCCAATTGCTATGTGTAGATATAAGGTTTGATTATGTTCTCTGTGAACTTGCAACAAACTTGTTATGGTTTGAGATTTTGATGGGTTATTGTTGTGCTTGCTAAATGTATGTCTGGTGGTTTTCACAGGAGGAGGTGGGGATGGTAAATAAAGATGTATTAGATATCAATCAGTCAATGAAAATTAGAGATTCATGTTAAGCAGGTTGGCGGTGAGATATTGTGCCTCTTCCTAATCCTATTCCAACAGCACCACCATTTATAACTGGTTTCTTTTCTTTTGAATATGTGGGTGAATGATTATTTGATGTTTGATTATACAGGCTCTACAGTGACGACACAAGATCAAAACAGCCTTAGATGAAAAGATCTTTAACAAGGTATATATGTGAAGTCTTGCTCTGCCTGCTCTACTGTATGTACTTATTAGTGGTTTTAAAACTTTGGAGTGGATCTGCTAGATCAACCAGACTTGTATACATATTTTGTAAATTAAATTATGTTGGACAACATATGTAATGCAATGGGCAGACCGCCATTAATAGAATGAATATTCAGTATCAGTTTCTTTTATTTTTGCTGGTCTTGATGGCTAAGATTTCCATAGGCAAAAAGCCGCACCCTCGTATAACTTTTATAAACGAAATGTCAAAACAATTCACTCATTTTGCAGTATGCTGAGAGTTTATTATTTTGATGAGTTTTAAAATTATTTGAGGTTTATGAGCCTAAACTTCAGGGCAGGTTAGTAATCACTCTCTCACTCTCTCTCTCTCTCTCTCTCACACACACACACACGCGCGCGCGTGTGTGTGATTACAGGAAGGTTAGTGTAAAAGATCTGACATAGAAAAAAAGATGGAATTCAGGTTGTCAGAATATGAAATCCCATCGTCCATAGCAAATGTACACCAAAGGCATGAAGGTTGTCTACAGAATTCCTTTGATGGTGATGATGTAGCACCATTTTGAAGGGGTAGATGCTCACACAGTTGGCATCATACAAGTATACTAGAGAATTTTTGGGCAGTCACTGCAGACAATTGGAGATGTTGCCCCTTTCATGGGAAGCACAAGGCCAGGTCTAAATTTCATTGATGCTGTGGTGAATTTGATAAGAAAAGAGACTGAGCAATGCAATTACCTATATGGTATTTTAACTCACTTTCCTCTTGGTAGATTCAATAGTTGTTATTTCACAATGCATATTGCAGTAAATATCTATTGTTTCACATGACTGTTGTTGAGTTGCAGGGTATCTTTTCAACCATGCATAGAGTGGGGCAAATAATTGATGCACTACAGGGGCTCAAGCTCGTTGACGCTATGCTGGATCTGATTACAAAACAAGCCGAGATCCCCAATTGTCTTCCTAGGTATTCAACTTCCTTTTCTCTCTTGGATTGATTTGTTGTTTTTTAAGAAAGAGCAATGCAGAGTATAAAAAAATTAACTTGTGGTGGTACAGGTTTTCAAGAATAATATATGATGGAATCACTTGATCTCTTCAGCAATGAATAGAGTGATTTGAATTTGGTTCCATTCCCTCTTGGGATTTGCATCCCCAACCTTCAACGGCTTTTTACCGTTACAAAGTTGAAGGTATGTTACATTAAATAATAGGTATTGTACCTTAGAAAGATCACAATTATATTTTGTTGATGAAGCATTATTTTTTTTCAAACTGTTGAAGTTATTTTATGTTACTTGTCCCTGTGATTCCCTTCTTATAGAAAACAGTCTCAGAACCCAACAACAAGAAATATTGTATTGGTCTTTCTAAAGGATTGGTTATTTGACTAAGTTTCTTTTTACATTTAGAAGTGTGGGGTGATGAGCTGCCTAAGGTTCAAGTTAGAGGAACGTTGTTGTAAAGGTACTTTAACATACTAAATGTCTTTGAACTCGACAAATGGTAGGAAAGGTAGAAATTATATTTTTGAATTGTTAAAGCTTGTTTTTAGTAGGATAATTGGTTTCTAACAAATTTGCTTAAAATAAAAAGTAAATTTGAAACAAGAAAATTTTTAAGGTCCCAAACACATCTTTATAAGAAATAGAAACCGGCTACTCAAATAAATAATCAAGTTTCATTAGAATCCATAGCAGCAAAGTAGTCATAAAACTTATTATATTTAGATCAAGTGTACAACTCACGATTAAATTGAGGACATGATGGCTTTGTAATCAGTAGCAAATTAATGGTAGTATTCATGACATGCGTTTTGGCATGAAACTCTAATAGTTGTGAGATGGCTTTTTGTCTTAGTTTATGATGGTAATTGAGAACATTAAATCCAAGCAAACAAATGGCAGGAAAGGTAAAAGTTATATTTTTAAATTGTTAAAGCTTCTTTTTAGTAGGATAATTGGTTTTTTACAAATTTGGTTAAAATAAAAGATAGATTTGAAACAAGAAAGCTTTTAAAGTCCCAAACACATCTTTACAAGAATAGAAATCAACCACTCAAATAAATAATCAAGTTTCATTAGAATTCGTAGCAACAGAGTAGTCATAAAGCTTATTCTATTTAAATCAAGTGTACAACCCACGATTAAATTGAGGACATGATGACTTTGTAATATGTAGCAAATTAATGGTAGTATTCACGAAATGTATGTTGGCATGAAACTCTAGTAGTAGTAGTGAGATGGATTTTTTTCTTAGTTTATGATGGTAATTGAGAACATTAAATCTAAGCATAGTAAGCTGAATAAAGAGGCCATGAATCGCCTTAAACCCACTATCAAATAACCACTAGATGGTGAAATTATTTTTTCACACTTTTCATTAAGCACCTCAAAAGCATAGAGATTTGGCGGTTAATGATAAAACTAAGAAGGAGGTATAACCTACATAGTTGAAGGGTAATGACAAGACCCATACTATAGCACTTTTGCCCTTAAGATTGCAAAACTTATCATAGACACGAATCAATTAGGAGGCTTTGATTAAATGGACAACTCAATGTGTTGAACATTCACCATATCAATGTAGAGTCGTGCTCTATATTTGGTGTTGTATGGATATTATAATAGTTTATTCCAAGTTAATAATGCATATTTTAATTCTTATTAGATGTCTTGTTTGGATCTCGAGGAGAATCATTGTTAACCCCAATGTCCATCCATGGGAGGAGAAACATCACTCTCACAATCGTGAAGTAAAGTTACCATTATTATGATTTTTATTATTTAGCCAACCATGTGGACTGAAATGTAGGAGACAAAACAATAGTTAAATGAGTTATTACGAACACAACAATTTTAGATGCTACAAAACATTGAATAATATAATAAGATATTCATAAATGATCTAAATAGGTATATGGTAGTGTAATATGTTATCTTCATGCTAGCAAATGACCTATTAGAATGGTACTTAATCTTCAAATAAGGGTCTTGGTACACATCGACATAGGCCCTACAAAGTTGGGTTTCACTGGTTTGGTCTGTTGGAGACACCTAGTTTTGGTACAAAAAGAGTTAAATGTCATGGTGCTAGTGTATTTATGTATTTATTGATTAATGTTCTAATTTTGGCTCTTATTGGCACATGTTTCTTATGTCATTCGCCGTCTTGTTTGCATGCATCCTTGTGGCATTTCCCTCTTTAGTTGTGTTTCTCATCGTTTTTACCATTTTGTGCGCCCTTTGTCCCTATTTCCCTCCTTTTGATCTCATCTCTTCCCATATTTTTAGCACAATTTGGGATAGCGACTAGTTTTGTAGCCTTTTATAAACTTAGCTTTATGTTTGTAGTCATTACTTAAATGGACCTCGTTGATCCGTGATGTTGGTTGCTCTAGGTTTTGTGGCCTTCCGTTGTTAGTTTTTCCACTTGTGTGTCATTTTGTGTGCCAACAAGGTCCCATTTTGAGTTCAATATGTTTGAATACAAAGGGTCATTAATGCATTTAGAAGAATGAAAAAGAGTATAATTACTTTCGAGACAAGAGTGACATTGAAGGTCTCATCGTTTTTGCCATTTTTGCCCCCTTTAGCCCTATTTCCCTCCATTTGATCTCCTCTCTTCCCATAATTTTAGCACGATTTGGGATAAAGACTAGTTTTGTAGACTTTTTATAAACTTAGCTTTATGTTTGTAGTCATTACTTCGATGGACCTAGTTGATCCTTGATGTTGGTTGCTCTAGGTTTTGTGGGGCCTTCCGTTGTTAGCTTTTCCACTTGTGTGTTGCTTTGTGTGCCAATAAGGTCCCATTTTGAGTTCAATATGTTCGAATACAAACATTCATTAATGCATTTAGAAGAATGAAAAAGAGTAATTACTTTCGCACAAGAGTGACATTGAAGTTACAAAAGTATAATTTGATATATTGTGAACCATTCTTGAACAAAAAGTTAAATTCAAACATTTTAACTTAGGGATTCATTATACTTTTATTACTTGAAATATAATGGTTGAGGCACTTACATGCACAAGATTCACTATTATCTTGTATCGAGTGTTACTTGCATTGTTGTCAAATCATGAGAGGCCCGATAATATTAGAGGGATTATAATGGGCCCCATTAACTTCCCACATTTCTATGGGAGTAAAGGTTGGATTATGATTTTGAGGAAGGAAATTAGATTCTCGGTGATTTGCAATTGAATAAGAGAAATCGAACAAGTGTTATGGACATTAAGGAATGGAGATTACATTTGTACAAGTTTTTCCTTTTCTTAGAATTGCCAATTTCGTAGGTTTCTACCAAAAATTAGTGTCTTCATGATTTTGGTCATTGTTATTTCTTGGTCTTGCTCATGAGTGTTGAGTCATTTACCTGTCTGGACTTGTTAGTTGCACCTCTCACAAATGACAATATTTAGATTTGTGCCAAATCGAGTATTACTCGACAAATCCTAATCCTTTAGTCTTTTCTAAAGAACTTAACAATTCCAACTATTTTTTTGGTTCCCTATGTTTTGGATTAGATCATTTCTTTCTATAATTAGGGTTGGTTTAATGTTTTTATGAATTAATCATAAATGCAATGTTGGATGTGGTTAGTTTAGTGCATATACATATGTAAAACCACTTTCCACACCTACATTTTGGGTAACCCGAGTTACATTAAACACTCTTCCCCAAGTTTTCCCATTTGGTGGACATGACTTACATCAAATACCCGTCCTTAGGGTTTCCATTTTGGTGGACTAGAACTTATAGTTTTACTTTTGGTGAACTGTATTGTTTTACCACATAACCCTCGGGGATTCCTTTTGGTAAACCCTATTTTGGGTAACCCAAGTTACATTAAATACTCTTCCCTAGGTTTTCCCTTTTGGTGGCCATGACTTACATCAAATACCCATCCTTAGGCTTTCCATTTTGGTAAACCGAACTTATATTTTATACCCACCCTTAATGTTTTACTTTTGGTGAATCGATATTGTTTGACCACATAACCCTTCGATTCCTTTTGGTAAACCCCTTTCACTAGTACTCATGCTAGGATTTTCACTTTATAGCACTCTAACATACATCGAATACCCATTGTTAGGGTTTGCATTTTGGTGATCCCATGCTTTTCACTTACACCCATCCTTAAGGTTTTCTTTTTGGTGAACATGTATTGTTTGACCACAACTTCATGAGTTTTACATTTGTTAACCCCACTTTGCAAGTACTCGTGGTACAATTTTCACTTTTTCACCCCTAATTTGCTTCTTACAATCTAAGTTATCACTCTTCCTCGTATTGATTGTCATAGGGTTTGATTTACTTCTCTAAAAAAATTTCTAGCTCTTTTGTGTCTATAATATTGGTTGTGCATCGTTTCTTTACATGTTATATATTTTATTCCATCCAAGTTGATTAGATCCAAGACTCCAACATAATGAAGTGCTATGTTAAATTACAATCCAGTTGACCTTGTAGAAATTTTGTTGATTTCGCTAAGATTTGCATGAAATAGTGGTTCCCGATGTAGGAGCATCATTAAATGGCATGAGGAATGTTGATTCTAGTGGTTAAGGTCATGAAATGTTGCAAAAATAGTTTCCCTCCATTTCTCATTATTCAAATTCATCTTGTATGTAAAATTTCATAGTAAGAGTAAATGTAATTGTAAGAGAGATTTACTAGGAAGACTAGGTGTGAAATTGGTTTGTACTAAATAAGGCCCTTTGAGCTATGTCAACTACTTGGAGATGTCATGCACGAGTTGTTAAGGTGTGAGTTGATAAGATAAGGTAGAGGTTTCTAGGAGTTGTTATAGGTGAGTGAATCGTCAAGGATCCATACTTGGATAATGAAGTTCGAGTGAAAGGCCCGAAAAGGAAAAGAAGATGTAATTGATATATTAAATATAAAAGGAATAAGGAAAGACCTATTTTTGTGTAATTACAAATTTTAATTGATCTGTGTAAGAGGGTTTATAGGAAGACAGTGAAGAAAGATTTAACAATCAAATACGAAGCTCCTATTCATCTCACTTTGTTAACCCATAAACGTGAAGGGAATCATTTAAAAATCAACCAAATTTAATTGGGACCTCGACAATCCAAATTAAGCAATTTATAGGCGATTGTTTACACACGACTCGAACTAGGGCATCAAATTTCAAGGAAATTACCCAACCAAATGGTCTCAAATTTTGAGATAATCTCTATTTGGCGGAGACAAGAATAAGTTTGCCAAATCTCGTGTCTCGATTTCACGCGTGGAGAGAGATCTCAAGTGGCAAAGAAATACCCGGTCGTGTAGGATGTGACAGTATAAAATTTGTGAGTTTTGTCATATTTCTTGCCCAATTCGATGTTTTAAGTTACTAAATAGATGAATATCACACTTGACACGGATTAGAAAGTATCTATATTAAATTTCGGAGGAAGTAAACCTATTTAAACCTAAGTGTCATAAATTATCACCAACATTAGACCTGAAACAAAATTGTTATGCCCTAGTTTGATCAATTTTAGTGCAAAGAACCTTAAGAGATATCTATATATGTAGTAGAGGCTTGAGAAAGGATATTTATATCGGTTGTCAAGATTTCATAATCATTATTTTAATGAAGATATTGGGTAATAACCTAAGTCATGGGCCTACTAGCTCAAGGAAGCAACTTTGAATACAAGAGCATTGAATAGAAAATTAAAACTTGATACTGCCGAGACAGTAGAAGGCATCCGTTCCTCTCAATGGACCCAAGCTCATGCTGAAATCATTCCAACGTTTCTTGAGATCCGGGAAGAGGGTTGTTCTCAACCTATTCAATCTTAGACGATAATACAATGAATAGTCCTCATGAATATGTTGAAAGTCAAAGTAGTAACATGAAAGAGGTTGTTCTCAACCTATTTAATCTTAGACATCTTTGGACTCATTCCAAGGAAACGACCCATATATTGAGTGTAATAAAAGATTCAATTTACTACTTTGTTGAAAATTACTCTACATCATGGTATGCACATTTTGATCGTAAAGAACCCTCAACTAGATAACTTAAAGTTGTACGGAAATAAAAATTTGATGGTACGGAAATCAAGCCTCATTTCCTTCCAATGTAAAGATGTGTGACATTTTATATTTTTAGCACCACCTTCACCTTTTCACATATTAACTAAATAAAATTCAAAATATTCTTCCATCTTAGTGTCCCAATCTATCATCTTTTCTAGATTTAGTATTCTTACGAAGCTTAGAATCTCATCCCGACCCCTCTTCCAATTTTTTTCCTTCCTCTAAATGCCCCTAACCCTTCCACGTTTGTGTCACTAACATTATCCCATGGGATGAATCCCCTTCTTATATCTTTTTCAATAACTTCTAATCTTGTTCGGATCACTCTACATTTCTCAACGATGTTGTCTAGTTTGCTTGCCATTTGTTTGCCATTGTGCCTTCACTACCCGCCATTACTCTAGGAGACATCTTAACCCGAACTTACATGGTGCGGTTTCACGGTTGTAATCATGTGTAGGTGTTACTATCTTCAAATGCATGATAATACTCTTTTAGGAATTTGTCTATGTGATTAATGAGTGTTCTTGAATGCTTTGCCACTTGGGATTAATGAGTGTCGTTGAATACTCATGAATATAGTCTTTCAAGACCTTCTTAGTCTTTTACTGCATATGACGGGCACGAGCCTAACATAATAGAGAATAATGAGAAGTGATCTAAGTGGCTAAATTCCCCAACCTTCCAAATGACATAACCTCATATATGCACATTGAATAATTGGAATAAGTACTAAGTATTTCCATGAATAGTATGCGAGGGTATAAGGTAAGAACACTTGTCATTTCATTTAGTTGACCATAGGTCTAAAAACATTAGACCTCTTGTATGGATCTTGAGGGAGAATCATTGTTAACACCTAATGTCCAATTATGGAAGGAGAAAAGTCACACTCACAATCATGACATAAAGTTATTATTGTTATGATCTCTATTATTTAGTCAACCATGTGAATTGAAATGTAGGTGGCAAAAGAAATAGTCGGATGATTTATTAGGAAGACAACAAACTTAACAACGACAAAACATTGAATAGACATAAAAAGATATATAAAAAATGAGAGAAACAAATACCTTGTAGTGTAATATGTTATTCTTACGCTAACAAATGACCTAGTAGAATGGAACTCAATTTTCAAATAAGGGGCTTGTTACACCTCAACTTAGGCCCTACAAAGTTGGGTTTGACATGTTTGGTCTAACTATAGACAATTTTTGTACAAGAATAGTTCATTTCTATGGTGCTCGTGGTGTTATGTATTTATTGAATTTTTGTTTCAATTCAACTCTTATTGCACGCGTTTCTTGTGTTATTTGTCCATTGTCTTGTTCCCATGTGTCCTCAGTGGCCTCTTCCCCCATCGATTGCATTTTTCACTATTTTTTTGTCTCCCTCGACCTTGTTTCCCTACTCTTCCGATCCCTTGATTTTTGTTCCAATTCAACTCTTATTGACATGTGTTTCTTGTGTTATTTGCCCATTGTCTTATTCCCATGTGTCCTTGCACCTCTTCCCCATCATCGGTTGCATTTTTTTCACTATTTTTGTCTCCCTCATCCTTGTTTCCCTACTCTTCTAATCCCTTTTCTCTTCCCATATTTTTGGTATGATATGAGTTAATGACTAGTTCCATGACTTTTTCCATAAACATAGGTTCTATGTTTCTAGTCATTTGCTTTTGTGGGCCCGCTTTGATCCTTGATTCTGGTTTCTCTAGAGTTTGTGGATTCCTTTCTTGGCTTTCTTCACTTTGTGTGTCATCTTGTGTGCCAAAAAGGTCCCATTTTGAGTTCAAAATGTTTATGAATACAAAAGTTTATTATTGCATTTAGAAGAAATAAACAAGAAGATAATTACTTTTGCACAAGAGTGATGTTGACGTTACAAGGGTTGAATTGTATCAAGTGTTGCTTGCATTGTTGTCAAATCATGAGAGGCGAAATAATATGGGAGGGATAACAAAGGGCCTCATTAACTTCCCCCATTTCTCTGGGTTATGCAAGGAGTGGAGGACGGATTGCAATTTCGAGGAAGGAGATTAGATTCCCAACGATTCACAATTGAATTAGAGAAAGTGAGATAGTATTTTAGACATTGGGAATGATCGCATTTGCCAAGTTTTTCCTTTTTTAGACTGCCAACTTTGTAGGTTTCTTTTAGTTTCATAGGTTTCTACCAAAAATATGGTGTCTTCACGCTTATGGCCATTGTTATTTCTTTGTCCCGCTCATGATTATTGAGTCATTTGCCTATATGGACTAGTGAGCTACATTTGTCACAATCGAATGTCACTAGATTTGTGAAAAATCAAGTATTATCCGAAAAGTCCTAATACTTTAGACTTTTCTAAAGAACTTAACTATTCCAACAATTTTTGTGATTTCCTATGTTGTGTTAAACCCTTACTTTACTGTAATTATTGTTGTTTTAATGTTTATTAGAATTTATCTTAATGTAGTCTTAGACGTGATTAGTTTAGTAAATTTGTATATGTAAAGCTACTTTCGTCACCTACATTTTGGAGACCCCGAGTTACATTAAATACTCTTCCTTAGGTTTTCCTTTTGTTGGACATGACTTTCATCAAATACCCATCCTAAGGGTTTACATTTTTGTGATCCTACATGTATATCTTACACTCATCCTTAATGTTTTCCTTTTGTTGAACCCGTATTGTTTGACCACACAACCCTTAGGGATTCCTTTTGGTAAATCCCACTCGCTTAGTACTCGGATTTTCACTTTATGTCAGCCCCAACATACATCAAATACCCATATTTAGTGTTTTCATTTTGGTGAGCTCGTGCTTATATCTTACACCCATCTTTAATATTTTCTTTTTGGTGAACCTCTATTGTTTGACCATACACCCATAGGGTTTACTTTAGATAAACCCCACTCAACTAGTACTTAAGTCAAAATTTTCATTTTATTTTGACTCTTATTTGCTTGTTACATTACAAGGGATTACTCTTATCTCTTGTTGATTGTCTTAGGATTTGCTTGTTTAATTGTTTTCTTCAACCTTTCTTATGTCTTTAATATTAGTTGCACATTATTCCTTTATGTATGTAATTTGATTAGATGCAAGATTCCAACTTGATGAAGTGGTAGGTTAAATTACAATCCAATTGACCTTCTAGAAATTCCCTTGATTCCTCTTTAGGATTTGCGAAAAAAATGATTTCTCGCATTGGGACTCAAGCTTACACCAAAATCATTCCAACCTCTATTGAGATCCTTATAGAGGATGATACTCGAATAGTCATCATGAATGTATTGAAATTCAAAGTGATAATGAGAAAGAGGTTGCTTTCAAACCATCCAATCGTTAGACACCATATAAAAGAGATACTAAATAAAAAAAATAGAATCTACAATCACATACAAAAGTGAAACACTAACTCAAAATTACCCAAATCAGTTGCAAATACTCACTAACCTTTGTTTGTGATGGGCACCTCCTTTTTCCACTTTGATTTGACACTATGTATGACGATCGCATAAGGACATCTTGGTCCACTCCCTTACTTATCTTCGAATAATCCATTTTCCTCTTCATCTCTACACACAATTCTTTCTCCTTTGCTAACAACATGTGCCTCTCTTTACACAAGACACAATGAATATTATGCGTTGAATCATCATCTTTCTCCTTCAGGAATAAGGGTATATCTTTGTTGATCCTTCACGCACACAATATTAACTCTCCCATTATACATATCTCGATTAAATTGCCATGGTCTCCATAACAATACATGTCATGCATCCATTGCCAAGACATCCCACAAAACCTTGTGTGTACTCACCAATTTTTATCTTAAATAACCAAGACACAATATAAGGCTTTGGGGGTAGTGTGCACACCAAATTCAACTTAACCATCATATATGTGGAAACCAAGCTATTTGTGCTCCCAGGTGTTTTACCGCAACATTACAACTCTTCCTTGTTGATTTGCACTTGGTCCATAAAATGTGTTGTGTCTCACATATTTATTTCTTTCCCATGGCCTTTGAGACTATCTTCACTATTAGAAAACCGTCTCCTTTCTCAAGTTCTTGCTCATGCTCAAGCACTACCATAGATTTTGCATCCACTTGTAAGACTTGCACACTAGCTTCACTTATCCTCTTGTCACCATCACAATTTGCATGAGTGCACTCATAGGCATAGTGACCAACTTCCCCACACTTGAAGCATGTTCATTGGAACAATCTTTCTGTCCCTCTTTTGTAGTTATTGTTTCTTCTTCTTGAAGTATTTTCTCCTTTGGATTGATGTACTTGAGCCATACTAGGGCTTCATCATTCTAATGTTGTTTTTGTTCATGGAATGACCCATATCTACCACTGTCGAGGCTTCCTCTTTCCCTTTATATGCCTTGTTGTCTATGGGGATTATTTTTACTCCCTTGAAGCCTATTTGTATGCTTTGTGCACCATATGCAACTTCACCATGTTGATCTCATCTTGGATGTTTATTTGTGGTCCATTTATATATAGCGCGCTACTTTCTCTTGATTTGTCTTGCTATGAATAGCCCGAATTGTGACCTTGTAAACTCCCTTCGTTTAGTCTTGACAACCATTGTTTCACAACAAGGAATCTTATCTTTACCTTTTTTGTTCCTCCCAAGCTGAATTTCCTTCCAACATAAAGTAGTGAGCCCTTTGAATTTTATCTGCGCTACCATCTTCTTTCTACATATCGCTTAATTCATCAAATTCAAAATATTCTTCCATCTTAGCGCGCTAATTTATCATTGTTTTTTGGGATTTAGCGTCCTGCAAAGTTTGGAATCACATCCTGGTCCTCTTCCAACTTTTGAAATAACTTCATAAGTATTTCCCCTCTTCTATATGCTTGTGCACTTGGGTTAAATCTTCTACTCTTAACCCTTCCTCTTTTGTGTCACTCACATCATCCTTTGGAATGAATCCCCTTCTTATATCTTTTTCACCAATAACTAATCTTGTCTACATCACTCTAAATATCCGAGTGACATTTACCAATTTCCTTTCCATACCAAAGTAATTATTGCACCCCACTACTCGCCATTCTTCTTGGAGAGATTTCAACCCGAACTTATTGTTGTAATTTCTCGTTTGCATTCTTTTCAGGTGTTACTCTTCTCAAACACACAAGTCTTTTCTTCTCAACAAATTCTTGCACGCTCCTATACAACACCTTCCACCCAACACTCTCCCAAGTGGAAGATATGTTCATTACCTTATACCCACATTCCTCAATGTGTGAAACAAGACCTCTTCTCTCACTTGCTTGACACAACTTGCTCTTATATGATATGATGTAATCATGGCTATGGGGTCTAATAAAGGACAACCTTAGGCTGTGTAATCCACCAATTCACACACACATGGTCATGTACAACATATATCAACAAACTTCAATTGTATTACTCGTAAAATAAAATTACAATCAATACATGCAAACGCTACTACAATCTATTCATAGAATTCTACTCATTACACAATGACAAATGTACCAAAATGGGTATGATCTCGCCACTCACACCTCCACTTTGTCTTATGTGACACAACAAATCTTTGTGTGAACCCTCCTAACTAGTAACTAGGTTTGGTTCCTTCCCTCCTCAACAAGTCGTTCTTGCTAACCTCCTCTCTTTATTCGCAAGCCTTGTTCGAATAAATGGTATTTGATTAATATATGAAGGCACGTGAAAATTTGTTATGGAAGTTGGAACAATTTATTTTCTAACTAGCAAATAACTGCCATATTCATGATGATCCTTTGGCTTCCTTCAGTTATGTTGCATGACTTACACGGATGTTATTGATTGGTTGTGCATTGACACATATTGATTCTAGGTGCAACGCCACTCTAAACTAATGTGTGTCAAGAATGATTTAGTCACTTGGTAGGAGTGATCATCGTCCTAGTTTTTTCTCACATTGGACGTAAGAATAAATTCTCCTTGATTGTGCAAAAATGGTCATAGTTTGCGGAATTATGTGCACATAAATGAATGTGTCGATCAAAAGTATCGCAAATCCCATCGTAGGTGTTTCATTTTGATTCTGACGACACACAAGTGCACCTTTGACCCTTAAGGTCATGTAGACTTCACTCAAGGCATGTGACTTTTGAAAGACAAACGATAGGGTTGCAAAAGAGTCCCTAATAAATGTTTAAGCCCAAGTCGCAATACACCACAAGGTGCACAAGGCTCTTCATAACACTTCATGTCTACCAAATTGTTAAGTCACATAGGGTTATACACTTCCCACATTTGTCCAACTTCACCATATTTTGTTCAAGACTTTAAATATTTTGCACCAAACTCCGTGGAACCCATTGACACTTGGACAAATCTCTCAAGACATGAAAAAGCACAAGTCTTTTTACCACTTAGGGTTGCTCACAAGCAAAGGGTTACGTAAAACTACTCATTCCCACTCTACATATTTTTGGTTTATGTATAATTGCTCATGAACTCATAATCTCTTGCATTAGGATGATATCATTTTGCATAGAGATACAACTTAACACTAATAACACAAATGAAAATGATGATAATACCAATGATTTATCTTTTCTAGACCCAGTAACGACCTATTCATCGATCCTGCACACCTAATGATGATACATATACTTCTCGAGAATATAAATTACGATGATACATATACTTCTTAGAATGTAGATTACAATGATTACTCTTTGGGATACATTTCCTTTTTGGTAACCCCCACTTATATCTTACACCCATCCTTTAAGGTTTTGTTTTGGTGAACCCTATTGTTTGACCACACAACCTTTAGGGTTTTCTTTTGGCAAAACTCACTCAATTAGTACTTAAGCTAGGATTTTCACTTTATGTTAGCCTTAATTTGTTTTTTTATATTGAAGGGATCACTCTTCTCTCTTGTTGATTGTCCTAAGGTTTGTTGTACTTGTTTATTTTTCTTTTCTAGTAGCTCTCTTGTGTTTGTTATATATTTTATGCCATCCAAGTTGATTAGATCCAAGAGTCCAACTCGATGAAATGTTACGTTAATTTACAATCGGTAGACCTTGTAGAAATTCCCTTGATTCCTCCTAAGATTTGCATGGAAAAATGAATTCTTTTAATAGGACCCAAACTTACACCATTCCAACCACTTTTGAGACCCCTATAGAGGACAATACTTTGAATAGTCTTCATAAATGTATCAAAAGTCAAATTAGCAATGAGGAAGAGGTTTCTCTTGACCTATTGGATCTTAGAAAACATCTTTGGATTCATCCCAAGCAAATCACCGATATATTGAGTGTAATAGATGATATTCAACGTAAAACTTTGTTAAAAATTACTCTTCATCGTAAGTAGACTTGGATCTTAAAGGACCCTCAACTAGATTTCTTGAAACCAAAATGCAATCAAAGCTGTTGAGCTTTAAATACCGAATCAACAATCACATACAATAGAAAAACACTAATTGAAAACTACTTAGATATATTCTATTTGTCGACCACCTTTGTTTGCGATAAGAACCTCCTACTTCCTCTTTGCTTGATAATATGCATGATAATCACACTATGACTCGACGTCATATCCTTTGCCTTCCTTTAATTTGCTTTCCTCTTCATCACCCCACACACTTCTTTTTCCTCTACTAATAATGCATACTTGTCTTTACATAGGACAATATGAATATTATGTCTCAACTCGTCATCTTTCTCCTTCAGGGACTCAAAATATATCTTTGTTCATCCTCCTTTTACGAACTTCAACCTCATAATCCGAAAACTCATCTTGAATGGACCGTATAAACCTTTCACATTTTGAGACTTTATCTGCATTACCTTCATGCGACCAATGCAAATAATTAATCTATAGAACATAGTCATTCACGTACATCTCCTTTTGTCTTAGGGTTTTTAACTTCTTGAAAAAATTCAATTGATAATTCATAAGCAAGGATTTCACATTTAGCTTGATGACCATTCTTAACCCTATCTTTGCCCTTTCTTTCTTTGTCTACTTGAACTTGATCCCACGATGAAGATGCACGTCCCTTTAGCTTTGTGCAGAAGCAAATTGAACTTAGCGTCTTATATTTACTTGAACTTGAACTTGATCCCACGTTGAAGATGCACGTCCCTTTAGCTTTGTGCAAGCAAATCGAACTTAGCGTCTTATATTTACTCGTAGTTAAAACACTTGTTTAATTCGAGATCCAATTTATTAGTTCTTTAAGATATAACCATCCTAAATAGTTCATGATATCCATAGGTTGTTTCCTCTAATCTTTGAAATAGCTTTTAGGAAAACATCTTCATGCTCTTCATCAAAATTTTCCACATGAATCTGCGAGTGCATCATTATCAATGAAGTCTTCATCAAATCTTCATCTTTGAGCAATTGTCATTGTTTCTAGTCTCTCATGGAGACCTCTCCTCGGGGATACCTATTCACTAATCTATGTGGCCTATTTCGTCTCATCCAAATAGGGATTCCTTTATGTGACATCTCTATTCTCACTCAACAACAAGAGTAACAAATTATTGCAACCTAAATCTTCTACCCAACAATGTCTATGCTAGAAGGTTTCCTATACTATTTTCTACCCACACTCACACATGTCGAAAGCAAAACTCTACAATCAATCACTCGAAAGCTTAAATCCCGTTGTAATGTTGAATGATGCAATCACGGTTAGAGGATCAAATGAAGCATTGTCTTAGACCACACAACCTAATGATTCACCCAACAACAATGGTTTCAAGGCACAAAAGAATTTAAATCTTACTATAGTTTCAAACATAAGGGTCTAAAACATGGATGCACTATTCCCATCCTAGCCTGACTAGACATATAGATTCGGTAGAATGTTGATTCAACTAGGCTCGGTTCCTTCACCTAACTACAAATCACAACTTCACTTGTAGACTTGACTCTCAAAGCTCTAAAGTTTCAAACTCTCTTTCTTAACCCGATGACTACTTCCAAATTACTAAGCTACTTTTGATGATCTTTATACCTGTATTTATTGGAAATGTTTGGTGGTACAAATATTTCTTTGTTCCATTCTAGGTTCTAGTTCACATGTCATTGTTACAGTCATCTTGTGCACATGGAGGTGGCTCATGGAAGGTGGATCTGATCGGTGAGAATAATGGATTTTTCCTAGAAGAGGCAACTCCAACAACCTCGAGACGTTGAATGTTGAAGTCACTCAAAAAGGGGACTTCAAAGTGCTCGTGTAGAGGTGTGAGCCATGTGTGGGGTGCACATGGGTGCTCACAAAGCTCAAACACTATATTTGTGTAAGGCATTGCACATGATTTCCTTTGTTGAACCGAGCTTTCCAACCTCAAAATCCGATAATGTTTATTCTTGTCGAGGTGGTTCTTCATTAATAAGCTATGCATGAATTCAAACAATAGACTTACGATTGAAACAAATAAGAATGCTTCACAAGCTTGTGTAGAGAGCGCACAATCTTGTAAAAAACTTTCTTGCATCTCCTCTTAACGTTTTTTTTTGGTGATGTAATTATATATGTACTTGGGTTCTCTCTTGCATCACATCTTTAATTTTTGGATTGTGTGCATAAAATCATCTGTTTCAACTTTTTTACGGATCACAATTTCTAGTTTTCATGAACAACAAATGTTTGTCACTTAAGAGTAGTGTGATGTTTTTGACGCTAAGCACCATTTTCCTCTCAAATGTTTGTATCTAAAATTCAATAAAATGCAATGTTGTTGATCAAATTACACATTAATTGGATTGTGAAGTAAACCCCATATATGCATTAAAAACCTATACTAAAGCACCCACCCTTAAAATTGTAAAATTTATCGTGGACACTAATCTTTTAGGAAGTTTTGATTAGATGAACAAAATAATTTGTTAAGCATTCACTATATCATTGTGGAGTTGTGTTTTATATTTGATGTTGAATGGATATTATATTGTTTTATTCGAAGTTAATCATGATTTTTTTAATTCTAAAATAAAAACAAATAGCCTTTGCTTTTAGGATCTATGGTTATGAGCATTGGTCAAGAAAATTTATGTCGAAGATAGTAGAATACTTAAAATATTTTAATTGCTATTATAACCTTCTACATGACCTTATAAGAATTAGTCTATGTTGCCGCTTAAGATTAGTGAGTGTGCTTGAAGACTCTGAATTTGGTATCTAAAGACTTTCTTATTATTTTATGCATATGATATGATTTGTTATTCGGTTGTTTTTTCATGTTTTTCTGCCATTAAACATGGTCCCTCACAAGGGAGCAGTGTTGTTATGCACGCAAGTTTGACAGCCCAGAAGATTGAACTAGAGGTTGTCAGTTGGGATAAAATCCGAGTACCTAGAGAATGGACAATTTCCACTAAGTGTGTCTCTGCAGCCACTTCTTCCGTCCAATCTGCCTCCAAGGTCATAGAAGATAAAGGCAAGGCTACTATTTCATTTAGAAAATCTGGGTCTTATAAGCCCAGACTCTCTACATCTTCTTCCTCTCAGTCTTTCATATCAGAAAGAGGAAAAAGTCCTGAACATGAAGTACCTCCATGTAGCCATCCATCCCTTGTACACGATCCCAACACTGATTGTTTATGGTGTGAACATTGCCAGGTCTTAGTCCAGCAGAAATACATTCCCAAGAATGGTCCACATATAAGTATGAATAGTTGTTCCCGTGTTCTTATTATCAGACTTTAGCACAAGCCAGATCTGTGCTTAACAGAGCCAAAGTGTCAATGGATTCAAAAGAAGCAACGTCTTCTCAAGCTGACAACACAGACTTTCCACGCCAAAGACTTTGAAGTCTACACGGAGGATCGGCAACAACGCCGACAGTATTGGTATCAACGTCAGCTAGATTCAAAGATTGAACAGTCTGAGTCTGCAAGAATGCTCAACTGGAACAACAGAGCTACCAAAGCCATTCATGATCAAGTTCTCTCCCAGAACGAAAAACTCAAGCGTATGCAAGATACGCTAAAAGCTATTGAGCTTCGACAACAGGGAGACCTCCATTCTGTTGTTGCTTTATTAAATAAAAAGGTAGATAGTTTATCTACTAATGTTAATTCTTTATCCTCTAATTTAGAGCAAGTTCCTGATAAAGTCAGTAACAGCCTCCAGTTGCACATACAAGATTCTATACATGTTGTTTCTGAAGGAACTGAAAAGAAGGTTATTGACAGTATTCAGACTGTCAATAATAAAGTAAATGAGTTATGTTTTTCTGTTTCGAGCTTGAACAGAATTTCCCTGCTCTAACTACTGCTGTAAATAAAATAGAAAGCTCTCAGTCTGACAAAAGCAGTATATCTTCGAGTTCCCAAGGACCCAGTCTGATTGGTCCAAAGCAATTACTTGGGCTCAAGTTGCTGCAGATGAAATCGCCTTTCAGTCAACAAAAGGACGGCGATAAGAAAATTGGCATGGCAAGATTAACAGAGGAAGCTGCTGAAAGCTTCATGGATACGGAGAAAGTTCTACACCTCCTCTACAAGGTACTATAAGAACTCTGAATTTTCAGCCGAATTTTTATAAGATTGAATGTAAATCTGCTGATGAAATCAGAGAAATGATACATGGCATGATCGGTTGGGCCAACACTCAAGTACTACAATTTGGCAAACATGATAAGGATATTGCTGGCATTATTGCTAATGGTTTTGTTGGCATTCTCAAAGAATGGTGGGATGCTGTTCCTGCCCGCATGAAAGACCAGATCATCAATGGCCAAGGCGAGGAAGGTGCTGAACGCGCGTTGGTGGTGGAACGGCTAGTCTAACAGCCGCCATAATCGCAGAATTCATTGGAACAGTTGAAGATGAAAAATGCAATAAGTACTCTTGAGTTCCTAAGAGCTCAACTCTGCGATATGTCTAAGGTCAAAGAGTATCAATGCTATATGCAGAAGCTACTTTACAATTCAGGTACTCCTTTTAATTCCACCATGAAACTCAGATATGTTGAGTCTTTCCCATCCTATTTTTCTAATGAATATAAGAAAGCCATGCATGGTTACACTGATGCTGATTTAACATTTGGAAAAATTAATCAGATTATAACTGAAACTAATCAGCGTCTATGTCTTGAGAAAAAAGCCCGAAAAGAGGCTATTAGAGCTGAGAAACTTTTAGGAGTTAAGTTTTGTTCTGCCCAAATAGACAATCAGTTTGGTTGTCCTGCTCCTAGTTTCTCTCAGCATAAAAAATATAAGAAGCATTATAAACGCTTCAAGAAATCTAGGAACCCTACCAAATGCACAGATTGTGCCTCAAAGCCTTTCAAGCCCCGAAGAAGATTTTTCCGAAAGAAAAAATATTTCCCTAAGTCTAGAAACATTGAATGTTTTATATGTAAAGGAAATCATTACAGTCGGGATTGTCCTAAGAAAGGTCACAAGGCCTCTGCAAAGGCCAAAGTCAATTTTGTACAGGAGCATCTTCTTAATGAAGATACCTATGTGTTCATATCTGATACAGAAAGCTATGAATCATATATTGAGTTCAGTGAACTCACTATTGCTGCTAATCAATTAACAGAGTCTTCTACCGAAAACGAATATTCTCGACTGATCTGTCATCACCAATCCTATCAGACTATGATAATTCTTCACCTGAACTCCTCGTCTATGATTATTTACTAATGCACAACTTTTAGTTTGGTGGATGCAATATGGGAACTAAACAACAACATAACACAAGAATACCATCGATTATGATAAGACGAATGATGACAAATCAAATATCAAAGTAAATTATAATATTAACATGAAATTGTTACAATCTCACCCATGAGGTACTTCAAGTGTTATTGACTTCACTTGCCTTTCACCAAGACTATGGGAGAAACTTTACAATTACACCTCTTAATGGCTTCTTCAACACACCTTTAAACCGACGGCTTCCTTTGCACACTTCCTACAATATTTCTCACCACTTCCTTCTATGCTAAATGAGGGGGTGGCCTCTCTATTTATAGAACTTCCGAGCTTATCCATCTTATCTCTAAGATAGGATAAAAATTCACTGACGAATCATATTCCATACCTTAACTCTTATCTCGTACATTAAGCTTATCTTTTAAGATAAGATAAACCTTATCATTTTACATGGGTTCCACATTTTTAGACTTTTTACAAATAAAATACACAAAATATTTATGACCTTACTCTTGTCCTTATTACCAATATAATATTTCTAATTCCTAATCATGTAGACCTACTTCTCTAATTACCCAAACTTTGACATTTTAACATTACCTACCACTTACGACAAATATTTACTTTTACAACATTCCTATTGTACTTTGATCATTACTGTACTCACATTATTGGCGGCGTCGTCATCTTGGCGCCATCTGTTATCTTCTATCTGGACGCTACTACTAATTATACTTAACAACATCCTATACATTAATGAAATATAAATTACGGAGGAAAATTTTAGTGTTGATAGATCAAGGATATGATTCATTGCCAAGTTTTCATTGCAATATGATCAGAAGTTCTTATGAACACCCTTTCATTGCTCCTAGTTCTATTGTGCTCAAACAAGCTAGACACACTCAAGCAAGATCTAGCTACGTGTCCCCACACATGGTCAACCGCTACTATTCTCTGCAATCTCAAGTTTATGAGTTGAAGAATCAGTTGGATGCAAAAATCCAACAAGAAAAACATGAAGATCTTGACTTGCCTCTCACATGCCAACCTCTCTCGAGACTACTTTTCTTTGCATATCGGTGCTCTCTTCCTCCCGGTAGAGGTCGCGGACGAAGCCATCCTTCTTCTAGTTTTGGTCGTGGTCGTGGATTTGGACCCCGACATTTTCCTTTCTTATTTCCTGAAGAAGAAGAACACAGAGAAGAAAGCATGAGTATGAGCAAAGCTGCTACTTCACAGCATCTACAACAAATTGTCTCCAATCTCGTCCCCCGCTCCAGAACACTTGAAAGAAAATTTTAGAGACAAGCACATTTATCTCTTCTTGAGTGAGCTATTCAGAAAGCTACTGAAGAATTTCAATCTCTGCTCCAAGAAGAAGAATCAACCACCAATGCTGATAATACTGAAGAAAGTGTCGATAGGCTGATCATGGAGAAAGCCTACGAACAATATGAAGCAGAACATCAGGCAGAAGTAAGTACAGTCAGAACTTCTTGTAATCCGTTTTGCAAAGTTCAAATATGCATTCCAAATATGAAGCCATATTCTCTAGACGCAATGATAGATACTGGTGCAGAAATCAGCTATTAAAAGAAAAAGCTATTCCTAGAGATTGTTGGGTTTCTGATTTCCTGCAAGTAAGTTTTGATTCCAAAAGAGTAATTTCTAAGTGTTCTGCCCATATTCCAGTACAGTTAGGGCAAGTACAAACTGTGTTCAAAGTTCATCAGTTTGACCTCCTACATTATGATATGTTACTTGGGTCAGATAATTTGAACAATCACATGCCCTATACTATTTGTGAAAATGAGATCCGATTTCCACAAGGATCTATCCCTAGACTCCAGTCATACCAGCTTCATCCATTTTGTAAAGTTCAAATATGCATTCCAATATGAAGCCATATTCTCAGACGCATGATGATATCGGTGCGTAAAATCAACCTATTAAAGAAAGGCTATTCTGAGATTGTTGGGTTTCGATTTCCTGCAAATGCTTTGATTCCAAAGAGTAATTTTAAGTGTTACGCCCATATTCGGCATAGATTAGGGCAAAGTACAAATCTGTTGTGTTCAAAGTTCATCGCTTTGACCTCCTACACATTATGATATGTTACTTGGGTCAGATAATTTGAACAATCACATGCCCTATACTATTTGTGAAAATGAGATCCGATTTCCACAAGGATCTATTCCTAGACTCCAGTCATACCAGTCTATTGTGCCCTCAGCACCTAAGCCACATAAAGCTTCTAATCTTGACTGGTTACACAAATCTATCTCTATGAATGCCTCTATTATTGATGCCCTCATCAATAAGATAAAGACGATTGTTCTTCTGACAATCCCCATGCTTTTGTTCATAGAAAGAAACATTATTGTCAGCTAGAATTTCAAACCACCACTCCTCCGAAATTCAAAGCACACCATATAGGCATGTCTCCCTCTAAAAGACGAGAATGTCAAGCGCATTACAAATTTGCTCAACATAACATTATATCATTGTATCCTCCTTTGAGCAGATTTGTAATCTCTCGCTGACATTCTCGTCCTTTCGAGGGAGACATGCCTATATGGTGTGCTTTGAATTTCGGAGGAGTGGTGGTTTGAATTTCTAACTGACAATAATGTTTTTTTCTATGAACAAAAGCACGGGGATTGTCAGAAGAACAATCAGTCTTTATCTTATTGATGAGGGCATCAATAATAGAGGCATTCATAAAGATAGATTTGTGTAACCAAATCGATTAAAAGTTTTTGTGGCTTAGTGTAAGGCACAATAGACTCGGTATGACTGGAGTCTTGGTATAGATCCTTGTGGAAATCGATCTTATTCTCGAGAATAGTATAGGGCATGTGATTGTTCAAATTATCTCGACCCAAGTCACATATCATAATGTAGAGGTCAAATCTGATGAACTTTGAACACAAACTTTGTACTTGCCTAGCTAATCAGATATGAATATGGGCGCAACACTTAGAAATTACTCTTTTGAATCAAAACTTACTGCAGGAAATCGAAACCTAACAATCTCAGAATAGCCTTTTCTTTTAATGGTTGATTTCGCACTTAAGATCCATCATCAAGGCTCTGAGAATATGGCTTCATATTTGAATGCATATTTGGACTTTGCAAAACGGATTACAAGAAGTTCTCGACTGCATTTACTTCACCGATGTTCTGCTTCATATTGTTCATAGGTTTTCTCCATGATCAACCTATCGACACTTTCTTCAAGATATCGCATTGTGGTGATTCTTCTTCTTGGAGCAGAGATTGAAATTCTTCAGTGGCTTTTTGAATAGCTCGCTCAAGAAGAGATAAACGTGCTTGTCTCCAAAATTTTCTTTCAGGTGTTCCTGGAGCAGGGACTGGATTGAGATAGTTTGTTGTCAGATGATGTGGAAGCAGCACTCTCCGTCATACTCATGCTTTCTTCTTTGTGTTCTTCTTCTTCAGGAAATAAGAAAAGAAAATGTCGGGGTCCAGATCCACGACCATGACCAAAACTAGAAGAAGGATGGCTTCTTCCGCGACCTCTACCGAGAGGAAGAGAGAACTGATATGTAGCAAAAGTAGTCTCAGGAGAGGTTGGCATGCGAGAGGCAAGTTGAATATCTTCATGTTTTTCTTGTTATTTGGAATAATGAGTGGTGGACTAAGCGGCTAATTTATTTCCAAACTTCTAAATGGCATGACCTCATATATGCACATTGAATAATTGGAATATGTACTAAATATTTCCATTAATAGTATGTGAAGGTGTGAGGTAAGAACACTTGCCATTTCGATTACATGGTCCAAAAGAACTAGACCTCATTTATGGCTACTGAGGGGGCATCATTGTAACACCCAATGTCCAACCACGAGAGGAGAAAAAGCTATTCACACATTCGTGAAGTAAACTTACTATTGTTACTTTTTCTACTATTTAGCCAGTTTTGTGTATGAAAATGTATGAGGTAAAAAACAAAAGTAAGATGAGTTATTAGAACACAATGAAGTTGGTTGCCACAAAACATTGAATAGGCAAAAAAATATACTAATTGATCTAAATAAGTATTTAATAGTTTAATATGTTATCCTTATGCTAGCAAATGACCTAGTAGAATGGTACTCAATTTTCAAACAAGGGCCTTGATACACCTCAATTTATGTCTTATAAAGTTGGATTCGGTAGGTTTGGTCTATTGAGACGTCTAATTTTGGTAAGTATAGTTAATTTCTATTGTACTACTATATTTATTATTTATTGATTATTATTCTTATTTCAGCTTTTATTGTCACATGTTTCTTGTGTCATCTTTCCATTGTCTTATTGTTATGTGTCCCTCATGGCGGTTTTCCCCTTCACCCTATTTTTCACCATCTTTGTCATTTTTTCTCTTTTCTTCCCTTATTTTTTGGCATGTCCGGATAGTGACTAGTTTCAGTTTTTTTTTCCATAAACATAGCTTTTATGTTTTTGATCATTGCTTTTGTGGGTCCCTCTAATCCTTAATTTTGGTTGCTCCAAGTTTTGTGGCTTCCTTTGTCGGCTTTCCTTTTCATTGTGAGTCAACTTGTATGCAATTAAGCTCCCATTTGGAGTAAAAGATGTCTATGATTTTAAAGGCTCATTAGTGCATTTACACCAATGAACAAAAGGATAATTAGTTTCACAAATGAGTGATATTGAATTTACATGAGTAGAATTTATCATATTTTGAAACATTTTTGCGCAAAAAGCTAATTTCAAGCATTTAGAGATTGATTCTACTTTTACTAGTTGTTGCACACATTAAATGATAAGGGTTAGGACACTTGCATACACAAGATTGATTGTTGACTTGCATCGAGTGTTACTTGCATTTTTGTCAAATCATGAGAGACTTGAAAATAGTTGAGGGATAATAAAAGGCCCCATTAACTTCGCTCTTTTATGAGTTTTTGGAAGGATTTGAGGTTGGACTATTGTTTCAAGGATGGAGATTATATTCGCAGTGATTCACATTTGAATTAGAGAAAGTGAGCGTTTTTCCTAGACATTAGGAATGAAGATTGCATTTTCCCAAGTTTTTCCTTTTCTTAAACATTCAATTTCGTAGGTTTATGCCAATTTTTTATAGGTTTATACCAAAAACGTAATGTCCTCATGTTTATGGTCATTGCTATTTCTTGGTCCTTCTCATGAGAGTTGAGTGATCTCGCCTATTTGGACTCAAGTAGCCACACTCGTCATAGATGACTATGTCTAGATTTGTGTGAAATCAAGTATTATAAGACAAATCTTAATCCTTTAGTCTTTTTAAAAACTTAATTGTTCCAACTATTTTTGTGATTTCCAATGCTCTGGATTACACCCTTAGTTTATGTAATTAGATCTAGTTTAATGTTTATTTGAATGAATTCTAAATGTTATCTTAAATGTGGTTAGTTTTACATATTCATATATGTAAAACCACTTTCCACACATACATTTTGGGAACCCGAGTTACAACAAATATCCTTCTTAGGTTTTCCCTTTTGATTGACTTGACATGCATCAAATACCCATCCTTAGTGGTCTCTATTGTGAAAGCTTATATTGGAAAAAACTAAGAATTATTTGACTAGGCAACTTGAGGGTTTCCTTTTGGTAAATCCCATTCGAGATAGTACTCATGGTAGGATTTTCACTTTATGTCATCCCTATTTTTTGGTACATTTTAAGGGATCACTTTTATTTCTTGTTGATTGTCCTAGGGTTTGCTTTACATGTTTATTTTTTTCGCTTTATCTCTCTTGTGTGTGTATTATTGGTGTTGCATCGTTAGTTTACATTTTATATAATTTATGCCATCCAAATTGACGAAGACTCCAACTTGATGAAGTGCTAGGTTAAATCACAATTAGTTGAGAGAAATTCCTGGATTCCAATCACTCTTGAGATCCCTACAAAGGACAATACTTTGAATAGTCCTCATGAATGTATTGAAAGACAAAGTAGTAATGGGAAAGAGGATGTTGTCAACCTATTCGATATTAGACAACATCTCTAGACTCATCCTAAGGAAATGACAAAATATATTGAGTGTAATAAAGTACACTCAATATACAACTCATGTTGAAAATTTGTCTACGCTATTGTAAGTAAATTTTGATCTTAAGGAGCCTTAAACTAGATAGCTCAAAATTGAAATTCAATCAAAACTCCTGAACTTAAATGCTAGAATTTGCAATCACATAGAGTAGAGAAACACTAATTGACAAAACTCATATTTTTCCCATCGTGACAACTACTGCTTTGACCGGGTACCTCCTTCCTCTTAACTCCAACACTATGTATGGCATGACCTTGAATGTTTCTTATCTTCGATAAATGTAGCGTCCTATGTTTCTAATCATTGCTTTTGTGCGCCTTTGAAGGTTAGTTTTGATTCCAAATTTTGTGGCATCCTTTGTCGCCTTTCCCATCCATTGTGAGTTGGCTTGTGTGCCAATAAATTCTCATTTTGTGTTCAAGATTTCTATTAATACAAAGTTTAGTAGTGTGTTTTGAAGAATGAGTGAGAGGATAAGACTGATATTGAAGTTATAAGAGTAGAATTTATTATATTTTAAAGCATTACCATGCAAAAGGCTAAATTCAAGTTTTTAGAGATTCATTTTACTTTTACTAGTTGTTGCATTGAAAGTTAAGGGTTAGGACACTTCCATACACATGATTATTCTTGATTAGTATCAAAATTTGTTTGTATTGTTTCCAAATCATGAGAGACCTGATAATATTTGTGGCATAAAAATCATACCATTAACTTCCTCAATTTTTCATGGGTCTGTATCTGAGTTGAGGTTGTATTACCGCTTTCGAGGAATGAGATTAAATTCCTTGTGATTCTTAATTGTATCGAGAAAGTGAGTAGATTTCCCAAACATTAGGGAAAGAAGGTTGCATTTGCGCAAATTTTTCCTTTCGCTTGTATTAATCGCTAGTTTCGTAGGCTTGTGCTAGTTTCATAGGTTTTTACTAATAATGTGGTTGCGTTATGTTTATGGTCATTTCTATTTCTTGCTCATGCTTGCGAGGGTTGAGTGATCTACCTATTTGGAATTTTCAACTTTGCACTAGTTACAAATGACTATCTATAGATTTGTGCAAAATCAAGTATTATGCGATAAATCCTAATCCTTAGGTCTTTTTAAGCAATGTATTATTCCAACTTTTTTTTGTAATTTCCTATGTTTTGGATCGGACCCTTACTTTTGTGTAATTAGGTCTAATTTAATGTTTACTTGAATTACTTCTAAATTAGTCTTATATGGTTAATTTAGTGCCTTTGTATATGTAAAACCACTTTCCCCACCTACATTTTTGGGAATTCATTTTCCATTGAATACTCTTCATTGTGTTTTCCTTTTGTAGACCTCCGAAAATACATTGAATGCCCATCATTAGGGTTTTATTTTGGCAAAACTCGCCTTATCTTGAAAACTCCTAAGGATTGTTTAATCAAGCGAGCCTTAGGGATTTGTTTTGGTAAACTTCATTTAGCTAGTCCTCAAGTTAGATTTTCACTCTAAGTCACCCTATTTGTTTTGTACATTCTAAGGGATTGCTCTTATCTCTTGTAGATTTTCCTAGGGTTCACTTTACTTGTTTAATTTTATTTTCCATACTGCCTCGTGTGTGTAATATTGGTTGTGCATTGTTTCTTTACATGTATATTTTACGCCATACAAGTTGATTAGATCCAAGACTCCGATCCAATGAAGTGCTACGTTAAATTACAATATGGTTGACCTTGTTGAAATTTCCTTGATTCCTTTTAAGGTTTGCATGGAAAAAATGGTTCCTCTCAATGGAACCCAAACTCACATCAAACCATTCCAACCTCTCTTAGACCACTCAGTAGAGGAAAATACTTTGAATAGCCCTCATGAATGTATTAAAAGTCAAAGAAGTATCTTGAGAAATTGTTTTCTTTTGACCTATCTAATCTTAGAAAACATCTTTAGACTCATCTTTAGGAAAGGATAAATATTAAGTACAACAAATCATATTCAATCTGCAACTCATTGAAAATTTCTCTACATTAGATAAACTCGATCTTAAAGAAATAGCTCAAAATTGAAAGGCAATCAAAATTACTGAACTTTAAATGCTAGAATCTAAAACACATACCATGAGAAGCACTAATCGAAAAATACTCAAATTTGTTCCAAATTATCAACCACCTTTGTTTGCACACGACACGCCCTTCCTCTTAGCCATGACACACCGCGCACACCGATCGCACTAGGACATTTATAATCCACTCCCTTAATCACATTTTTCGTTGGAAGCACATTGGACTAATAAGAGGGGTGGGTGAATAAATCCTTTAAAAAAATTAATCAATTCAAATTATCTTTCTTAAAACATAAACCATTCAACCATTAATGTGTGCACATACAACATTAATTCAATTAACCACAACCATGAGAGAGAACACCATAACACAAGATATAAGTGGGAAACCCTCAAGGGGAAGAAAACCCATTAAAAACTTTGTTGATATTACACACAACAAATACTCAAGTGAATATTACACATCACAAGAGATTTCTTTAGTGAGGCACCAACCCCACAAGGAGCACCAACCCCTAAACCCTTGTTGATATTACTCACAACAAGAGACTCCTATGAATATGACTCATCATAAGAGATTTTGATAAGAATATCACTATAGATATGTTGCAACAACGAGCCGATGGTGAGCACAAAATTCAGCTCAAAATTCCTTCAAACCCTTCTCCAACTCAATATATCTCACTCTTTCATGGACTTATTTTGCTTCAAACCCTTGCACACACTCTCTCAAACATTCCTCGGCCTCTTGCACACTTTCTCAACTCTAAAAATCTACCTTCATACCTCGCTTTAATCACACACATGGGTTGCACTTTTTCCCTCTTGCACAACTAGTGCAAATTTGAATTCAAACATGCACTTTATATCCTTCTCAACTCTCAAACATGAAGAAAGTCGTTTCCCTCCTTTCGTTCGACCAATACAACTTTAAAAATTCTAATACATTCATTAAAACATTCATATTGTGCCCATGTAGGTTGGCCATGCCCAAATGCACCAAACTAGCACAAAACAAGCTCAAAACCCCATCACCTGGATGAGCTAAAACCACAAATACCAAAACCATGATTAGTCAAGCTCCCAAATTCACCACACATGTCAAATATAACATAACAACACCATCTATGGTCGTTAATTATCTTGCACCAATCAAATTTATCATAACCAACTCAAGAAGGCTCATATCCTTCACAAAACAATTGTTTCTAGGACCATGTCTTCACTTTTGAGTCTTAAGACCGCCCAAGAACAACTCAAATACGGCATGTAACCACTCATTGGAATCCTTTGGACCTGTAGATCACAATCATGCATGTTAGAGTTCATGAAACATTCATATGTGTGCAAACCACACCAAATTTCTTCTTCACTAATATGAACTTCCCAAAAAGTAGTTTTACAAACTCAACTAATTTGCACCCTTTTTGCCACTTTCAAGACCTCCAAAGGCCTTCACTAGGAACAAAATTTATCCCTCTTCACTCTCCAACTAATAGAAAACATCAACTCATTCATTTCATGCATCTTCTACCTCCATCTTCTAGCAAAAGCAATCTTGTCCTAAGAAACAAGAAACCTTATTCTTTACAAATCAAGTTGAATGACCCATCAAATCTCATCATCATGAGATAAACCATATACCACTGAAAATCCCTCTGAATCCTATTTCCAAAACATCTTACATTTCTTTCTAACTCCAAGTGGAAGGCCTTCAACCAAGCCAATCTTTGGGCCGATGTACCCCAAAATTGCCTTATGACTAGTCTTCATAAATAGGAAACACGTTTCCCTCTAGAAGCCCAACCCTGATTAGAAACCATCATGGAATTCAAGTAAAAGTCTCATACTAAAAACAATGTCCATTTATTTTGCAACTCCTTTGGATCACCTTGCACCAAACTGAACTTCTTCATAAGCTTGCATTTTTCGGTGGGGTCCACTTATCACCACATGCTCTATCTTACCTTTATAGAAACCTAGAGGAGTCCTCTACATCATCCAATCATCATACTAGCACAACTAATCAATTCTGGGCACTTACCAAGCAAATCTTTCCGCTTTCAAGCACACAAAAAATTGTTTATCTTCTTAACATTCACTCTTATAAATGTGACAATGAAATGACTTCATTATTTTTGTGAAACTTTTTTAAATCCATGAAAATCATCCCTTAAATCCATAAGTTCCCATGCAAAGCACACAATTCATGGTGAGCATCAAAAGTGCAATTCGAGCTAAAACAATCTTTCTTGGACCTTGTTTGACATAAAACATCATAACATGCAAAAAGTTCTTCATAATGACTTAAAAATTTTCTCACACCTCTAGGACACCTTTGACATCATCTCCAATCATCGGCATGACTTAAATAGGTCTCCATCTTCTCAACCCATCTCATTTGCATGACTAGCCCTTGGGGTTTTGCATGGTTTAGGCTAGGGTCAATTGAATCAACATCAGTAACTCATCATGAAACCTCTCCAAAAGGTCCTAACATCCTTAATACATCATGAATCACTCACCTACATGCATCCATGAGCTCACATGGCTCTACAACTCATCCTCATGCCTCCAAACACCTAGACTAGGTCTAGATGACCATTTGCAGCTAAGTCTTCAACTTGTACTTGCACCCTAATATTAATGTGAGTGCCTAAAACTCCCCAAACATGCTCTCCGTATTGCTACCATGTTTCTCAAGCCACACCAAACAACTCAAACCACCATGCTTCATCACCTAGGCTAGTTAGGTCACATGACTAGGCTTGCTAAACCAAGCCATTCTCACTGAATCACCTCATGCCATCATGCCAACACCTGAAACTCCATGTCATCATCCTACTAAGCATCCTCTGACTCTACTCCATCCTATTTTTCATTAATGGGCTTTTACATCAATGAAAACACCTTTCCTTACATCATACATTTTTTTCACCTTTCTTGACCAATATGACAAATGTGCATGACATCATACTCTACTCGCATCATACATTTCTTGACCAATATGATATGGTTTCTACAAATACATGGCATGCATCCATAGATCCCTACTCAATGTGATCATCAAAACAAACACGACACGACATGCCACCACCGAGTCGCAACTAACTCCGTGGATAACTCAATACAAGGATGACCACAAGGGTAGCACGGAAATGTTCACACACACCAAGGATGGTTCACTTTTCTATCTGACAAAACAACATAAGAAACCACCACATAACACACCTACAGATAGGGCAAGCCACAATGAGGAAATTATTGATGGTTATTTATTTTTATGTAACCTCTTTCGATCCTTAACTACAGTTTGCTAAGACTCTAGATATGATTTGTACAATGCTTCTTACAATGCTAAGTTTTCTCTGGCTTATTAAATCTTATCCTCTTCTAACAACTAACAGTTCATTTCACCTTAGGGTTATTTTACAAATTTCACCATAAAAGGAATAATGTTCACTAGAGGAGCTAGGGTTATCATGTTATATAATTCTTGCTCACAAAGATAGTCTCGCCTATGATTTCTTTAAAGAATTCCTTGCTCTCAAGTTGGTAACCTCTACGTTAATTTATTTAAATATAACTTTTAGTTCAACTTTTATAAGTATTAAACAACCCACGTTATTTTACTTATGTCGCATTATTAATAAGTCATAGCAAGATTTACTCAACATTTCTTTTCAAGGGTAAAGTTTAATAACACTCATTCACCAGAACAAAACAAGGTTACTTCCACACTTAAAATACCAATAATCCAATAAGGTCACTCAACAAGCAGTAACCAATATTTTAATATTTTCAATGATGGTCAAACAAACCAAGGTGTCCAAAGTTAAGATGACAAAGTCCACAAATACATTATACCAAGACCAAGATCCTCTCCTACATTTTCCACTGTATGTTATCAATAGTTGAACAATATAAAAAGGATTCATGTAAGAACTTCTCAGCTGAGGTTGATGCACAAGTTTACAAGTCTATCCCTCATCTACTCGCTAAAATTCCATCTGCAGCAAATATTTACTAGAGTCAGTTCGCTAGAACTGAGCATGATAAGATATAAACCTCACCTAATAACTTATGCCATCTAGCATTTAAATAAATGAAAGTTTGCAATACTCCCTATCAAATAATTCCTAATCATGTATTCAAATCTTAACTGCACATCTCATGATAATACATTTCATACCCATCATTGATCACTTCCCTAAAATCTGCTTACATAAGAACAAAATTCCAAGTGGCTAGAAGATATGCAACCTTAACCTTGCATTTAATCATAATTAAATTACAGTAGTAATAATAACGCTCACCTAATACCCTCAACCTACTTCACATATATAAGTGTCCAACAATATTATCTTTCAATTAAATAAAAGCACCAACGACATTAAGCTCTATAATAAATACAAGTGTCAATCATATGATAATCATCAATATTACCCGAGTATCAACCTTTATAGAAAATCAAGGATATGTAAGTATACTTTTGATACTTATCTCACAATTTAAAGAATGTACTTATGTAAACAAGGGTTCCACCAATCAGTAAGTTCATATATTATTTAGATATCCTATCGGTTGTTTATTATCATGTCTCTATATGCCTCTATTAGTATAAGAGTCCAACTCAGAGGAATGAATTACGAACAACAATACCGTCATACTTCGTTAATGAGTAGAAGGTACATTTGGCTAGCTAAAAGTAAGCGTGGTCCAAGCCACTATAAATACAAGTATCAACATTATCTCAACTCCCAATTGAGATGCAAGTATCAATTTTTTTAGCTATCATAATAATCATCGTAAATGCCAGAAAATATTCCACGCGATCACCAAGTATTGAAATAACATATTTTTCCTTACTGGTTGCCTGATAGCATAATATATCATATTATATAATTCAACCTCCACTTGCATATCTCAATTTATGGGTATTAATCATTGTCCTATATAATGAAGTTAAATAATTTCAGGTCGACTTCTATCCTTAACGTCATATAAGGTATGAACAGTCCCATTATGGTAGTTGTCACCTTTACTTAAGGCTGTGTAAGAATCCATTTTAGGGTAGTTCTCATAACTTCCCTATTCATCTGTTTTCCTACCAACAAGCATTTCAACAAGCTTTGAAGTCAAAGTATAGGATAAATTTAAAATCTCATATTTCAAGCATTGTCTGAATTCATATGCCTGAGGGCCATCACATGTCAATCAAACTTACGTAGAATGTACACATTCATGAGAGTTCGATGTATCCATTATTACTTTAACTAATTCAAGATCTAAGAAGCGCCTCAAACTTAAGCCATATAGTTATCCACACAAACTAACGTCTTGAGGCTTACCGTATTCAAAAAGGTCACAAAATAGAAACCCCATTAACACATGTTTCAGGAGCGTTCCAATCTAAAAGTAAGCTCATAGTAATAATAATAGTAGAGGGCCTGGTGAGGGGTTTTCAATAATCCCCAAAGTAAACGATAATCAAAGGAGTCGGATAGTATCTAGAAAGGACCAGAAAAACCAGTACGACTCTCCCCAAATAGAAGCCTCCAATCCTAATGGGGGTTATATTATTACCAATCCACATTAAAAGACCAACACAGTCTTCCGAGAAAATTTCCCGTTTTCAAGCCATGTTTTACATAATAAAAACAAGACAAGAAAAATTCTAAATCTCATTCACACACCACAATATTTTCTACAGAAAACACTGTTCACAGGAGTAATCATGGCAAAATGATAAACTAACTTTATAAGGTCGAAAAGCGAGAATCACTGGAGAGAGATCAGCTCATGCAAATTGTGATTAAAAGTCATTCAAAACCCATTTCTTTTGGGCATCTCTTTCAAGAAAGAGTCAACATATATATATATATATAAATATATATATTAAATAATATCATAGAATCCAAAAAACGTTACTTACTTAGTAAAAGAGAATCACACATCAACAATCCAAAAGAGACTCACATATACAGAATTCAAACAAAATTGCAGAGATTGATTTATCTAAATGCTAAAGGAAATAAATCATTAAGAGAGAGGGTTAGGGCTTATCATGCCTTTAATGTGCTTCCCAAGACAAGAGCACGCTGAAACAGGCCCTTGAAGGTAGTAATGAGCCGAGGTTGGCTGCTACTAAGAACACCAATTTTCGAAGACCAAGAATCACCGTTACAACATGCATAGTGCCCAAGTATACCACCAATCAGACCAGTAACCAAAGGTGCCTTTTCTGAGTTCAAACAGATATCATTCCAGCCTGTCAAATAAGCAACTCCTAACGCTAGTGCTGTGGCAATCGAACTATTCACTAGCACTTGCATCCAATCCCGTTGGCCTCCCTCCTTGTATTCAGAACATTTTTGTGCTTCTTTTCAGTACCAAGCTTTGTGAGCTTTGAGGATGAGAAGAAAAACACGAGGAGGAGAGCTCCAAACCTGAAGGAAGCCATGATAGATGCTGACATTACCAGGAACCCGGCAAAACCACCTGACAGATTTAAAGACTTCCGCCGAACAGCCCATCCTGCTATGAATAATGCAAGCGCCACACTTATGAAGGCTTTTATTACCAGGCTCTCCAACAGCAAATTGTGCTTCATGAATATTCTGATATGAAACAGATCCTCCTCTATGAGATTCTCTTCCATGAGTTGCATCGTAAAACAAGTAAGGTCCCAATAGATAATCTTTGTAATAAATTTCATCAGGTCTCCTGGTAACACTCTTACTGTCACTAATTGATTTGGATAAAAAAAAAAAAATAAAAACTTGAAGGAGAATCCCAAATTTGAGGATGCATTCAATACTGAACAGGTAACAACATTGTTGGATGTACCGCTTGTTGGGCAAGCGCCAAAGAGGCGTCTCTATCAGACCGCACACGCCCGCCGCCTTGCTGCTAAAGATCAAGCTTGCCATTGCATGCTGTGGATCCCCAACAAGAACACACCCCGCAGCACCCAATGAAAGGGAGGTAACACGCCTACTGCACCAGCTTGTAGCTTCATCTATAACCACCATACCAAACCCGGCCAGCAGGGAAGGCGCCCAACAGTCCTCCACGCTCAGAAAAACCTTCCTCCACGTTTTCTAAACGCCCCCGAGTTCCAGGCGTGAACAGGATCCAATGCGGCCAGGGAAGGAAAAGGGAGGCGTCCAGGATCTGCGCACCAGCATAAGGCATGAGGGGGGTTTCATTGCGGCCAAGGAAGACAAAAAGGACACGCCCAGGATCTGCGCACCAGAAAACGACCACACAGCAAAGGAAACTTGCAATAAACTCACAAATGTGAGATTTTCATCTGGGCGCGCGACCCCCAATCCACTGAGCACGCAGATCCCCAAACTACTGAGCACGCAAATCCCCAAAACAAAGAAAACGTGGCTAGCAAGCCATAACGAATCACGAAGACAAAACGCAGGCCAAAACCCAATACGATTTCAAACACGTTTCCCCAGATCCCAGGGAAGGTCCAACACGGTTTACAAGAAAAGACGTCTATTTTGGAGAGAGATCCATGTGATACGCAAATCCTAAATTCTCCCCATTCGAGCACGCCTTAGAAGGTTTTACAACCCTAAACCATATTTAAATAGTTCACCTTAAATGCCGAGCAGGATAGAGCTTCATCCTCATTTCCCTGCATTAATTTATGTAATCGCTTATCAAAATATAACAACAGGGTTGGTATCAAATCGACGCTCAGAAGGCGAGGTTAACGTCGACCGATAAATAAGAATATTATTATTATCATTATTATTATTATTACCACTTATTAATCGAAATAACAAGAGCCAACTCGCGAGCTCAATAAATCGAGCGCACAGTTTTCCTTTAATAGGAGGAAACGAAATGGGTGAGACGGAACACCCACAGAAAACACCGACACGACGCGCGAAGACAAGACGGAGTGGGAGAACTCCAGTCATTTTCTGTGACAAGGGCGAAGCCAACGAGAGGTCAACATAAGCACCACAATGTTAAAAGCTTAGCGACATGGGAAGTGTTCACACCTAATTGAACTTTAACCACCATTTTTGTGGATATGAAGCTTTTTTTGCTTCCAAAGTGTCAACCGCAATAATACAACTCTTTCCTCTTGTCTTAAACTTGGTCCAAAAATTGTGTCATCTCTCGCATTTGTCTTTCCCGTGACCTTTATGAATCTCTTCAATGTGAGAAAATCTTCTCCTTGCTTATGTTCCTTTACATGCTCAGCACCACCGTGGATTTTAGATCTTCTTGTAGGACTTGGACATAACTTCACTTCTCCTCTTCTCCCACCATCACAAAGTGCACAAAGGCACTCATACGAATGGTTACCAACTTCCCTACACTTGAAGCATGTTCCTTAGAATTATCTTCCTCTCCCTCTTCTCTAATTACTTTTTCCTCTTCTTGAAGTATATCCTCATTTGGCTTTCTGTACTTGTGTCATATGAGGGCCTTCCTCACTCTAATGTTGATTGTGTTCTTAATGACCCATCTCTATCTCTCGCTGAGATCTCCCTCTTCCCATTGATACACCTTGTTGTCTATAAGACATTTAATTTCTTCCTTGAAGCATATTGTTATGCTTCCTCCACTACACACAACTTCACAAAGTTGATTTCATCCTGGATGTTATATTATAGTCCATTAATGCATTGCACTACTTTATCTTGATTCTTCTTGCTATGATTAGCCTAAATTATGATATTGTAAAACCCCTTATTTAGTCCTTGACATTTAGCTTATTCTGCCTTAAATTATGGAGCATACTCAACAAATCAAATTGTAATCTATAGGTAGGAAATTTCCTCTCAAATTGGTAACCATTTTTCCCAATGTAAAATCTTATCTTTACCCTCTTTGTTTCTCTTAAGATGCACTTCCTTCCAACTTTACATTGCATACCCTTTGAGATTTGTTTGCGTTACCTTCACCTTTCCGTATGTGAGTTAATCAAATTCAAAATATTGTTCCATCTCGGTCATCCAATATATCAACATTTCTAGACCGAGTGTCCCTAAGAGGCTTACAATCTCATCATGACCCCTATTCCAATCTTTGAGATATATTTAATAAGTCTCTCTTTTATTCCTCTACATGCTCCTTAAGTTGGGTTAATTCACCCATCTTGGTCAACCAATCTATTAGATTTTCTCGGATTTAGCGTCCCCAAAAGGTTAGAATATCATCTCAAATTTCTCTTCCAATCTTTGAGATAACTTTAATAAGCCTCTCATTTTCTTCTTATACATGATCCTAGTGTTCGGTTATGTCTTCTACTCCCAACCCTTCCTCTTATGTGTCACACACATCATCCCCCGAGATGAATCCCTTCTTATATCCTTCTCAACAACTACTAATCTAGTATGCATCACTTTCAATATCTTAGTGACCTCATCCAATTTACTTATTCGTAGCCACTATGCTTTCACTACTCGTCATTCTTCTCGAGAGATCTCAATATGAACTTATTGTTGCGATTTCGAGTTGCGAATCTTATGTATACGTTACTCTTATTAATCGTACATCAAGACTTATTTTCAATAAAGTTTCACATGTTTCAATTAAACACCTTATACCTAGTACTCTCCTATGTGGATGATGTGCTCATTGCTTTCTATCCACACTCCTTAATGGGGAAAACAAGACTTCTTCACTCACTTACGGGACACACCATGCTCTTATACCATATGATGCAATCATGGTTATAGGTCCAAGGATGGACAACCTTAGACCGTGCAGTCCACAAATTCATGCATACACAAGTCATGAACACCATATAACAAGTTTTAATTGTATTATTTCAAAAATAAAATTACAAATGCTCAAAACCTTCCACTCAATGCAAAGATCAAAGGTGTTAAAAATGGGTGTGATTTTCCACTCACACCTCCACTTTGACTTGTGCCCTACAATGATCTTTATGTGAACACCATATAATAAGTTTTAATTGTATTATTTCAAAAATAAAATTACAAATGCTCACAACCTTCCACTCAATGCAATATCAAAGGTGTTCAAAAATGGGTGTGATTTTCCACTCGCACCTCCACTTTGAGTCAGCACCCTCAATGATCTTTACGTGAATCGGCTTGGCTCCCTCCCTTCTCAACAAGCTCGTAGTCTTTGCTAGGATATTTTGGCCGACCTCCTCTCTTTGTTCCCAAGCGCGATTTGATAAATGGTTTTGATCATTATATGAAGGCACTTGAAAATTTGTTATGGAAGTTGGAATAATTTATCTTCTATTTGGTAGATAACCACCATCTTCATCACGATCCTTAGCTTCCTTCAATTATCTTGCTTCATAGGTAGGGATGTTATTTACCCATTGTGCATTAACACATAGTGTTGCGAAGGTGCAACATTGTTCAAAAATTACATGTGTGAACAATGATTGAGTCACATTGTAGAGTGATTCCTATCCATTTTTTTCTAAACAAGATGCAAGATTAAATTGTCCATGACTACGTAGGAGGTGGGAAGCTTGTAGGAATTGTATGCATCGATCACAAGCATCAGAAATCCCATCAGTAGGTGTTTCATTGGGATTCATAGTCACACAAGTAGATCTTGTGACCCTTAGGGTCTCCTAGACTTCACTCAAGGCATGTGACTTTGAAAAGTTGATTCATTGGATTCCAAAACTCCCCAATGTATGGTTATGCTCAAGTCATAGTTCACCGGAAGGTGTTCATGTTTTTCCATAACACTTCCCCTGTGCTAATCCATTAAATCATGCTAGGCTCCACACTTCCCACATTTGCGCCAACTTTACAATGTCTTATGCAGAACTTCAAATATCTTGTGGAGATGTAGAACTTTGAAAAATTCATCAAACACTTAATAAGACTCTCAAGTTGTGCAGAGGTACAAATATTCATATCACTTAAGGTTGCACACAAGCAAAAGGTCGCAAAAATTTGTTTCTCGCCACTCCACATATTTTTTATCCATGCAAAAATTGCTTTTGAACCCGAAAGTTCTTACATAATGATCATATCCTTTTGCATATGAGATATAATATAAAACTTATATTGCAAATTAAAATGACAATAATACCAATAATTTATCTTTTATACACGTGTTACAACCTATTCATCTAGATCTTGCACCTAATGATGATACATATACTTCTTAGTATACAAATTACGACAACTCTTTGGGATGCGATTATAATATAGGTCATTTCTTTGGCTATTTGTGTACATGTGTTACCCAAGCTCTCTATCCATTGATTGCACATATTTCCTTATTTATATAGCTCCTATTTGTTCCTTATTATAAATATTTTCATGTGTTTCTTCTTCTCCTAGATTGATATTTGTTTCTTTTTTATTATGTTTTTTAAAAAAATTCCTTCACTTATCTTCCTAATTCTTCCTATTCGACTCCATTCTCAACACCTTTAGTTTTTCCTTGACTTTATTTTTGGTAGCCTCCTCTTCCATCGATGTATCACAACCACATAACTTTTACTTTTCCTTAACTAATTTAAGCTTCAAGGGTTATTATTGCTTGCTTTTCATTCTTGCTACAATTTATTTTACTTTGTTTTCTCGGTTGTTGCATGTCTCACACTTGATTTAGTTTTCTTGTTACTTTGTCCACATAACTTTTGTGGTTTCCGTAGGAAGAACACCGACAAATCCTATAAAATCTCAATCACCAAAGTGGTTCCACACACAAATTATTTTTGATGTAGCCCTAAAGTTACCAAAGTATCATGGAATGGAAGATGCACCTAACTTCACGAACATATTTGAAATTGTGTGGCAATTGAAGGGTATCATGTCATCAAAGGTGAAGAGAAGTAAATTTGCGACAAATTTGTTTGGAATATTTCATACCTTATAAGGAATTATGATCTAAACTAGCCGACATTGAATTTTTATGTGTTGAAGTCAACATTTCTGAAGTAGTTTCACATTCTTGAATTAGACGAGAGTAATTTGTGTTAAAGGATATTAAACAAAAGCCCATTGAGATTGTGGATGCGTGTGATGTGTGTTTCAAAACCTTATTGTCAAAGATCTTTCAAGAGATCCATCCGTTGTAGCACGTGTAGTGGTTTGTGGGAGGCTTGTTACCAATTTTCCATTGGCAAACTCGTGATGAAGGGTTTTAATGATCTGCATGAGGATATAAATGCATCTTTATGTGTGGAAGTGGTTGGAAGCTTTCATATTGGTGTTAACCTATTCTATGAGATGAATTTCGATGATGGAAAGTTAGCTGAAAAAGTTACCTTTTTGAATGTATGAACTTTGTAAGAGGCTGAAAATATGGCATTGATTGCAATCTAACAAGAAACACAAAAGGATATAGTGCATAATCTATGAGGCCAAGTTATCCCTCAAAGTTTATCAAGAGGATCATGGGACACAAGATTGTTTAATGGTGCAACATATAAAAAGAATCGAGATAACTTAGTGTAAGATTTGTGAGTATGAAATTCAGGATAATATGGATTATGTATACACCTAATTTATCACTCTTATTGATATTAGTTCTTCATAGGTGTTATTAGTGCATTGTCTTCCTAGGATAGATGCCCTCGGAGGAATTGGTAGGAGTGGGGGTGACTAAAAATGGTTGCGATGGATTGGTTGAAAGTGGTTCTTATGAGGAAGCACTTGATACGACATATTAGATACCTTTTATAACTTTAAAGTCATCTTTTACAGTCTCCCTATGACATCACCTTACTATTCTTTTGTGGCTGCCTCCATATCTACTAACATCACACACATTCATTAATCATATCACCTTTTAGCAGCTAGAGTCTTCCTTCATCACTAGAGACTTCCTTTTAAGACCCTCGATGAGGCATTACCTAGAGCTGATAGCATTGACCTGTGTTCAATGCCATTTGATTATCATTTCTAAAAGTTGACTACACTGATCGTAACAAATATTGTAATGCTTAATAAATATTTCTATATATACGTAGAATTTGAGTTCTCTTTCTATCACATCATCATGAGTCATTTGGTTTTCTTGCGATCATAAATCTTCTCTTGAGGTCTTAAAGGTCTTAAAGTAAGTCTTGTTTATTCTTTGAGTCTACACTTGGAGCATTGGGTACTTAGGATTCCCAAGCATAGGAGCTGCACTTTCCATGATTTTCTATTGTTTGAAGTCTTCAACAAGTGAATTTTCTATATCTTCTTCTATCTATTTGTGGTCCCTCAACTCTCTCGCAAGGTGTTGTTAACCTTGGGGGAAGTTAATGTGCTAGTGGTGTCTGCACAAAGGTAAGTATCTCTAATCTCTCATTTCCTTTATGTTATTTCAAATTTGATTGATTGTTTGATTGGTCATACATAGATTAGAGTAGAGTAGCATATTATTTAACCTATCGCATTCTTATATTTTAGTTCTTACCTTACATCCGTCCCTTTGGCCTTTACAACCCATCGATCCGTATAATTCAAGTTTACAATCCTAGTTTAAACATATTTATCTTGTTACAACCTTGTTATTATCAATCTATCGTCGAGGCCTAATTAGATGTCACTCTCATATCGTAAATGTCTACTTTAAAACCATATGTTTTTATCAGCCTACTAGTTCTATGCCTATTGTGACCTAAAAATTTTGTGTGTATCTTTAGAATGGCCACCTTATTGTCCTAGTCTAGATCACCCAAAGACATTTCTTTCTTCCACTATCATGTGAGCTCCGATGTGTATATTTCTTTCTTCCTATTGAGTCTTCGTCACATAAATCTCTTATTATCTCTTCCCTTTCAAAATCTATTTTTTTTTTAAAACCACAAGATAATCATGTCATCAACTCTTAGGGTTTTTCTAAGCAAGCCTTGACCCATTTAAATTCTATATGGGGTGCTCCTTTGTCTCTCATGTGTGCACCATTAATACTAATCACTTACGATGCAATTTTGCACAATCAAAACCAATATCAACCATTTAATGAAATATGGTCCAAATCGAAGGAATAAATCCCAAGCTTCTCTTTGAGAAATTGGATATTAGGGTCTTATTCACTCCTAACATGGATGTATTGCTCATCAAGTACCTCAAACCGAGATGCACATGGAATTAAGCTCCAATAAAACCATCCCAAATCCTCTAATCAAATCTCCTACTACTATCTTAAACAATTGAATTAGGAATCATTCTTACAGTCTTAAAATTCCCCTAAATGCTAAATCTAATCCTTTTAATCAAGTGGATCCCCCTTTAAATGCAATTTATAACGCTACAAATCCTCTTCTTTCCTCTAGCCAAACCCCACTAATTGACACCAACCTTGTGATGGTTAATTATTTAGTTTAAATGGCTCAAATGCAATCAACAACCGATAAAAACTTGGTTGAAACGCAAAATTAAATCTTGCAAATGGAATCCCAACTTTCTCAAATCATTTTATGTGCTAACAACCTCATTACTACATCTCCATTGCTCTTGGATGCCTTGGAAAAACAATGCCCCAACCTCCAATCCACAATAAGGTTATTCAAATCACACAAACCGAACCCCTATCTCCTTACATTGTTTTTATGGATTTAGGAAGGATTTCACCATTTATCTCTTATAACAAGTTAATCGACTCTCTATCAAGGCTTTTGGAAATCTCTCGCAAAGAGTGATCCAAACCAATACCTATGGATCTACCAAACTAGTTGTTAAAACCCTCAAGAGAGACGTTACAATGGTCTAATCAACTTTAGCAACATTCAATCACCAAATTGGAAGTGCTAGTTAATCCTTTAATGAAGCAGTTTACAACTTGAATTTCTCAAAAATATCTTTCGAATGTTTGTAAATTTGAAACAATCTAATAATAGTCAACACGTGACTTCATAAAGAGAGAAAATCAAGGGAACAAATCTAATCATCCTTTCGATAATCAACATTTCACATAAATATTCCTTCAAGCCTCAATCCAACTCCAATATAGGCTCATGCATTTCGCTCCTAACACATTAGAGGATGCCTTTGAACAAGGTAAAAGGAAAGACTCCTTATGAGGGCATTCAAGTCACCTCAAAAACCACTTAAAGATCCTCTTAAATCAAACACAAATGTTATCCATCCTCCTCAAAATCAAGCTCCTCTCAAGGGTAAATTTGTCACATTTGCTTCTTCTTCCAACTCTAATCGAACTTCTTCAACTACTAGATCAAATACTCATCGATTGCCTTTGTGTTATAAAAACTTACAACAAATCATGCCCATTTGTAAAATCATTCACATTGATTATTCTAAAGCTTTACTTACTTTGTATGAACCCAACCTCTTTCTTTGGTGGCAAGCTAACTTAGGAACTAACAAAAATTGTTGTGACCTTTATAAAGCTAGCCTTGACTTCTTAGGTCCTAAATTCAATCTTAGAGCTATCTTTTAAGAATTTTATGATCAATGTCAATCTCTTCTTCAAGCTCATGACAATAATTAACAACGAAACACTAGAACGATTTGTAATCCCAAGAAGGAACCCATGGACAACTTTGTGGGCACCATCGAAGGATATTATTACCACAATCTAATTACTTCCCAATATATGAATGCGGCTAAGGTCAATTATTGACAAAAGCTCACACATAAAGATTTGGTCAAGAAACCTAAAATGACGTCTCAAACCGAGATGATGCTTAAGGATACTTCTAATGATCTATTTACCCATGATGATCCCACTCCACCACCACTTGAACCCCAAAGTGTATGGCACCTATTTCTTCATCTTAGGAAAAGGTCCCCCCTATTAATTAAATGCCTACTATTATGAAATATACAACAACTTATAACTCTTCTCGAAGTATCGTTATATATCTTCTACAAAGGCATAATGAAACTTCCTTGATGAACTCAATGTCACTCCTCGTAGATTTCCCCTAATAAAGTTCATGTACATTTGTCCTCAACATCATAGATTACTTGTTAAACAACTTCAAGCCTTAGAGGATTCTTCGAAAAACACTAAAGAAACCCCTTTTAATTAAATGTCCACTATTATGAAATATCAAACCACTTATAACTCTTCTCAACCTAAATACCATTATGTATCTTATACAAGGGAACAATAAAACTTCCTTGATGAACTATCGTGCCTTGCAATATTCCCCTAATGAAACTTATGCACATTTCTCCTCAACATTGTAGATTACTTATTAAACACTTTCAATCCTTTCTTCGGAAAACATCAAGAAAACCCTTCATGCAAACCTTCTCCTATTTTTGCAATCAACATTATTGACATCACGAGTCTCGTTTGACCTAACAAGAAACTCTCAATAGAGTTCCTAAGGATGATATGGTCAAAAGATGAAATCCTTTTCCGAGATGATGACCCTCCCTCCTTATTAGTGTCATTTATGAGGAAACACTAATACAAAAGGTCCTTGTGGATGAAGGCTCAGGAATCAATGTGGCATCCTTTTGGTTGATCAAGACCTCATGATTTACCGAACACGACCTTAAGAAGACGTGACTTGTCCAAATTAGCTTTTATAAAACCCATCAACATCCCCATTAGTTTCCATTTGGCTCTCCATCACTATGAGACCAAAAACCATGCGTACGAAGGTCAAGGTCCTCAATCGACCCTTCTAACAATCGTCTTTTAGGTTAGCGATGGATGCATCACATGAAATCAGGTTGTTGTGTCCTCAAGCTAATGCCTTAAGTTCATCTATAATAATAAAAAATACAAGCATGACACTTATCCCAACCCATTGGACACCTCCATTCTTGATCCTAATAAATATTTTCAAATTCCTACCACACCAATGGTGTGTAGTGTCACTCATCATGAATTTTGTAGCTTTAGAACTCAACATAACGTCATGCTCGTGTAGCTCATGTGGCTTTAAAACTCAACATAATGTCACTCGTGTAGACTCAAATGATGATGAATCTAATGAACTCTAAAATACATGTAACATGAACATAATACCCCAATGTATTACGGAATGGATCTCACCACCTCTCTTACCCCACAATCAATTTCCACCTATTCTTGAACCCAAGATTGAGAAAGAACCATTGTGTATTGTCAATATTTCCTCTTACAAAATCAAGGAAGATTTTATGAATGCAAAACTTTAGCATATCCAAAATGTTCAAAGAGCATCCACCTCTCCTAGATCCTTTCACAACTTGGTCGTAGCCATTAAAAACATTTGCATCTTTTGACCACAATGACAATCAAAGCTACAATATTTCACCTTCCTATAATGATGTCTACATTGTGGTCTCATGTTGAGCCAAGACATTGTGATGTAATTCATGTAGTGTCCCTTTTAGTATTTTATCACACCTAAAAATGTTTTTGGTTCTTGGCTAGGCTAGGATCAAAAATTCCCGGTTGTGATCACCAAGATTCCATGAGGGCGAGGTGAGAGCATACGGTGAACAAGCCACAAGATTACTCACTATGAATTTACTGAATATAATGGAAACACTGTATTTTCCAATGTAAACAACAATGATGATTAACACCCAAAACCGCCACTTAATGTATGGAACTGTTGTTTTTTGTCTTAGAAGATCAAACATATATGCAAGAATGTTTACTCATAAACCCTAACACCAAAACTTAACTCCTCACATTTTTTACAATTATATGACTGTGCTACACATAAGAATGCAAAGTAATGATTGAAACCCTAACACATAATGTTGAATACATTCATTGTTATTATAATGTTATGACTGCACCTCAAATGACAGTATTTTATTGAAAATCTCAACACACATTTGACTGATATCTGAAATAGCAATACACAAAAATATAGGAAAGTGAACTCCTTTATAGATATCAATCAACGAATGGTTGCACATACAAATTATGAATGCTCACACTAACAATCTTTACTCCAAACATTATACTTATCATATTGATTTGATCGGTACTATAGTGTCACTACAATGACATTGTGCATAACGTTGAAGAAAGGGTACCGTAACATCAATGTAATGACACTCTAGTGAACTTGAAATTGGACTAAACTGCAATCTTTCGGCACAAATGCGATCCCTGAATGGAATCACCATAATGGACAAGAGGGTTTTTGTCCTCCAATCCGACACACCAAAGGGTTTTTGTCCCCAGGTGAGGAGATGAACACAAGTGCTCACACTCTAAAAATAGGGTTTGATTTCAATAAACAATGGATGTTTTCTTTTAAACCCCACTCCTTTTATAATAACACTTTTAATTCCAATTTCCTTTTCCTACCCGATTTCCCTTTAGAATTGTCTAAAAACACTTTTTAATAAAATATTACATTAGGCCCACTTTAAAATAATAATAATACATAAGTCGTCCCTTTACAATGTTATGAAATTATTATTATTAAATTATTTCCTTAATTAAAAATATTTAGAAAAGGGGACATGACAGTCCGCCCTTCCCAAAATTGCTTGTCCTCAAGCAATGCAAGTTCAACCGCTATGACTCTCTCCAAATGAATATCTATGTAATACATGGATCCCCATTTCATTCTTGGGAATTTTCAATTCCATGTTCTGAATTCCTCATGTGATGCGGTATGTTCCCTTCAATCGCATAACTTTAGCCAAGCCTATTTACGTAGCTCCCTCAAGCCTTCTCCATCTCTCGTGAGATGCATATATTTTGTCTTTCTCATTCTCAAATTGCTTTGCTTTCTAATCGACGATCATGTGTAAAGTTCTTATAAAATCCTTATATAAATACCAAACTTTGTTGTTTGTTTTGTTTGTGTAACTTTTAGCTTTCCTAGGGGCTAACTTGAAAAATTAATATCATAATTGCATAAAGAAAATTTGAAATCTTACTCTTTATTCTTGCTACATTCATAGGAAGTATTACATCCATTTAAATAGGAGATGTTGTTCCTATATTTAAGGAGATATAATCTCCATAAATATCTCCACACAACTCCTAAAACAACTCCATACTATTTTACGTGAGATTTTATTTTCTCACAAAACTAATATTGTTAATGATTTGTTTACTCAACAACTCATAATAATATTTACTCACCCACTCATAATTACATTTACAATAATGTAATTAATTATTACAACACATTATATTATCCTAGATAATATAATCACTTACATAATATTCTATGTTCACACTACAACATAGATATTCCTAACATTCGCCCCCTTAGTGTGAACATGGGGTAAGAGCTCCTGAAACATCAAACTTGTCGAGTAGCCATTCTTCTATCGGATCTTGTTATTTGGATCTTGTTGCTAATGATCATCCTTGTCGTATGAACATCTTCATCCACCGATCACCTTCCAACGAAGTACCTTCCATCAAGTATGGCGAATGAGGACCGTGCATTTATAGTTAGAGAACCGTACGTAGATGATTTACCCTCGTAAGCTAAGTCAAGCGCGCTTGCTTCTTCCACACCAAATAGACACTCAGAACTGTTGTTAGTCTATGTGAACACATTAAAATCAAAACATGAAACTAGTTTCACCCTCGTATAAACACACCACATAACTCAAATAAAATATCACCACATCATCTGCACACCCCATCATTAGTGAATGACAAGAGGACGCCGATTTTCCTCCTTCCTCCATTGCCCCCTTCCTCCAACAAGAAAAGAGTCTACCATAGGAAATCCTCATCACTAGGACATGAAAGTTCTTCATCAGTTGAGTAGACTTCCCAATCAGTTTCTACTTCACTAGAAGGGCTTTATGATCTATCTTGTCATCAAGAAGATCCTGAGCTCTCTTTTTACAGTTCAGTATTACATGCACAATCTCATTACAATAAAAGCATTTTATTTTTCCATGTGAAGGAACCTTCTTTGGTTTATGTTTTTCCTTCTTAGATGAGGAGCTAGGTTTGTTTCCTACATATAGTACTTCTTCATATTCTTCATGACTACTTTGTTCTAACAATGTAGAAATCACTCCTTCTAGACTAATAGTAATTTTACTCAAAGTAAATACAATATTTGAGTAATTCTTAGGCATGTTATTAAGAAGAATAGCTTTAGCATCATCATCTTTTACATGTTCTTTAATTCCAAATGCTAGTTGATTTAGCAAAGAACGAAACTTACTTATATGATCTGTCATTTTTGAGTTCTTTTCCATTTTCAACCCGTCTGCATAAGCGTTGCTTCAAAGTGTAGTCTTTGCCATTTCAACTTCGAACCAAACAATTTGTTAAGAGACTCCCAAATTTCTTTTGCAGATTTTGTGAAATCCACATGATGTAGATAGGCTTTTGATAAGCCCGGACTAATGGTACCCAATGCTCTCGATCTTTTGCATTCCACTTTGCCAATTCATTTCCTCCAAAGGTGGAGTTGAATTAGACTTCACCACATCCCATAGATCCTTTTCTATTAAATGTAATTGCATCTGTAGTTGCCATGTATGGAAATCTTGTCCTTCAAACTTTTCAATCGATTTAGTTTCTCCATTATTTTGTACAATCTTGATAAAAAAATACAAAATTGAATCAAGTACTTTAAAAATTTTATTGAATACCTTTTAACCTCCAAACAAGTCAAGAACTTGTATTAACAATTCAACATTATTGAAAATTGGAGAAAACTTTCAAGAAGAATTGATGTGCTTAATTTGATAGCTGCATAGTAAAATGCATATTTCTTCCAAACTACATTATGGGTTCTGTTGAAATTTCTTCTGTAGTTTCTTGACTAGCACATGATTCTCGCATGCAAAATTATAGAAAAACCCACATCCAGAAATGAAAACTATGATATATTCTTTGAGACGGATTTGATCATGAAAGCACTGAAATTTCTTACATCAAACCCGCTCCGATACCAAATGAAAAATTAATATCATAATTGCATAAAGAAAATTTGAAATTTTACTCTTTATTCTTGCTATATTCATAGGAAGTATTACATCCATTTAAATAGGAGACGTTGTTCCTATATTTAAGGAGATATAATCTCCATAAATATCTCCACACATAACTCCTAAAACAACTCCATGCTATTTTACGTGAGATTTTATTTTCTCACAAAACTAATATTGTTAATGATTTGTTTACTCAACAACTCATAACAATATTTACTCACCCACTTATAATTATATTTACAATAATGTAATTAATTATTACAACACATATTATATTATCCTAGATAATATAATCACTTACATAATATTCTATGTTCACACTACAACATAGATATTCCTAACATAACTTAAGTGAAGAATGAGCTTATCACCATGCTTTCGTTACACTATTATGATACAACTTGGAGCTGAAAATTCTACACTTAAAGACACTTCGGAACTATGATTTTTTTGTCAATCTTGTCTTTCCGCAAGGCTCAATTACCTATAGGTTGTAGCTTTGATATTGAACAAAGAGTAATGAGAAATATAATTTACCCCCCATCTTTTAGTATGTTATACTATGGCCACAATCATGTTTGATGCATTGCTTAACATAAGCTGCAAATTTCCATGCTTCTTTGTTTTCATTGCAATTAAAATTTTTTACCTGAAACCTCCCAATGAGCAAGCTTTATTAGCAAGTTTTGTCATTTTCACAGTCGATATGTTATTATTAACAATTCTGAAATGTAAAGATGTGGCCATTGTTGATGGGTAATTATGGGAACATCCCGAAATTCTGCAACACCTTCTTGGGTAGCAATGTCTTTAGAAACTTTTATGAGAAAATCATCTAATTTATTCTTTGCCTTGAAAACTTCATTATTTTCTATCAACTTATTATGAAATTGTTGAAAACTTGTTCCTTTAGCAATCAGCTGAAAATGTAATTGTGAAATTTGATCAATATGCAACTGTACCTTGGCTTGTTCTTGGCTGCAAACTTCTTGTTATTGAAATTTGACTTCTACAAGTTCGATTCTAGTGTTTTTATGTGCTATGTAGGTTGTTGTTTTCAAATGACACACTATTCTTCGAAAATTTCATTGGCTTGTTCTTTAGCCTCTCATTTTCTTTGAGAAAAACAATTGTTTCCTTTTTTCATCGATTTTGTTGCTTATCTCATTCTTAAAAATATTGAAATGCTCCAATCTTTCTTGTTGTCCTTTTGTTGAGCTCCTCCTCACTTGAGCAACATAGATTACATTTGCACCAATTTCCACCTCTTCAATGGGATGTGCACCTTTGATTTTTGCAACATATTCTTCTTGTACTTTACTCACCTTCATCTTTTGTTGGATCTAATTAGTTGTAACAACATTCTTGTTGCTAGTTTTATTCTTGATAAGAATCTTAAGCTCTATTTTAATCTCCAAAGAGTGTAAAATCTACATAGCTTTCACATTGCCCAATAGTAATCAGTACTTCCAACAATCTTCCGATATGTGCTAACAATAAAAATTAGCTTGATTCATCATAAAAACATTTATTGTGAATTGACATGAAAAACCATACATTTTCCAACATATGTTCAAATTTGCATATTTGGTTTTGTTACAACTATGTGCAATGTCATAAAGAAGGAATTCCAATTTTGTAACCAATGAAGCCACAAGATTCCCCTCAATGTAATTTTGTAGTGTTTCATCTTCTACTATTTCTCCTTTGTGCTTCTCGGGGTGGGTAACATGTTTGGAGCTTAAACCCAAACTTATAATGTGTTGGGTTCCTTTATTTGGTTGCAATCTTGGGGGCAAATAACTAAACACCACACTGTACTTCAAAAAAATTTGAATATAAAAATATGATTATCTAGCTTACCATAAAAATGAGAAGGAACGAATACTTTCCAAAACCAAGAATCTTGTTGCCTTTGCTACTTCCATTTTTTTAAACATCACAACTTTCCCTTCTAAAGTAAAGTTTATCCCTTTGGATTGAGGATTCTGTGAGCATTGTCTGATGCACGAGCATCACTCCATACATATGAATAAGTCATGAAGACATCAATTTTTGGCTTGCAGGCGTGGTCATAAGTCCTAGGGGTCAATAGAAGTCTAATTGTGTTTGCTAGTTTTGGTTTAGGCTCTTCAAAATTCGATGAGGTATTTCCCTCCAAAATGCAAAATTTGAATTATGGAGCCATTTTTGGCTTGTACTTGGTGTTGTAATGTGTTCTTGGAAGCAATAAACTATGGAAGGGTGAAATGAAGCATTGTATGGGGTTTTAGGTCTTCTCTAGGCTCATAAGTCATACTAAATGCTAGATAATGCTATAACTTAAGACATTTATGTAAGAAAACCTCTTATGGGTGAACTCATGTCCATGAACTATGATTGTAATTGACCTAAAGACTCATGAACCATGGTTAAGGAGTGATTAGGAGGATATAAGAGCCATTAGGTAACCGCTTTTCCTCATTCTATCCGGATCAATCATTTGTAAAGCTACAAGAGGAGAATAAAAGGGAAAAACTCATTTATTCTTAGAGAGGTGTATTTAGAGTACTGTGTACTTGTGTTTTGTGAGATCAGTAACCATTAATTCTGTATCTTATGTTCGAGAAGGGATTATGAGTAGTAAGAACTTTAGATTGTGCTTTGGAATGCTTTATTGCTTTATGAGTCGGGCTTGGTAACTTGAGGAATGACTATCTCGCTTTGGTGGAAAAGTATCTAGGTAGCTTGATACAATTTTTCTTGAGAATGATAATATTGTTCATATGAATGTACATTCTTCTTGGTTTCGTAGTCGATTTCTTGTTCTTAGAGTAATTACAAGGTGATGTTAAGCTTGGGATGAGCTTGTGGAAGGTAACACAATGATTTTGTTGAAATTTCTTGTCCTTTGCTAACTTTGTAGCAATTTGAGTGTCTATGCTAGGTTTAGAGGGTATGATCTATAGATCAGTGTGAAGCAATGTTCGGTGATGTGGACCAGATACTTTAAGTATGCATTTGATGTCTCGTGCATAATGAAACCCCAAATGGATTGGGTCTATGAAATAACAATAAAGTAAGTCTTTGATTGGCTTAATCAGTGGAGATGTGCATAAGATTCTTTAACAACCAAGTGAAAGTTGAGAGAATTGATAAACAAATACTAGGAGAGTAAGGCTCATGCTTATTTTCTTTCTTGCATGCTAGGATTTTTGGACAAACCTAAACCGAGACCGTGGTTTTGAAAGATTGATCAAGGGGAAGGCTCTCTCGGCCCTACATTCCACGAGTGAATAACTTTATATCTTTGGACTTAGTATAGGGGTGAGTGACTCAAGAAAACAAAGGATATTGACTACCTTGTGAGGCCCTAACTGTGTAATCGTGAGGTAACCTTGCTCTTATAACTAGCACCCTAGAATATTTTTCTTGGTCAATATAGATGTTCTTGTTATTACACACCACCGTTAAGATGGAACTAAAGTAGAAGGTGATACAAGCCTTAGAACAAGTTTGAAGTTTTAATTTCATCAAAGAATGAAGTTTTGTGCATTTTCCCACTCTCAGCAACACCGACACCTATAGTGAAGAAGAGATAGGGCTTGATAGTTGAACCTTCAAACCACATCATTTTCCTCTTAAACTTGGAACTAACAACAATAGGGGAATGCATAAGGTGATTCAAGAGGAATTTTGATGTTTTACTGGTAGAATTTTGAGCTATTGATATAGTGTGTGAATACAGTGAAATGCACATGCTAGACCTAGTCTATAGGGCAATTTTACAAAGGAACCCTATGATTGCCAATGAATTTAACCCCGAAACTTGAAGCAATGAAGGATGGGTTTAATGGGTGCCCAAATATACCCTCACTCCGTCTTGAAGTTGCTTACAACATGAGTTAGGCCCGACAGTCATCCTTTGAAGACCTAATAGAGGGTTTGTGAGCTGAGAAGAACAAGTAGGATAAAAGGAAAAGGAAGAGAAGTTAGAATATAAAATTGGGATCACATGTTGGGCATGATAAATGGAGTCTAAGGCAAAGTGGTTAGTTTGTTTTGATCATAAATAGGTCATTCATTCCTTGTTTGTAATAAGCTCACCTTGTTCTAAGAACAACTTGAAGGCAATATGAATAAAGTGAGGTAAGTTTGATGAAAGGGAGCTCCTTGAATCCATATTGTGACTAATATAACAATGTTTAAAGTAATTTACATGGTTTAATATCTAGTGGTATAAGAAAACTAAGAAAAGCAAGAGTTGTACACATGAGGAAGAAGGTTGAGTTGAGAAGCCCGGGTGAATGAGATAAGTGCAAGGTAACCTTGAGTGAAGAGCGAGTTATTGGATGAGTACAATGACATTGAGAGGCAAGGTATAAACTAGAGCCAAGGAGCGCTCAAGCTATTCAAGGAGGAAATTTGATTTCATATGCAAGAATAAACCCCTATTAAACTAAGAATGATCCGCATAATGCGTAACTAGATAAAGGTGGATTATTGTCAGCTTCTAACTAGTTGTATACATGTATGAATAGTTGAATTTGCTATGCATTATCGTCCCATGAATTGCAACCACCGAAATTCCATGACCAGTTAGTATTCATAACATAAATCTTATCAACATTAATGATGTTGAACACGCCACCAATTTTACACTTCATGTGTCTCACAATATCATCCGGATACCATATTCAAATGCATAAGTTACTTTGAGCAAAAGGATTTATGTGACCTTTCACATTTTCACCCTTCTTATAATTCTTGCCATGACGACAAGAGTTTTGGCACTAATGTTCATAAGCATGTGCATTATCATATGTTAGTTTACACAAAGAAGCATTTAGCGAATTACCTTCTTGACTACGTATGCTGGTTCATAAGGATCATTAATGCCTTCTTCTTCCTTAACGTGGTTAAGCACAATATTTTTTAATGTGTCATTGCTTCCATATAAATATATTTTATTACACATGGTAAATGTTATGCTAATGTTGAGCGGTAAATCAACAATACTAGCAATCAATCAAAACAATTATAAGAAAAGGAAGCTATTAGTGCCCCCTCAAGCATGTCATCGACGCTATATGGAGAATAGTCATTTTCCCATTTATAATAACCATAATGACACATGCATGTCCAAATATGACCATGGGTCAAGAAATTGTACTCTTTATCCAAACATCAAATTTGAATCCAACCAAGATGGTATATGTATGAATCTGCTTACCTTGTAATTGAGTTGCTCCATTGTCACTTACCTTGAGAGCACTATCAGATGTGAGGTGACATGCCTTTAGACCTTGCATTGGACTCATGAGTCTCAGGGTCTCTTGATTGTAATTATTCCGAGAATGTCATGTAATCCATGCATTCCATGATACTTCCTCTTTACAAGTAGATAACTTGAATGCTTCCTTTGGTTCCTCCAAAGCACACGTGTATTTGTGGTCCAATTAGAAATTGATTTCTAGTTAGGCCCACTAACACAATTTTATCTAGTCCTTTGGAATAACGATGGAGTAAAAGATCAATCAACCAAACTTACAAAACAACTGATTATTCTGGCATACATTTTTATGGTTCCTATGCATGAATCATACCTTGTTGATAATGATTACTTTGTTGTTGCAGTTGCTAATTTCTAGCTTGCAACTAAGATATTTGACCCCTTTGTGATTTTTTAATTTTTAAGAGGTTCGAGTTTCTCGCCAAATAGTAAATGACTCAAGTATATCGGACTTTGATTTCTCGCTTCATGCAAGGAATTCATTTCTTTTGTAATTATTTTGTTTTTCACGCCTCTCCGATTTCCCATTTAATTCATAGGTTGATAACATCACAACTTTAATACCATTTCAATGACCCTTTTTAGTATTTTACTGCACCCTACAAAAATATTGTTCTCGACAAGGCTAGGGTCTAGAATGTGCCACTTTATGATCACTAAGATACTATGAGGGCAAGGTGAGAGCATACGGTGAACAAGCCACAAAATTACTCGCTACAAATTTATCAATATAATGAAAACAATGTATTTTCCAATGTAAACATCAATGACGATTAACACCCAAATTCACTACTTAATATATACAACTTTTGTTTTATGCCTTAAAAGATCAAACATATATGCAAGAATGTTTATCCTAAGCCCTAACAACAAAACATAACTCTTCACAATTGTTATAGTTATATGATAGCGCTACACATGAGAATGCAACGTAATGATCGAAACCCTAACACATAATGTCAATACATTCATTTTTGTTATAATGCTATGATTGCACCTCAAATGACAATATTTTATTGAAAATATTAACACACATTTGACTTATATATAAAATAACAAAACACAAAAATATAGGACAACAAACTCCTTTATAGATATCAATCAATGAGTGATTGCACAAAAATTCTAAATGCTCACAGTGACAATAGTTTACTCCAAACCAAGCTAAAATGATACCAAACTAAAATAAATGCTTATCATAATGACGAGGTATCAGTAGCCGCCACTATAGTGGCACTATATCGGCAACATTATAAAGAAATGAGTACTATAAATGAGCTTGAAATTCGAATATGTTGTAATCTTTTGGCACAAATGTTGTCCTTAGATAAAATCACCACAATGGATAAGAGGTTTTTTTGTCCTCTAATCTGCACACCGAAGGTTTTTTGTCCGGATGAAAAGATGAACACAAGTGTGCACACTTTGAAAATAGGGTTTGATTTCAATAGACAATGGATGTCTTCCTTTAAACCCCAATCCTCCTTTTACAACAACCCTTTAAATCATATTTCCATTTCATGTCCGATTTCCCTCTAGAAGTGTCTAAAAACACATTTTAATAAAATATTACATTAGGCCCACTTTAAAATAAATAATGTGTAAGTTGTCCCTTTAGAATGCTATGAAAATAAAGCTACGTGGACAACTTAAATTATTATTATTATTAAATTATTTTCTTAATTGAAAATATTTAGAAAATGGGACATGATACTTCATTATGAAAGGATTTTGGTTGAGATGTATGCTTTCAACTGTGGAGCCAATATGATCAACACTACTTATGATTTTGATCCTCCCCATTATGACATGTGCCAATGAGCATAAGAAAGTCCAATTCGAGCTCAAATTCTCACTTCCAAGAACTCGGTAAGTGCAAAAAGACAATATATTGCAAATTCTTGCAATCCAGGACCTAAAACTTGGAACACACCTCAAGAACAACCTACTTCACCTTTTCCAATGATCAACTTTGCATGCTCATGCTGAAAATCGCCAGCCAAACTCATTTGGACACATGGGGCTTATGAATAGGTCTAGTGCAGACCTAGAAAACATGATTAAACCATGAACCAATACTCTAAGACACTTATGAGTGTGTCCTAACACCTCATCCACATGCTCCCCATGATCACACTATTCTTATCTAGTTGTTACATACCTATACTCCATCATGTTATACCTCATCTTGTTGACTAGGCCTCCTAATTAGGCACCTTAAACATGCTTGTTCCTTCATTATCGACTACCTCATCACTTTGCCACTCTTTCCCACCTACAAGATACTTCAATGAGCTTCATAAAACCTTAATAACATCGTCACAACACTACAACGTGCTGTAAGTCACTACAATGTGACTCAAGAAACCATACATCTTCATTAAACAACTCATCATGACAAGACGTTACCAATCAACCTTCATGTCTCTTACACCTTTTGACATCAATGACAACACCACTTTCATCATCTCACTTTGAAATCAATGATAATACAATTCCAACAATCTACCCTTTTGACGTTGATGGTAAACACAAATAGCTCATTCCCCCCTATGGTACTCACATGTGTCATCATCCCATTCTCCCCCCTTTGATATTAATGACAAAGATACATACATGCAACTTCTTCAGTCAACACAATAGGTTCATCATTTTATTGGAAACATCAACCAAACCTATCAAGGTCCATTTGATCTCTTCCATTTTTGATTTAACACTTTGCAATACAAGAGCAACATAGCTCCCCTAAAGAAATGCATGATATCAAAAGAACTGATTTACCTTCTTCTCGAACCGAGAACAAATTTGACCGACTCCCCGAGTCATTGACTCCGATAACACACATTCTCCAACTTGAACTAATACTTTTCCTTAATGACAACCACACATTCTTGTAACAAGAGCTTCAAACAAGAAACATACTTGCCCTTACATAGGGCATACTACAAATGAAGATCACACACCATACTTACATCAATCAACAACCAATCTTGAAAGCTCAATTAAACTTGATACTCCCCTTACATGATTTCAACAATACTTCTCAACTCGGTCAAAGCATGACTCATCATACCTTCATGACACAACTCACTTGCTCATAGAGATTAGTTCAACTTCCCTTAGGTTCTTGATCGCTTGTCACCACATACTACTATGATTATCTCATGGAGCTCTTTTTAGCTCCTCCTTTAGACCTGACATCACTATCATGACGGTTAGATACCAAACTCCTTCATATAAACCTCATTCACATGCTCTGCATGACCTTCTCAACCAATACTAGGAACATGTGCTCAAGAACTATATCTCAAACCTATATATGAAAAAATAAACCAAGAAATATTTGCATACCTTGTTTGGGACTATCAAACTCCACTTGAGGCCATATTCTCACTTCTCTTGAGTTCCAAATGCTTAAACCCGGACCCACGCATGAATATAAGCACTTAATCATCACACACATAACTCAACCAGCTTATAGGAGAAACCAATGCCCATTGAGACCAAACACTCTTCTTGATCTTCACTCGCCTCATTTATGCCACAAAAACACAGACTCATGACTTCTTCCTTGCATCGTCAATCATTTTGACAATTATATATTCACTTTATGCCACAGTCATACCTTGCTTCTTATGCAAAACTATTTTTTCACGTGCACATCAAAATTAAGAACTCTAACCCGTATCAAGCCTCCAATTACCTCGATCATGACCATAAATATTTTGAGGTAGACAAAGACACATTGATCATACGGACCAATCACCAAATATTCAAGGATCACAACACATACCTAAATTAGGTCTAAAGATACAAACCCTTAAACTTAGTCATGCATTCATATGCTTACCACACTTCTAAATCAATATACCAACCTTATAGATGCTCAAGGAACACTTGACACTTCTTTCTTGAAGTTCATGAAACACCCAACTTTGATTCTCAACAAACACATACCAATATAGATCTCAAGACACAATTACATGCCCAAACATGCATATCAGTACTTGTCTAACTCGCTTTGTAAGCCCGCATTTCTAACTATCAAACTTGTTATTTCACTTCCTCAAGGTATACAACTTTCAATCCATCTTGAAGACATCTTTTGCAACATCATGACTGTCCCTACAAAGAACTTCCATGAATAGGATGGGACTAACCATGCCTTTATATACCATTTCATGACTATGCCTTTACCGACCTTTTGACTTCACACATAGTCCTTCTCACAACTTTATAAACACTAACATGGCTTGATGTAACTGAAATAGAGCCACCCAACTCCCCTAAGACATATATTCCTTCATAACCCACATAAGTATAAAAAGCTACCAAACACTTATGGCCAACAAGCTCTCCCTAAGACCATGCTTACCTCTTGGATTTAATTGAGCACCAAAAGCACTCAACAATTCTTGATGACATCTTGCATGCCCATAATTCCGACTCAATCACATGTTATCTTCATGCTTCATACTTTATGTTGATCCTCAAAGAGCACCTCATGCAAATGACTTCATATGCTTTCATAGGTTTTTCATGACATTGACCAGTACATTCCCAGCATTTTGGATCTCTTACCCTACTTTTAGGTTACACATATTTATACTACTTTTGTAACCATATCTCTTTCATCAGTCTGCTAGTTGGGTCTCCATGAACCATCTTCATGTCAACTCTGTCATATTGATTTCAAGCTCACATTCTTGATCACAGCTTTATCCATTACGCATGTAGCCCTCTTAGATATTCATGTCACTCATATAGCACAAGGTCATATTGGTCTATCAAACCAATCTCCATCTCAAGTGACACAAAACACTATTAGATCCAAAACACAAACTTCTTTTCCTAGTCATGTAAATAACTCAAAGTAGACCCTTATAAGAATCATAGACTTAAATAAGGTCACTAGCCACAAATTTGAGCACATCATAGTCAAATAGTCAAACCATCCATCTTCAAGCACTCTAAGGCACTAACATACCTCCATGGACATGACAGCCTTCATCCACTTCTTTATACAATCATAACAACTATCCACACACCTTCAAAACAATGACTAACATCAAATGCATACCTTGTGGCACATCTTCATTGCATCCATTCAAGCTCCCCTAACTATATGCTTCTTATAATTGATGAATGCCTCTAATAAGCTTAGTAGAGACATCCCAAACCATGGGGATCTAAAACAAAATCTTAAGGAGATTCCAAGACCTCCTTAGAACTTGTGACTTGTCTTCTTCAACCTTCTTCTGATCAGCAATCTGTGTGCATTCATAACTTGCTCCAAAATCTGATTTATTCTTAGATGGACTACCTTGATTCATTCTTGGTTCCCATACCTTATTTTGTCTACTCTCTTGTACTCTAGGATCCTGAAACTTCTTATTTTTCCTTGAGGGACCATGAAAACAAAAATTTGCAATATGACCAACATGATTACAATTATAGCAAACAACTTCATTCTTACCTCTAAGCTGAAGAGAATTGAAACTTCCTTCATTGTTCCATGAATCCTCTTTCATGAAAGACCTTTTACCACATTCCCTTCTATGACCAAATTCATTGCAAGAAAAATAGTTTCCGTTGAAATAGTTCTAATACCTTGTTGTATTAGGTTTCCTAATAAACCTTGTCTTCATATTCTTTCCGATCTTCATTGGGACTTGGGCCAAAATTCTCCTTGCTCTGAGCAACATCTTCTCGAATCACCTCTTTACCCTTTAGATCTTCCTTGAATCCTAGACCAATCCTATCACCTACAGAGTTATAATTATCCAAGAGATCATCTATATCCTTGGAAATATTCTCAAACTTCTGAAATGATCTTACCTTTCTTATGTCTTGAGTCCCTTCGACCTTTAGGGACTTAATCTATCTCTCATAAATGATGCACTCTTCTTCATTAGACTTTAGGCTTGGTATTACATCTACTTGAGTTTCTAATTGTTTGAGAATATCATCACACTTATTGGTGTTAATCAAATGTTTCTCTTCAAGAAGATGAATCTTTTCTTCATAGTCCTTAGTTTGAGCCTTCAATTTCTTGTTCTTCTTTGCATGCTTCAACTCTTCTAAGACACTCATCAACTCAACTTCAAACTCTTCTTCATCTGAATTCATACATGAACCTCCAAATATGGAATCCTCTCTTTTAGGAATCCTATCTCCTTTGGCCATAAATAGAGTTTCATTGCCAACATCATCATTATCGAATCATAATCACTAGTTTGACTGCTTACCTTAGATGAGCTGCAATCCTCCTTGGAATAAAAGCTTATCTTTGACTTCTTCTTATCTTTAGACTTTCTGAATTTCTTCTTACTCTTATCATACATTTGGTACCATTTATCATCATCATGATCTTTATCATGCTCTCCATCCTTATGCTTATGAGGACACTTGTTTACAAAATGTACAATCTCACCACAATTGAAACACTTGAAGGGCAACTTACCCTTATACTTACTTGAACTTGTCTTCAACTTCCTAGTAAACATAACAATTAATTCATCATCATCAATATCAAAAACATCATCATCCAAGATCTTCTTACCTTTTGACTTCCTTTCAACTTTGAAGGTTACTTCCTTCTTGGGAGGTTTATCAACACATGTCCTCATCTCATAAGCTATCAAGATACCATGGAGTTCATCCATCAACGAGTACTCAAATTCTTGGCTTCCTTTATAGTTGAGACTTTAGGATCAAATTTAGGAGTGAGATATCTCAACACCTTCTCACACCACCAAAGCTTCTTTCACTTCTTCTCCTAATCCTCTAATGGTATTGACCACTTGATCTACTCTAAGAAGATATGCAACAATGGTTTCTTCTTCCTTCATATTCAAACTTTCAAATTGATTCCTATAGGTCTAGATCTTTTCCAACTTCACCTTAGTGTCACCTTCATAAATGACTTGTAGCTTATCCCACATAGCCTTAACAAAGGGCACATCAGCATTACTTGACAAACTTTGACTCACAATCCACACAAAATAACATTCATAGCCTTAGAGTGATCATTACTATTTGTTGTCTCCCGAAAACTACTATATGTTTTCATAGCCAAATCAATTTTTTTGAGCTCATGCCCTTCGTTGGTGTTTAAGCCAAGTTAGAGATTCAAGAAATTAGCAAAAGTCGTGCCTTAGAGCTGTTTAAACCTCTGTTTTGCTCGTTTTTAGAAATCCTCCATTTCCCCATCTATGCACATAATATCCTCTTTACAACCTCCATTTTTTATCAAAATTGTTCACTTGTTCTATGGTCCGGTCGCAAATCATTTTTTTGCCTCCATGCCTCACGGTTCGTGAAGGAAATTTGAAAATTGACTCAAAATGATGAAGTTTTCTTCCTCTCGCGTATTTTCTATAATGGACGATGGGTGTTTCTTTCCCCGTCAAATTTTGTCTCAAAGATCCCCAAGTGATACATGGGTCTCTCTCGATTGATGCGCTTCGGTCATACTTCAAAATCTTAGCGGACGGATCCATGTGTCGCAACGGCGCACTCAAAGTAGGGCGTAGGGCCAATTACCAAATCAACGCCAGATCGCCACGTGGTCGAGTCATTGGAGAGGCAAAGCCCGCCATTGAAAAGTCAAAGCAGATGAGCGGGCCATTGGGGGAATTTGTGTTTTTGAGCCCCTTTGCAAAAAGTGAAAAGTTAAAAAGTGACCCGCAGCCCCGATCAGGCTTTAAAGGGAAAAAGTCAAAGTTGAAGCTCGCAAGGAAAAAGTCAAAGGTGAAGCCCACCGTTGAAAAGTCAAAGCGGACGAGCGAGCCATCGAGGCACTTTTGGAAATTTAACCAAATTTCTCGAAAGTGAAGTAAAAGTTCTTGAATGCTCCACGGCTCCGCCAAGGTCTCGGGCCCGCCATTGAAAAGTCAAAGTGAAAGATTGGGCACGCGGAGGAAATTGAGTTTTTGAGCCTTTTTCCCAAAATAGGTTAAAATGTTGAGAAAAAGCCATGACCCCATCTCCAACCAAAACGTGCCACATGTCCTAGTCAAATCTGAGCAAGAAACCAAATAAGGAAATTGAGTTTTTGAGCCTTTTCCCAAAAAAGGTTAAAATGTTGAGAAAAGAGCCGCGACCACGCCTCCAACTGTAATGTGCCACGTGTCCTAGTAAAATTGGAGCAGCAGCCAGCCAACAGAGGAAATTGAATTTTCGAGCCTTTTTGCAAAAAGGTTAAAATGTTGAGAAAAGAGCCATGACACCATCTCCAAACTGTAACATGCCACATGTTCTAGTCAAATCAAAGCAAATGGGGGCGAAGGAAATTTAGTTTTGAGCCTTTTTCCAAAAAAGGCTAAAATGTTGAGAAAATGGCTGCAATCCCATTTCCAATAAGAATGTGCCACATGTCTAAGTTGAAAATTCAAAGCGGGGCTGCGGGCCAATTTGTTCCAAATTGCCAAATCTCACGAAAAATCACAAAATGCGAAAGGCTTCCCCCATACATGCTCCAATCTCTTCCTACCATGTGGAGGACCCGATTTCAAGGTTATAAGAGAGAATCAAATGGTTTGTATTCAAACCGGTAAATCAAATGTAATGCTTGTGTTGCAAGATCTGGTTTTTAACCCGTAATTAGCGTTTTCTTCGCAATGAGGAATTTGAAGAGGCGTAAATGATTTACAAAGTTGTAACAATTTTGGCAAAGGATATAATGGCCCCTCGAGCCATTCTAAAGGGTCGACGATTGATTTCAAAAAGACCAGAGTGCTTTGTACCTGGAAAAGACAGAAAAATGTCATTCTTCTTCTATTTTCTCTTCTTCCTCGAATTTCTTCCATTCTCAAGCTATGTACAAACTCTGCTCGAGCTTCAATAATAAAAGAAGGAATTTTTGCCTCTTTTATTGAGGAATTAATTGGTACTTCATGACCAATGGGTTTCATTCGGTCTTCTAGCTTCTCCTGCGGATTTGTTTTTCTTCTGACTATAAATGCATGTAAATGAAATTTCTAATTAATGTGTGTGGGCATCTGATATTATACTCACAACATTAGTTTCTCCTACCTCCATTCTCACTCCCTTTCCCCTTCTCAGACAAAGTTCTTCTCTAGTGAGAAATTGCTAGCTTTGCCACAAGGTCAGTGGAGTGCCCCTATTGGATCTCTAGTCAAAAGGCCACCATTGAAATCCACTTTTTCACGCATGCACATATGGAAGCTGCACTGTTCAAGTAGAGGGACTTAGATTCCCATAGCGTTGGCTTGAAACCCACCAATTTGTCCACAAGACAAATTTTCTCGCCAACACTATATTTTTTACCTATTGCATTTGTTGCAGGAGTTTGAGGAATAGTGTGCCCATCTACAACTAACAGCCAAATATCATATCCCAAAGACATAATATGAGCTATCATCACGATGCTCCAAAAATCATATTTTTTCCCATCAATCATAGGATATTTACTAGTAGAGGAACCGCTTTGTTGACTCACCATATATGTGCTTCAAAGGATCACCTCAAGATTGTTAAAAAAAAATTAGAGAACCTCACTCTGATACCAATTGTTGGAAGTACAACCACTGGGGTGAATTAGTGGGCCTTAAAACTTTCTTTCACATTCACTTTAGCATTCATCAAACATAAATTCAACTTAACCATTAACCATGCATTCATTAAGAAACATAACCATAGATGAGAAAATAAGAACACAAGAACACTTGAACACCAGATATAAGTGGGAAACCCTCAAGGGAAGAAATATCACTGAAATAAAGTTTTATTACAACATTGATTCAAATTTAGTTGAGAAGCAACCCTACAAGGTGCACTAACCCATAGGTTTAATGAGGCACCAATCCCTCAAGGAGCACAAATCCCTAGATTTAATAGAGCAAAACCCTACCAAGAGGAACCAACCCCCTAGATGAATCAACACCAACTAAAGACACGTGATTTTTTTTCACCTCTCAATGTTTCCTCAACAACTGATGATGACACCTATGAACATCTCTTTCCTCCTATCTTCTCCAAATCCACTCTTGTTAACATGCTCAAGCACTTCTCCACCAAGATGATTAGGCATAATGAACTATGTTTCCAATAGCAGTACACAATTTATAACATAATCACACACTCTTTGCCCACTCTTGATGTTCAAAAAGACCTCCTTCACCTCTTCAATCAACCCTCTAACTCGTACTTTCTCATCTTCACCCAACAACACAAATAGACCTTACAACTTGTTTTTATACATGAATCATGATTACAAAACATCTAAGTCAACCATCATAGGGAAAAATACATCACTAAAACATGAAAACATCCTAAATACATCCTTTAAAGGACCACATAGGTCGACAATTACATGAACCGACTCAAAACCTCTATTAGAACACAACTAGGCCTAATTTCACAAAACAACTCCGTCGCCAAAAACCGAATATTCTCGACTCAACAAAACCTTCACTAAATATCAAGTGCCACTTAGAAATGTTGTCTAAACCTTCAAGAACCTCAAACAGTCTTCTACGACTACGAACCACCATTTTTCATCATGAAACCCACTTGAGAACAAGGACAACCAAGATGCCCCAAAACTAGTTCTTCAAATATTGAAGCCAAAAAATCTCAACCATGCAAGTGTGACACATGGATGGAAATATCATGATCTTAGGGTCATCAACAAATTCTCAAGACACCATCACTGATACTGAAACACCATCAAATCACCTCTACAACCAGGACCACCAAAATTGTCATTTTTGCCTCAAAAACAAGTTTTGCTAATGGACTTCAACAGACCTCCTAAGGGCTTGGCCATGATCTGAAACCACTGAAAACATGTAGTATGACTTCCATACTCCCACAAACACCAATTTATGTAACATTTCCAATGCAAAAACTAAGAGCAAACAAAACTTCTTCAAAAACTTACAGATTTTAGTGGGGTCTACACATTGTCAAAGCACCTAAATACCACTTGAAGGAAGTCGAAGGAGTCCTCTAGATCCTCCAATCACTAAATAAGAACAAAAAATCCATTATGGGCCTTTTAGAACAAGATCTTCTCCATCACTTTTCAACTAGGGTTTAAGAAGGGTTTTAGACCTCCTTAGCTTCTTAACAATTGTTCATAAAGTTTTGCCCCTTAATCCACAAAATAATGTATGTAACAATGTCTTAGGACACTTCCCAACTACCATAAAGAGTTTGGACCATCATGCGAGAGTTTACATGTGCCAACAATCACAAGAAATTCCAATTCGAGCTCAAATTCTCACTTCTAAGAACTCAATAAGGGAAAAACACAATATCTTATAAATTCTTACAATTCAGGACATGAAACTTGGACCACACCTCAAGAACAACTTGATTCACCTTTTCCAATGATCAAATTTTCATACCCATGCTAAAAAATTCTCAACCAAACTCATTTGGACACTTAGGGATTAGGAATAGGTCCAGTGTAGACCTAGAAAACATGACTAAACCCTGAACCAACACTCTAAGACACTTGTGAGTGTCCTAACACCTCATCCACATTCTCCCCATTCTCACACTATGCTCATCTATCTCATTACATACTTATACTCCATCATGTCATACCTCAACCTATTGACTAGGCCTCCTAACAAGGCACCTTAAACATGATTGCTCCTTCATTTTTTATTACCTCATCACTTTTCCACTCTTTCCCACCTACAATAGCCTTCAACAAGCTTCATGACACCTCAACAACATCACCACAACACTACAAAACCTCTGCAAGTCATTACAACAACTCAAGAAACCATACCTCTTCATCAAGCAACTCAAAGATGACAAGACACTACCAATCAACTTTCATGTCTCTTACACCTTTTGACATCAATGAAAACACCACTTTTATCATCTCACTTTGACATCAATGATAACACAATGCCAACACAATGTTCACCTTTTTAAGAAGAATGTATGTTGAACTCAACTTTCAAACTTTTTAGCCTTCAATAGAGCTACTTTACAACCCCATCTCAGATCAAATGTCATTTTAATTCTCTTGGAAGTTTTATTTCAACCCAACTTCCATCCTCTTGTTCTCCTCTTCTTAACGCTCTTTCCTTCAACTCGCAACACAAAATATTTATCCAACTCCTTTTGGCCATTAGGAGAAAAATAATTTTACTTCAATGTTGAGCATGGAAGGCTTTAAAAGAAACGTAAGCTTTCAATATTCAAAATAAAACATTATTTTATAAAGAGGAGCCATATCCAATTTAATAGCATACCCTAAGAGGCTTAAGCTCTTAGTTTTACCTTCAATTTTCCTTTTCTCAAGTACAGCCATACCTTGTCCTTAACAAGGAAACTATGCTCAAATCTATGTTGGCATTTCTTGCTCTGCACTTTGCTGGAGACTCCTTTAACCCCTCTTGTATGGAGGTATATCAACCAAGCATAATGGTCTGCTTCTTGAACTCATGTCCACGTTTGCATGCTCTTAATGTGGTGTCCATCAAATATTGTTAGTCATGATCATCAAACATTGTGCCCAAACAATGCATTATACCATCCTTTTCTTCATATGCATAACATTGGTACCTTTAACCCCACATTACTACCAAGGAATCAAGATAAGTTATCCACTAGCATTTTTATCTAGGTAATGGACATCAATTTGCAAACTTATCATCAACACAAACCACACACCATAAGAATAAAATATAACACAAAATTGTGGAAAATGTTTGAAAAATCTTTTATAGAGAAAAGAATAATAGTATCTTATACCAATCTAATCCATAATCTAGGTGGATATTCCACACTATAATTCATCAACACATGCCCTAATGATTCCTATCTTATAAAGATACTAAAAATAACTCATTTACATGAAAAATAGAGCTACAAAGTATTAAAATGAATTTACAACATAATTAAAACATACACAATGAGAAGTAAGGAAGGAAAAGTGCAAGTGAACAAAATATTTTATCCTGAAGAAACTCAAGAAGATAAAAAATCCTAGTGGGTGAGGAAAATGCACTCCTCATTAACTATGTAATTCACAAACATGTACATGGTATTGTCATTAATGACCTTCATGGAGGTAAGTTTCACTCTCTCTCTCTCTCTCTCTCTCTCTCTCTCTTGCACAAAACATTCTTAACACCTTCCATTTACTCTTCTAGGAACAAAAGCCTCAAGAAACATCCTCTCACTCCTAGGAAATCATTGGCTAATCATGGAAAAAAACTTCAACTTTCTTATATCAAAAATGGGAATCCGTATTCCATGACCCCTCTTACATTCTTGATGATTGTTGGCATCCATCGACTCGTAAAGACTCCCTTTTCCTTATAAAACCACCCAAATTTTCCAAAAATAGTTGGGGAAGTTTAAACTTTTGTAATCATTTTATATTCATGCTTTTTTTGGGTTGTTGCCTTCTCGTAGGAGGTGGTTACACAACCACCATTATCAAACATGTGTTTGATAATGATGCACATGTAATCGCCACGATAAATGAGTTTTTAAATTGATGAACATACAACTGACTCAAAGTGATGAACATGTGTATGCAAAAGTGAGGACATAAATTTGGCATATGAACTCAAAATTGAGTGCCGATTTTTGAAATATTGTATTTTGACAAGAGGAACCCAAATATGTCATCAAAACATACTTTTGATAAATCACATACATGATAAAATCCTTGGATTCCATTTGATCTAATGTGTTTTTACAAGAATTATCTTTTACAAGTGCTAGTAATGAGAATTACATGAATGGGATTTATTCAAGATCCTATTTTGGATCATCGGACTAATGTAGGTCCAAGGTCTAGTTATATCCTTAAATCCAAAAGCTATAGTTGTATTTCAGGAAATGAATCAACCTTAAATCAAGTAAACAACATGTGCTTTGCGGTGCATAGGATGTGTTCCTTTGTTTTTCAAGGAAACAAATGTAGTTAAAATTGAATTCAATAAAAGGGAATGCACCTATTATAAAGGGTATGCGCCTTATGAAATGAAAAGGTTGTGTACCCTTTTATAGTGCATAGTGTGTGCTCCATATTCAATCTAAAGGGAACACACCATTTTGTTTTCCTTAAAATTTTAGTTTCAGTACGCTATATATTTAGAAAACTAAACATTCAAGAATTACTCCCACTTTGCATCTTCTAGATTTGGTTTCGAGTTGTAAGAATTATCACTTAGGATTTGCTTTTTCAAAATCCAATTAAACCCAGTGTATTTAGGGTGAACCAATGGTTGTTTTTTTAATTTCTTGGGCAGTTTGGATTGATTGATGGCATTCTAATTGTTACCAATTATGGTTAATGAGATGTTTATATACCCAAATCATTAATTTTATACTAACATGAGTTGATTGTGGTCAATTAAGGTCGATATAATGTGTAAATATCCCAAAATTGACCAATCTTATACTATCAAGGATAATTGCAACCAATTACGCGATTAAGGTCATTTAAACATGTAATTAGGGTCAAATGGGAAAAATTAGCTATGTGATTTTGGGGTTCAATTCATGCTAATTTTGTATATGATTGATCCAATTACTCTTTTGGCTAAATGAGGGACACGACTTGGCCAAATCAAGACTTGTGAACCTAATCTCAACCACATAATGTGATTTAGGACTCAATTTTTGCATCGATTCCCTCATTGAATAAATTGCCCAATTCATTCAACAAGGGATGTGATTTGGGATATTCAAGTGATGTGATTCTTATTGAAACCGAATAATGTGATTCGGGATCAATTTTCCATAACGGGTTTTGTGGTCTTATCAATTACTAAATTTTTTCAACGATAGATGTATTTTTTCCAATTAATTGATTTGGGGCCCGGATGGTGCCTAGTTACAACACTCTAAGATGATCTAGATATTTTACATGTGAAAAATATTATGAATCATAAAGGCCAAATACTTATCAAAGTGTGTAAGTAATAGAAAAGAAACAAAGAATATAATTGACATGAGATGTAGAAATGTAATGTAAAGTTATATCATGTAAGTCATATAAAAGCACCGTGATCTTATATTTAGGATGGCTATGTATTCCTTATTCTCTAGTTACTGATCTACTAACTAAAAAGAATAGAAAGTACCTTAATATAGAAAGGAAGAAGGTGAAGTGTCACTTGGACATTTACATTAGCTAGTGATAATTGCTTCATAACTAATCATCAATCTATCATCTTCACTTGACATTATTTTAGAGCTACATGGTATAGTATTGACACTAGATGAGTTATATGATATCATAGAGGAGTTAGGACCTTACGGTATGCACACATTGTGTGGTATGATGTTAAAGCCACTAGTGAAGTCAGATAACCACATAGAGAAATGTCATATTGTCACATGTTATCAAGGTATTATATCCTCCTAGATCATTCGCCCCTCCTTAAATACAAATATTCCCCATTGCATGAAATTGGTGGAGAATATGTGAAATGTTATAAAAATTTGAGCTTCTTAGTATTTCTTTTAGAAGGTGATTGACCTACTTTGACAATGTGGAAGATACAAACCTCTTGTTGTCTTATCCATTTGACTGTGGTATCAATGATTTGATCCATTTTTAATAGCACAATGCAATAAAAATTTATTTATAATTTCTAAAGAGACTTTCAATGTCTAAAATGTTTTAAAAATGTGGAAGGTAGTGCTATAAGAGTTTCACATTGAAGAATGGATGTGACCAAACGTAAGAAGGAATATTAAGCTTGTAAGTTTTATCTCCTACTTTCTTGGTGATGGTATCAGTCTATACCAAAGAGGGTGAAGCTTGTGATAAACTATACACTATCTTTCCTTTTGCAAGTGAGTCCATACAAGATCACCAACCTAGAAGGTGTGTGGTGTGTGGTATTTTCATGGCATTATTTGTCTTTAGCATGTTCTTTGTGCGTAATGTGCTAAAGATGTTAAATTAGTGTAATTTTTTTAATTTATTATGATTTGAAGAATTTTTATTGGTGATGGTGGTGTAAGATAAGTTACATTAATGTGCATAATAGGTTGAATACCCAAACAAACATGAAAACGGTTTTGTGTGGTAAAAATATGCATGGATGATGTAGCAAAGATTAAGGTTATCTTCCAATGGATGAAAATGGTTTTGTGTGGTATAACTATGCATGGATGATGTAAAGAACAATTAAGGTTATCTTACAAGGGATTTCTTAGACCATGTAGACCTTCTCAAATAAATATCCTAGAAGAAAATTAAGAAACAATAAAATATTATTTAATCAATGGGGAAAATATTATAGACTAAGGAATATTGCATACCCACTTTGCCAAGTTTTATGGTAGACTCTACGTAAATTCCTAAAAATTAATTTCAATCCTATGACCTATCCTTGTTAATCTTGCTAACTCATCAGCTTATAGAAAGCTAGACCCAACTTCTTGAATAATATAGATTTACAATTTCCTAAGCTACTCACAATGCACTTCTATAATATCTCACTTAGTTCACAATCTTATTAATCTTTATTTATGATCTTTCAAGATGTTCTTCGCTATTCTAAGTGTTCTTTATCATGTGCCAAATAATTTTCATGTCCATCACTTTATTTCTTTATATAATATAACAAGCTAAATAAACATGACTTTGCAAAATATTACTCAACTCAATCATATTATTTTCAATTCAATCCATCTAATTTATAGGGTATCACTTATAGGGGTGTAGACACAAAATCACACACTTTGGGTAATTATTAGTCTCGATCGCATACTACTATTCATATGGTTTCTAAGTAAGAAAAGAACTAATTAATCCATATATTTTGGCCACCTTTCGTTGCTCTATGCTTCGATTTCAGTTTTGCACTCTTATCGACTCATCTGTCTTTTCACATTTCGTCATTTGTCATTCGGACAAGAGTGCCTAGTGAAGACGCCGGTGCCAGGCGCCCGTCCCCTCTAGGCGCCCTTGTCCTCTTTGTACTATGCTTGCATTTTTGGGTCCTTTCTAGCCATATAAGCATCTTATCTTTTTGGTAGTCGCGCTTTTAGGAATAATTTCAAATTCAAACAATGGAATCATATAAATATAAAGTTATGTGAGCATAATAAGGGACGAAACACTAAGCATTACTTATCACCACCTAATGTTGCATCCATCAAAAACATCTAGAGCTCCATTGGTATCCATATAGCTCTATTACAAGGGACAAAGACTGGTTTTTCTACATCACACTTCATAGGAGGGGAGTCTATTGTTTCCATGCACACATTATTTACATTCTACATCTAGTTACTTTCTTTCTACTTCAAGTGCAACACGCACAAGAACAACTTAGGGCACAATTACGTACACACACACATAACTAGATTGAGTCTGATATGTAGTGCAACTCTTAGTTATAAGTCCACCATTGTGGCAGTTGAGGACAGTCCGACCCCTTCATTTACATCTTTATTTTTCAGGGTTTGATGCTTTACTTGGAGTTTTATAGGTAATTCATTCATTGCATGTTTATAGTGACTTCGTGATCTTACATGTGATAAGAAAAAAACAAGTGTGAATCCCTACTGACCATATCGGAACAAGGTTTCGACCATTTCTACTAACCAGGGTGGTCAAAACTCAGACTAGGGCACCCTAGGTGCCCCCATCCTTCTCCAGGTGCTCCAGTCTAACCAGATTTACCGAATCTACATTTTTACAAGCTTATGTGCAATAGTCCTACATTCATATTCAGCCGGTCTTCACATCAACACACTCAGTAACCTCTTCAACTAAGACTCTTCCAACCCTCTTTATACTCGTGGTTTAATACTTTTATCGCTTAGTCGTTTGGGTGTGCTTTCAATATTTCATTGCTTATTTGTTTACTACAAACTTGCATTTATATTAGGATAATAATATTACATTTTAGCATAATCATTTTAGTGAACCCATACTCGATCATTGCATTCCTATGATCCTCGCTCTGTCATTCCTCATCTTTCTAGCATCTTCTCATCATGAGTATCTCAATTACTGATTTCTTGCTTGTTAAACCTGACTTAAGACATAAAGTCCAATATCTCCTACCTACTACTCGCATTCTTAATGATATGCATCCCGACTCATTTATCAATCATTTTTCGATCCATTCTCTCAACATATTTCATTCCCGAATAATCCTCATGTTGATCTCGCTCTTTTTGATAATGACCCAGCTTTGCATATCATGATTCACATTTACAATGTGGGTGTCAAGCGTACTTTAATTGACAATGGATCTGAGCTCAACCTATGTCCTATGTCATTCCTTGAAAAGATAGGTCTTTCCGCTGCTAATGTTAGTCCATCATGTCTTTCCCTTCGTGCATATGATGGTTCTGTTTGTCCATGTGTAGGTCACATTACTCTACCTATCATCAGTAGATCCAAAACCCTTAACACGATTCTTTGTCATTGAATTTCTAGTTTCATATAATTGTTTACTTGGTAGACCATGGCTCCATGCCATGCAAGTCGTTGCCTCTATAGTACATCATTATGTCAAATTCATACATGAAGGCATCAAATATACTATTTTTGTGATCGTTATCCATACAAATATTGTGACCATGATCCTCATACCACACTTCCTACTCCACAAACTGATACTATTGACGACCCTCAACCTATGGATGAACCACCTCATTTTCCACCGCTTGAAGGTGTTATTTGCATGATAGATATTGTTTCTTCCACACCACCCCGCACCTGCTACAACTACTGCTATGATTCTTTATCGGGGATCTTTCCAGTCCACGATGATGTCGATCTATCCCTTTACGCCTTCACATGTGGCACCTTCATTAGCACGCCCACCATTTACATGCACATTTTTCATGAATGATTTTTATTGGGAGCATATTCCATTTGATCCTACTTGTGATGTCACTATATGTTCACATGATGGTTTGACTCGGCTCGGTTTCTCTTTTGAGGATCTTTATCCTCCAACTCATGATCCTCATCTATATTATGGATTCATCACTATCATTATTACTTATGGTCTACATGTCTTCTATCTCACGCCTACTACCTTGTGCGTAGTCTTTGCTCTTCTCCACTCATATTAGGGGCAGTCTTGGCTTGCTTATATATGGGGCACACATTGGACCCTGGTCATATTGATATCTCATTTCCTATGCCCTTTAGTCGTGTGTTCATCTGATAACAACTCCTTTCTTGGTTATACAAAAATCTCACTCACTGGTATGCACACAGATTCCCATTACCTCCTTTCACTGACGAGGAATATGATATGGGCATGTATAACCTACGCCTCAATGAATCTTTACACGATTAACTGACAAACATTGCTTACCAAGTCTTTGACACTTCCTCATTTGGATTTGATCATGATAATCGATGACCTCCTAGATGACATTACATGATTGTGTTCTTCATCATACACACACTTGGGGGCATTGCATTCACACCCCTAACATCAACACATGTCTAATATTCACATCATCATACAACAAACTCCTAGCATACACATCTTCATCCACACTTTAGATCCAACTTTACCCGATGACGCACTCTTGTGCTTTGGTTCACACTTGACTGTTGAGGGCATCTTATACACATGAACCTCACACACTGCATAGTAGACACTACACATGACACATCTTCACACATCTTGCATTGTTATCATCTTACATCATACATCATGTGCTTCATACATCATACACATACCTCAAACATCTTACATTACATACTATACATCTTATATTATACACTACACATTACACATCACCGCATCTACTACACATATCTACTTATATGTGTTTCACTCACTACCCTATGACGCACTCTAGTATCACGGTCCATACTGGATTGTTGAGGGTATACATCACAAATGGACCTCATCACACATTTCCCATTCATCATGCAACATTTTTAGTGATGTGTGCCATAGGCTACATCATCACTTCCTCTAACATCGTCTAGTGATATACACTTTAGGCTACATCATCACTTCCTCTAGAATCATTTAGTGATATACGCCATAGGCTACATCATCACTTCTTCTAACATCCTTTAGTGATATACGTTTTAGGCTACATCATCACTTCTTCTACTCATCTTGTGATATACGTTGTAGGATAAATCACCACACATTCTCATACATCATCGTTATGTCGCATATCATCACTACACATTCACCACACTACGCTATGCACAACACATAGTTGGACCATTTTCAAATGATGAACTCTCGTTTACAATTCATTTTTGAATACTGAGGGGGCATAAACAAATGAACCTCATTACATACAATTCAATTCACTTAGAGAGCACGCGACTCCTCTCATTCACTCTGCATTCCATTCCATCCATCCACAACATATTGCATATCTTGGTTGCATTTACTTTTGCTTACTTATGCTTTTACATTTTCATCTTATTACACATGGCAGATAGATATCTTGTATGTCATTATATTTATCATACACACATGCGCATTCATTTTCCTTCGAGTTTTGATTATAGATTCTACAAATCCATTACACTTAGCATGGATTCTTGGCGCGAATACATAGTATCCGTCCCACAACGGTTCCTAGGGCATTCAATTTCATACATTGCAAGTGTTATTGTTTCATTTTGTTTCATAGCACATTATTTAATCAGATTATACACGCTTTGACATACTTGTTATCTTTCTAACGTGTTAACGGGTGCTTCATGTGCAACATTTGTTTTGCAGAACTATTTGTCACCATGGTTATCTATTATATTGTTTGTACTTGTTTGTCATTTTATACCTTTATTTGCGGGCTTTTCCCTTTGTTTTGTGTGCACACTTGTATGATTTTGGTTTCATCGGCCTTGATTGTCTCACGAAACTATGAGTGGTGTCCCATGTTTGCAACCCATTTTTCACATTCTATATTGTCTTCTTGTGTGTTTACTTGCATCCTAGCTTACACATTGATCGCTTAAATTATATTTCGTCTTATACATGCATGTTTATCTTTGTTTGTACTAACACTTGTCTCCTAGCCACTTGTTTACATGTGCCTTGGTTTCTACCAAGCACATTCCTCCCCTATATGGTAGATTTTTAGCACAACATTCAGTCCTCTTTTGGGCCGCATACTCCTACAATGACGTCGCATGCACCCCCCAAAGAGGGGGCATCATTTGGGTGAATCAGTCACCCCATACAGAGTATACACAACACAACACAATACCAATACAATACAAGTTTAAGATTTCAGGGCTCATAATTAGACTTGGGTCCATGACACAATGAGCTTTCCTAGATTGCACTCGAGACCAGGGGACATATCATACAACGGTCTTTCCTCGAGTGCCAGGAACTGTGGACAATTACACAATTTTGACATGTCACAAAGGCTTTTACAAAACAGAGAGTCCTTTAACACCGGGCAATTACACAACGGCTTTTACAGGGCAGAGAGTCCTTAGCACATGTACAACATATGCAGGTAGTGTTTTATATAATGGGAAGCGGTTAAAGGTTGGAGGATGACACCAAACAGCTTTTTCCTACACTTCTTCCATTACATTGAAGTAAGATCGCTCGAAAAAATCGCACGCATCGACATGATCTACAAGATCCTTTCTACACCCTTTTCTCATCATAGATCAGGTGCACATGTTCATTTTTCACATTTTCAGCGTTTTTCTTTACATACTTCCTTATATGCTTTTATACATATACATGTGTGTTTGACTACTAGATCGTCTTCTCTTTTGTAAGTCCGTCCGTATGGGAAGCAAGCCATCAACATCACTCAACATCACACACACCGACACTAACAAAAGAAACATCGCAACACATCTACACACGTGTTTTCAGCCCAAGATTCACTTTCATCTCTTTTTTACACTCTTGGCATGTTTAGCCTCCACACTCCATCTTTTTATCACTCCACATTTTTTCTAAGTCCCTCGACACTTTCTACATAAATCTACATGGATATCATGTACACATCTCTATTACTTTATGTTACTAAACATTTTATTCACCAACATAAAGTGGGGGAATGTATACACAAAATCAATCACTTTGGATAATTTTCTAGTCTCAATCGCAAACTATTATTCATATGGTTCATAAGTAAGAAAAGTACTAATTAACCCATATCTTTCATCCACCTTTCATTGCTTTATACTTCTTCTTTTAGTCTTACACTCATATTGGCTCAATCTATCTTTTCACCTTTTGGAATTTGTCATTTTGGACAAGAACGCCCAATCAGACACCGGTCGTGCACCCTCGCTCCCTCTAGGTGCCTTTGTCGCCTTTGTACTATGGTCACACTTTTTGGGTCCTTTCTAGCTGTTTGAGCATCATATCTTTTTGCGATCGACCTTTTAGATTTAATTACAAAATTCAAGCAAGGGAATCATATAAATATAAAGTTATGTGATCATAATAAGGGACCAAAACTAAGCACTACTTATCACTACCTAAGGTTGCATCCATCAAAGACATCTAGAGCTCCATTTACATCCATCTAGCTCCATTACAAGGGACAAAAGTTGGTTTTTTTACATCACACTTCATATGAGGGGAGTCTATTGTTTCTAGGCACACATTATTCACATTCTACATCTAGCTACTTGCTTGTTGCTTCAAGTGTGACATGCACAAAAGAAACCTAGGGAACAATTCCGCACGCACACACACACAAAACTACATTGGTTTAGAGATGTAGTGCGAAGGTGCTCATTGTAAGTCCACCATTATGGCGGTCGAGAACAATCGACCCCTTCATTTGCATCTTTCTTTTTAGGATTTGATGTTTTGGTTGAGTTTTTGCAAGCAATTCATTCATTGCAGTTTACAACAACTTTGATAATCTTACCGCGACATACACATGACAAGAAGCGAACAAGTGCAAAGCCCTAGTGACCAAATCAAAACCAGGTTCGACTATTTCTACAAACCAGAGCACCCTAACTCAAACCAAGGTGACCCATGCACCCTCATCCTCCTTTAGGCACCCTAGTTCACCAAATCATGATCTCGCATTTTTACAGGCTTATGTGTGACAGTCCTCCATTCCTGTTTAGTCGGTCTTCACTATGACACAATCATGTAACCTCTTAGAATCAGCTAAGATTCTTCCAACCCTATTTTCACTTATGGTTTTATACATTTATTGCTTAGTCGTTGGGCTATTATTTCAGTATTTCATTACTTATTTATTTGCTTTGCAAACTTGAATTTAGATTTTAGCGTAATCATTTTGGTGAACCCGTACTCGATCATTGCATTCCTATGATCCTCATTCTATCATTGCTCATCTTTTTAACATCTTCTCATCATGAGTATCTCAATTAATGATTTCTTACTTGTTAATCTTGACTTAAGACAAAGTTTAACATCTCCTAGGTACTACTCGCATTCCTACTAATATGCATCCCGACTCACCTATCCATCATTTGTCGATGCATTCTTTCAACATATTACATTCTCAACTAATTCTCATGTTGATCTTACTCTTTTTGACAATGAGCCAACTTTGCATATCATGACTCACATTTACAATGTGGGTGTCGAGTGTACTTTAATTGACAATGGATTTGAGCTCAACCTATGTCATATGTCCTTTAAAAGATAGGTCCTTCCACCGCTAATGTTAGTCCATCATGTCTTTCCCTTCCCCGCATACAATGGTTTTGTTTGTTCGTGCATAGGTCACATTATTCAACCTATCATCAGAGGGCCAAAACCCTTAACACCGTATTCCTTGTCATTGACTTTCCAGCTTTCATATAACTTTTTACTTGGTAGACCATGGATCCATGTCATTCAAGTTGTTTCCTCCACATTACATCATTATGTCGAATTCATACATCAAGGCATCAAATATATTGTTTTTCGTGATCTTCATTCATACAAATATTGTGACTGTGATCCTCATACCACACTTCCTACTCCACGAACTGATACTATTGACAACCCTCAACCTATGGACGAACCATCTCATTTGCCATGGCTTAAAGGTGTTATTTGCATGATAAATATTGTTTCTTCCATACGGCCCCCCACCTACTATTACTATTGTTATGATTCTTTATCGAGGCTGTGCAGTCCATGGATGTTGATCTATCTCGTGCGCCTTCACATGTGCCTCCTCCATTAGCACACCCATTGTTTACATGCACAATTTTCATGAATGATTCTTATTGGCAGCATATTCCATTTGATCCTACTTTCGATGTCACTATATGTTCACATGATGGTTTGACTTGGATCGGTTTTCGCTTTTGAGGATATTTATCCTCCAACTCATGATCCTCATCTATATTATGGATTCATCACTATCACTCATTGCTTATGGTTTACGTGTCTTCCATCTCACGTCTACCTTGCGCATACTCTCGCTCTTCTCCACACATATTGGGCGTCTTGGCTTGCTTATATAGGGGCACATTAGACCCTATCATATTGATATCTCATTTCATATGCCCTTTGGTTGTGTGTTCATTTGCAACAACTCCTTTCTTGGCTATACACAAAATCTCACTCGTTGGTATGCACATGGATGCCCATTACCTCCTTTCATTGATGAGGAATATGCTATGGACATATATAACCTATGCCTCAATGGCTCTTTACACGATCAACTTATCACCATTGCTTACTGTGTCTCTAACGCTTCCCCATTTGGCTTTGATCATGATACTGATGACCTCCTAGATGACATTACATGATTTTTCTCTTCATCATACACACACTTGGCGAGCATTGAATTCACACCCCTAGCATCAACACATGTCTCATATTCACATCATCATACACCAAACTCCTAGCATACACATCTTCATCCACACTTAAACATCGGTATTACCCGATGACGCACTCTTATGCTTCAACTCACACTTCACTGTTGAGGGCATCCTATACACATGAACATCACACACTGCACAATAGACACTACACACGGTGCATCTTCACACATCTTGCACTTTTATCATCTTACATCATACATCATGTGCTTCATATATCATACACATTCTACACATACCTCAAACATCTTACATTACATACTATACATTTTATATTATACACTACACATTACATCACCACATTTACTTCACATATCTACTTATACGCACCGCACTCACCACCTTATGACGCACTCTAGTCTCACGATTTATATTGGACTATTGAGAGTATACATCACAAATGTACCTCATCACACATTTCCCATTCATCATGTGACATTCTTAGTGATATACGCTTTAGGCTACATCGTCACTTCCTCTAGATCATCTAGTGATATATGTTTTAGGTTACATCATCACTTCCCCTAGAATCATATAGTGATATATGCCATAGGGTACATCATCACTTCTTCTAGCATCCTTTAGTGATATACATTTTAGGCTACATCATCACTTACTCTACTCATCTTGTGATATATGCTTTAGGATAAATCATCACACATTCTCATACCTCATCATTATGTCGCATATCATCACTACACATTCACCACACTATGCTACACACAACACATAATTCGACCATTTCCCGATGATGCACTCTCATTTATGGTTCATTCTTGATTGTTGAGGGGGCATAAACAAATGAACCTCACTACATACAATTCCATTCACTTGAGGGGCACATGGCTCCTATCATTCACTCTGCATCCATTCCATCCATCCACAACATATTGCATATCTTGGTTGCATTTACTTTTACTTTTGTTTTTACATGTTCATCTTATTACACATGCTAGATAGATATCTTGTATGTCATTATCTTTATCATACACACATGTGCGTTCACTTGTCTTTTAGTTGTGATCGTAGATTCTACATATCCATTACACGTAGCATGGATGTTTGGTGCAGTACATAGTACCGAGTCTCACAACAGTTCCTAGGGGCATCCACTTTCGAACACTACATGTCTTATTGTTTCATTTTGTTTCATAAAGCACACTATTTTATCAAATCTTACATGCTTTAACATAATTTTTATCTTTCTAATGTGTTAACGGGTGCTTCATGTGCAAAGATTTATTTTGCAGACTATTTTCCACCATGGTTATCTCATATATTTGATTGTACTTGCATGCCTTATTTTGTGGGATTTGCCCTTTGTCTTGTGTGTCGATTGTATGATTTGGGCTTTGTCGGCCTTGATTTTCATGCAACACCATGAATGGTGTCCCATGTTTACAACCAATTTTTAACAGTCTACATTGTTTTCTTGCATGTTTACTTGCATCCTAACTTACACATTGTCTCGCTTAAATTACATTTCGTCTTATATATGCATGTTTATCTTTGTGTGTACTAACACTTGTCTCCCACCACTTGTTTACATGTGCCCTATTTTCTACCAAGCATACTCCTACAACGACGTCGCATGTGCCCCCCAAAGAGAGGGGCATCATTTGAGTGAGTCACCACACCATACAAAGTATACACAACATAACACAGTACCGATACAATACATTTTTCATATTTTGGGGCTCAAAATCAAACTTGGGTCCATGACACAATGACCTTTCCTAGATTGCCTAAGACCAGGGGCATATCATACAATAGTCTTTCTTGAAGTGTCATAACCAAGGGATAATTACACAATTTTGACATTTCATAGATGTTTATGATAGTAAGGAGAGTCATTTAACACTACGCATTTACACAACAGATTTTACAGGGTAGAGAGTCCTTAGCACATACACACCATCTACAATGGTGTTTTATATAGTGGGAAACTCGATAAAGATTAGAGGATGACACCACACGGTTTCCCTACTTCTTCCATTACATTGGCGTAAAATCACCCGAAAAACTCATGCGCATTGACATCATCTACATGATCCTTTCTACACCATTTTCTCATCACGGATCAGGTGCATATGTTCCTTTTTCACATTTTCAATGTTTTTCTTTACATACATGTTTTTATATATACATGCATATTCAACTACTTGATCGTTCTCTTTTCAAAGGTACGTCCGTATGGGAAGTAAGCATTCAACATGACACAAACCGACACTAACAGTGTACATCACAAGACATCAACATCTACACACTTTTTCTGCCCTAGGTTCACTTTCATCACCTTTTACACTCTTGACATCTTTAGTCTCCACGCTCTATCTTTTTATCATTTCACGCTTTGTCTAAGTCCCTCAACACGTTTTCGCATCAATCTACATGGATATGAGGTACACGTCTCTATCTACTTTTTGTTACCGAGCATTTTCCTCACCAACATAAAGTGGGGAAAATGAAGACACAAAAGCATGCACTTTGGGTAATTATTGAGTCTCAATTGCATACTACTATTCATATGGATCCAATGTAAGAAAAGTACTAATCAACCCATATCTTTTGGCCACCTTTCATTTCTTTGTACTTCTACTTTCTGTCTTGCACTCTTATCACCTTAGTCTGCCTTTTCACCTTTAAGCATTTGTCATTATGGACAAGAGCACCCAGCCAGACATCAACGTTAGGCACCCCGTCCCCTCTGGGCACCCTTGTCCTCTTTGTACTTTGGTCACACTTTTTGGGTCCTTTCTTGTCGCTTTGAGCACCTTATCATTTTGGTAGTCGGTCTTTTTGGGGTTAATTTTGAAATTCAAGCAAGGGAATCATATAATTATAAAGTTATGTGATCATAATAAGGGACCAAATACTAAGCACTATTTATCACCACCTAAGGTTGCATCCATCAAAGGCATCTAGAGCTCCATTTACATCCATCTAGCTCCATTACAAGGGAAAAAGGCTGGTTTTCTACATCACACTTCATAGGAGGGGAATCTATTGTTTCCATGCATATGTTATTTACATTTTACATCTAGCTATTTACTCGCTACTTCAAATGCACAGTGTACATGAGCAACCTAAGGCACAATTCTCGCACACACACACACACACACACACACACGTAACTACATTGGTTCCGAGATGTAGAGTAAAGACGCAGCTTGTAATTCCACCATTGTGGCCGAATAACGACAGCGCCTCTATCCCTTCATTTTCATATTTTTTTAGGGTTTGACGCTTTTGTTTTGGGTTTTACAGCAATTCATTCATTGCAGTTTACAATGACTTCGATAATCTTACAAATGACATACATGCGACAAGAAGTGAACAAGTGTGAAGCCCTAATGACTATATCAAATCTAGGTTCCGACCATTTCTATAGACCAAGGCACCATGAACTCAAACCAGGGGCACCCCAAACGCCCCCATCCTTCTCTATGCAACCCAATCAAGCCAATTTTTTCGGATCTGCATTTTTACAAACTTTTGTGATCTTCCATTCATGTTTAATAGGCCTTCACTATGACAAAATCTTGTAACCTCTTATAATCAACTAAGATTCTTCCATCCCTCTTTGCACTTAGGGTTATATACTTTTATTGCTTGTCGATTCAAGATTATTTCAAAGATTTCATTTCTTATTTATTTACCGCAAACTTGCATTTAAATTAGGCTATTATTTTACATTTTAGCATTAATCAAGGGGAATGTTCAATTGACTAAAACATATGAGGCCACTTAATCATATAAGTGGTCAAGAAAATAGTTCAAGCCCATGTGTTTAAATATAACTAGGTCAATTTTGATAGAAGTGCAAAAGAAGACATGCTTCATAAAGGAAAAAAATGTATAAATATTTGTAAGGTGCAAATCTTTAAAATAAATTTTGTGTATAGTTAGGAAAAATTGTGTCTCGAATGACATTAGGTTTTCGTAACTATATTTAAGGTGATAAATATGTCCTAAATGAGTTCCCTATGCAATCAATTGTGTGATTAGTGTTGGGGCGATGAATTACAACATACATATCAAGGCGCGGAAGGGAAGAGCGCAAAGATGCACGCAGTAAGTATAGTGAAATAGGGCACGCCAGGGAAAGCATGATATCACAACTTAGTTGTTTTACATGATGAGGTTGAATATAGATGTTGAGTGTAGGGCACGCATCAACATGAAGACTTGGATCAAAACTATGCATGTAGCCTATTTTGAGGGTGCATGAATAGTGAAGGGAAAGTCTCCACCGCTATAAATATGTATTGATTTGTATGGTATGAGGGATCTTGAGACAACCTGTAGTAAGGTCATGTTGTTGGTTATGAGCGCGCATGACTTATAGTGACACTATTATGTATGTATTCAACTTATGTGTTTTACAGTAATTAATACAATGGATCTTTGTGGTTGGATATTGGTTGTTGATATATCTATGACTTGTTCATGTATGGTAAACCTAATATTGATTCTTTTATAATTTATTCTTGCATATGGTTATGATATAGAAATGTTTATGGTTATCCTTGAATTGCTATTATGGAATTGGAATATATCTATGCATGTGTTTATCATGCTAACTCCTTGACAAAACTTCATAAAAGAGGGACCTAGTACCCTTGCGCGCGCTTCTGGGTGAGCACTCGGGTTTTCCCGGGTGATGTGCTAGTACGCCTTGGGTTGTTTGGGTTGTCAGACCTCTTTTCAAGATATTTGCAAAGATGTTGCATGATGAAGACGTACTCGGTGGACTTTGGCTGAATTGAGGATTGGTTAGAGAATTTAGAGGAATTTTTGCTCACCGATTTAACACTTTGGACCTAAATTTGATGCACACGCATGGGTTGAACATAATCTATGTCATGAATCGTATGAGATGTTCTTTTGTTGTTCCCTTATAGAGTCAGTATGAGTGGATGGTAGCATACACATCAAAGAGAAATTGGATATATAAATCACTTGTTTGGACATAGAAAGAATTCCAGGATCTCGCATGATGGTGATCTCGACTTGGACGCACAATGTGGATCATTAGTGAAATGGTGTGTTGAATAGCTACATTTTGGAGTACGTAGTTTTCTAATTATTCTTGTCCGAGGTTGCTGAGTTTCAGCTCCCGCACAAACCCAAATGATCTTATTTACGCACTATCCCTTTAGTGATTAAGATCTTGATCGTGACCTTGATTTACAACAATGTCCTATAGCTAGCTAAACCCAACCACACATGGGGGAAGGATAAGGTGTGGTGAAAGATGGTGGACCTAGCAGCAAAGTTGTAAAAATAAGAAAGGCAACTTAATTTTAATGAGGCACACAAGAAGGATTTGGCAAAACATCGTGATGTTGCGGAACGAATTGTGTTACGAGAGAGATGACTCTCGAAGGATTTGGAGCTCACGTAGAAGACGTGGAGCCAAAGATTTTGTACTCACCCATTTGTTTAAGCATGACAAATAACCCTCTTCGGCTTCGATGAGAGCACACCAATTGAAATTGCAGGGACCGCAGCGCGCATTTGATCCCCCTGGTGACCTAGCCCTTGCGTTTGGTTTTCTAGTTTCTGTGACAATCATTAATAAGCAAGCTAGTGTGAGTGGTAGAGTAGTGACAGATAGATTTCATTTTCCATTAAGTTTAGGAGTTAATCAGATAGCTTATTCATCTATGGCGGCACAATCATTATCTGTGTTATTTGGAGGTATGGTTGGAGGTATATTTTCGACACACGTCATCGACATGTGAAACCTGTGCACGCATAACATTGGTATTACATATGGAAGCAGACAAATTCGCAAACCATGGGAGTCTAGTTTATCACAACTATGGGGACACAAGGCAACACATCATATGGTCTGGTGCCCACCATGGGAGTGGTATTAGGTAGTTTGCGATTTAGTGGGTTTGGTGGTTCTGGATCTAGCGGGCACGACCCGCACCAACCCCAATAAGTTTATTTTGAGATGTCCCTTTTCCTACTAGAGTATAGAGGAATTGAAGATGCAGCTTGTGCACATGCATATGTGTGAGATACTATGGCATGCTAAAGGGATTACAGCTCTAGAGAATAAGGCAAGTCAATTTGAGACTGCTTTGCAAGGGCACGCACATAGTTGGTACATGAAGTATGATCCGAACTAGACTTGTGTATATTATATCGTGATGCGTGATGTTTTCTTAGTAGAGTTCCATATACCTAAGTTTGAGCAGAAAAGCATTAGTGCACTGAAGGACATCCAATAGGGCATCGCCGAGAGCGTTAGGGAGTATGACTCACACTTTAAAACGCTTTTAATCAAAGTTTTTCTATGATATCCACCCTAGTCATCATGGTCAAAGGTTCATTGGATGTTTGATCACACCTTTCGTAAGTGTGCTCTCACACCGGACTTATTTAGATCCACGTGAAGTGCACATGGCAACTTGCGCTCTGAGGCACTTGGGAATGTAGACACAGAAGTTATCCCATTTTTGGAGGCTCAAATTGCATCTATGGCAGAACTGTTGGAAAAATTGTCAGCTAATTCAGCTCATGAGACATGCAGTGGTAATTGGTGCATAGATTGTGAAGTAGAAGGACATACCAAGGATAGTTACCCTTGTAAATCAGTGCGCACCATGTTCTGCCGGACTATGAGATCTCGTCACTTGGATCATGATTCAAGTAGGTGCCCCTTGTTGCCATGCACGATAAGAAAGAACGTATCATGTTATTGTAAGATTTGTAAGTCTACCACTCATGATACGAGATAATTGTAGATTGATTGATCGATTCATGATGTCATTGAGATTGGTGTACATCGTGCCAATGTTGCAAAAAATTCTAAGGAATAGGGTGAACATCATGATCATAGTCACAATGAAGGGTGCTTTGATGGAGGTGGTAGAGGTAGAGGTTGATTTTACATGAGGATTTAGAGGACGAGGTCATGCGGCGGTAGAAGAAGTGAGTTCCCTCGTGGAACATGTTATACCTGCGGATCCCCTGATCATTATAAGCATGAGTGCCCTCAGAATATTATTTTCTCTTGTGTGGGAAGAATCACAATTATGAAGAATGCCTGGATTTGTATGAGCACTTGAGCAAGAAGCACAAGTAGGATAAAGGCGTGGGAATGGTTAGAGTACAATGCGATGTGGAAGATCAGTGGATGTAAAAGTTAACTCCTGACCCAAATGGTAATGCCTATGATGATCACTACATGTGTTGAGATCACGTGAGCGCGTGAGACTCTGCAAAAAATCTTGTTATTACAAAACAAGAGGTATTACATGTAAAGTATCCAGATCCTGCCCATCAAAAGGAAGTCTATCAAGAGACTATGGAGGTCATTCAAATTTTCATGGTGAGATACAATGCTTGAAGGAGTAGTCGTGGAAGCTAGAACAGGAAAAAGCAATTGAGCTTCTTCATAAAGATGTTGATGACTTGAATGAGTTTTGTAAGATGTTACGCCAAGAAAATTCCATTCTTGTATTGGTGGAATGGCTAAGGAAAAATATTTCGCACACTTGAGTTGAGCGCGAGAGACATATTTTACATGCTAACTTACCTCATAGTTTTGATTATGAAAAAGATATCACATTGAATGCAATCATCGGTGGATGGTTTCTAAGTAACATTTTGATTGATACAGGTGCAAAAGTGAATGTACTCGCCTTTGACATGTGGAATCAGATGAGGAGGCCACCATTACAGCCATCTTCAAATGTGTTGTATATGACAAACAGACTAAAGCCATGCCTATTAGAGTTCTAAAGGATGTCAACATTACTATACAAGGGGCCAAGTTTACTGGGGATTTTAAAGTCTTGGCGCTTGCCGAAGGGCATGCTTTCCGGCCTTGCTTGGGCACCCTTGGTGTTATGCAAATAATGTTGATCTATGCTTCAATAAGGGTTACATCAGTTTTGAGAACAAAACAAAGCATGTGATCATTCCTTTGATAGATGGAAAAGCTACACCTTATGTGGAACCTTTGAGTGAAGAGGATTTGAATAGAATTTATGTACACACCATCAAAGACCCTGAAGTGTTTGAGCCATCAAAGGAAGGAGTTATTCAATGTGATGATGCACATTCTATGAGTGATACAATCAATGTTGCTTGTGATAACTGGGCACATGGGACTTATGAAATGGTTGGACATGAGATGAAGAGTGCAGTTACGCGTGTAAATATGTCATGCTATGTTAGGCATTTAGGCAATCACCATGTACCAAGGTATACTAGTGAAGAAAATCCTAAAGTTGTTATGCGTGCTATGTAATCCCAGTGGACAAATAAAGTGGAAAGAAGGAATATGCTTGTGTATATCTTGCATGGGAAAAAAGTGTGGTGGTGGATGGTACATAGAGATAGTCTTTTAGAGTGGCAGAAGTGAGAATCGCCTGCTCTACTAGATTTCTTCGGAGCAATGCACCTACCAAGACATGTGAATTCCATAGGAAGAATTCTGCTTCACACCATGTTCAGAAGTGTGAGAGACTCTAGACAGAGGGGTAGGAGGCCTTACCACCTTCACTGTGGGTGCATAAGTTCTACTTCACTTTGCGTGGTTGTGCGTGTTCATGGTATGTCTATGCGGAATTGAATAGAGAAACAGAAATTGGCAAGAACTGATTGTAGGTATAATTCAAACATTTTACTATTTTTCTACTAAACCTCTAGTGAATGAGGCATTATAGGTTATGAAGCACTTGACAATGGATGATAGTGCAAAGGCTAAGGAAATTATTCAGGAATTACTAGGTGAGTCAGATCTGGAGGCACATTTTGAAGAAGGAGAGACATACAAAGAAAAAACTGACTTGGATGCGCTTGCTTAGAAAAAGAAAAAGGTAAGATGGTCTACATGATTAATGATGAATAAGTGGATAATCTGGATCTTGTTTATATTGAGGGGATGTGTGACGTCTTGGGCAGCTTCGATGAGAAGGCGCGCGCGTATCATGAGCCCGTGTAAACAAAGGTCAACATTGGGACGAACACAAACCTAATGAGGCCATTATTGGTGATTATTGGTCCGACTCGGAGGTTGAAAAAATCATTGAGTGTTGCATGACTTAGAGGACTTATTTTCGAGAGGCTATCAAGATTTGAAAGGAGTACATCACTCTTTAGGCAAGATGAGGATCAAGTTAAAGGAAGGTGTGCTCCTTAGGAAGAGGCCTTACACAGGATGAATCCTAATCTACGTGCCAAGGTAAATGAAGAGATTGATAAGATGTTGAAGTCTGGAATCATTGAATCCATTGAGTAGTCATAATGGGTTAGCCCTATGGTGATAAGCTAAAATAAATATGGAAGGATAAAAATCTGTGTGGATTATAGGGAGTTGAATGCTACATGTGTAATAGATCCCTTTCCCACACCGTTTACAGAGGAGATTCTGAAGGCATTGCGGGGCACAAAATTTACTCCTTCACCGATGGATTTTCTGGATATCATCAGGTGAGGATTGCTAAAGAAGATCAAGAGAAGAAAACTTTCACCACTGAGTGGGGAAGTTTTGCATACACATTATTCCTTTTGGGTTGAAGAATGCACCTATAGTATTTTCACGCATTGTTGTACAAACATTTCAGACTTTATTCATAAGTTTCTACAGGTTTACTTGGATGATTGGACAATTTATGGGCTAGTGAAAGACCATTATAACCTTTTAAGACTTATGTTTAAGAGGTGTCGGCGGTTGAGCATCTCTCTAAACATTAAAAAGTGTGTTTTTGCTACACCCTTTGGGATAGTGCTAGGACATATTATTTGTAAAGAAGGCTTGTTTGTAGATCTTGTTAAGGTTGTTATTTTTGGCTTAGAGGAACCTACTAACCAGAGCGAGTTGCATTGATTCTTGGGGCACACAGTTATTACAGAATTTTATCAAAGGTTGTGCTAGAATTTTTGCACCCTTGGAAGAATATTTGAAGAGTAAGGGAAATTTCCATTGGGATGAAACATAACAATGCACATTTGAAACATTGAATGAAAGGCTTACTACATTTCTTATTATGCGCTTTCCTTCATGGACCAAAATTTTCATGTGCATGTGGATGCCTCTGGCATGGCCATTGGTGCGGTATTAGCACAACCTGGTGAGGGGATCATTTATCATCCCATTTGTTTTGTAAATAAGAAGTTGACCCTAGCTGGACAAAATTATACAACTACAAAGCACGAGGTTTTGTCCATGATTTACGTGCTTCATAAGTCTAAGCAATACTTGCTAGCAACTCCTTTTTCTTCTATACGATCACATGTCACTTAAGTATTTGGTGAACAAGCCCATTTTGTAGGGGCGCATATGTCGTTGGATTCTATTGTCTTAGGAATTTGACTTTATAGTGGCGGTTAAGCTATGCAAGAGCAATTTCTAACTAGATCATTTGTCAAGGATTAATTCCGGCAGGACACACAAAGCATTGAGGACACAATTCCGGATGTACAGCTTTTCGGTTTGAACCGTGCCCCCTCCGACTTAGAGGATATTGCTAGATTTTTACGTATAGGTGTGGCGCCTGAAGGGATGAAGGATTTGGAGAAGAAATAGCTTGTTATACATGTTGCGCCTTACATGTTAATTGGTGGAGATTTATACAAATTAGGTCAAGATGAGATTTTATGTCAGGTGTGTCTTGGAACATGAGCATACTGCCATTATGGAGGAAGCTCATGGTGGGATTACAACTGGACATTATGCAAGAAATGCAACCCCACACAACATTTTCTTAGTAGGCTTTTAGTGGGAAACGATTTAAAAGAATTGCATTGAATATTGTAAGGCTTATGACCATTGTCAACGCCTTGGAAAGCCTGGGCATATAGATGAAATTCCTTTAAGGCCTATCATGAAAGTGCGTAACCTTTTGAAAATGGGTGATTGACTTTGTGGGTCCTATTTCCCCACCTGCGCATAGGAACCGATCGCGCTATATTATAACTTGTACAAACTATCTTATAAGGTGGGAAGAAGCGGCACCCATAAACGATTACACAACAACTACGGCAAAGAAGGTTTCTATGGGAGAATATAATCAGTAGGTATGGATGTCCACTAAGCCTAAGAAGTGATAGGGGCACTCATTTTCTTAATTAGACTATCAGGATATTAATTGAAGAATTTATGGTGGCACACCATAAAACAACTCCCTATCACCCATAAGCAAATGGCACTATTGAAGCTTTCAACAAGATCTTGGGACATACATTAACAAATATTTGTGACGTTGGAAGGAAGGAATGGGATGATAAAGTCTCTGTTGTACTTTTGGCATATAGGACAACCTACAAGAGGTTGAATAAGGCCATACCCTTTCAGTTGGTGTTTGGTGCGTAGGTCATTTTACCAATGGAATTCATATTACCTTCTTTGCATATTGCACTCGCCGAGGTTTGGATGATGAATAAACATTGAAGAGCACATTGATAAACAAATGCAACTTGGATGAAAGGCGAGCCATTTCCTGATGGAGTAAGAAGATATAAAAGGCCAAGTAGAAGGCATGTCATGATAAACATATTAAAGATAAAAAGATCAAGTTGACAAATGGATGTTCTTAATTATTCCAAGTTTTTGTGCCACCCTAGAAAGTTCCAAGTGCATTGGTTGGGACCGTATGTTGTGACTTATATACTTGATTCGGATGCTTGTCGATTCTGAGCCACCGGATGGGACACGGTTTCTCGGTTACTTCAACGAGTAGGCTAAAGCCCTACTATAAATAAGTCTTCTAGGTGTTTGTAATAAGTCACTATTGTTATTAGATTAGATTTATTTTAATGCATTCCTTTATGTGTTTCCTTTCTTCATTGTGCTTTTTCAATATAGCTTAGTGTTTTGTGTAATAAGTTGGCTTGCATGCGGATTAAATATCTATTTCATTCATGCGTAGAAGACCACACATAATTTTAGTGTGGGGTGGAGTATAAACAGGATAAATTGGGCCAAGTTTGAATGTTCTCTGAAAATGGGTATGCATAGAGAAATATTGTGCATGTGCTTGAAGTAAAGGTGCAAATAAAGAAGAATTGTTCTTAAATAAAGACCACGAGTGGATGAATGGACACACAATGTAACGCTAGGTAGGCTGCAACATGGGAAACTACTTGGTGAGAGACGGAGTGGATAGATACTTAAGCGCATAAAAGGAGGTCTGTGGCCGAGGAGTAGTAGGTGGCCATAAGGTTATGACTGGGCATGGAAAAATCAGCGAAAAATAAAAGAAACACCGTTTAATGTTGAGTATGGTGGTAGGTGGAAAGTAATAAATGCGGGAAATACTATAAAAGGTGGGTTGGTGAAATCATTTTTACCTTATGAATGTGAAGTTATTGAGCGATCCGAACGAGTAGGAGATGACAGGGGTGCCATTGATACAAAGATGGGTGAAGATAAGGGTGAACCATTAGGCGCGGCTCCTGCTACACAAACGGGTAAAGGACCATTGCTTGATGTGGGCGTGCACATTCCTAAAGGTAAGCGCTCTAGAAATGATGAAGGAGTGCATTAGACTCCTATAGTTGGGTATGTCAATGACCCAACCAAAATCATATGCGCTAGGTTCCAAAGTACTTTGGAACCTAAGGACCTTTATGGTGGGAATTAATGGATTTAGAAATGGCAACCACACACACACGTAAGCAACTATCATGGAGTATGCACTCACATGGGTGAGCTCCATTTTGATGTATGTGAGGAGTTTTGCATTTCTAAGAGGATGAAGAAAGCTTCATATTCACGCTCATGTAATAGTTAAACTAACTCAGATGTCGGATGAGCATGTGAGTAATGCATTGACAAAGGTATCTGCAGAGGTTGGACGCAGAAACATCGACAAAGCAAAAACTATTTGTGCATTGTTGGAAGATAAGAAAGATAAAGAGACAGAAATTAAGTGCTTGACAGAGGAGAAAGAGACAGTTGAGGTGAAATCGCATGCAAAGACTTAGTATGGCAGAGTAGATAGGCGATGAAATTTTGAAGGCAAGGCCACATATGGAAGAGAAAGTGGCAGAGAGGTTCCCATCTTCCATGCATTATTTACGCACTCTAGTCTATATGGTGATGGATGAAAGTATAATAAGGATGCCAAAACCAAAGGATGTCATGCGACACTAGTAGAAAAGGAAAAGGAAACAATAACGTGCAAGATAACTAGGTATGAGTCTGTACTACAGACATTGAAAGAAGAAATGACTAAGGTAGACTTGGTGCTGAACATGTGCGTGGATCCTAGAAAATATCAAGACAAGGAATCTGGTGGAGGAGAATGAAGTCCTTGAGGTAATGAAGAATGATACACTTTGGCATGAGGAGAGGCTGACATTAGTAACAGAGAAGCGTGATGCGCTTGCAGCAGCCCATGATCCTCATAAGGAGAATATCAAAGAAATTGGGAAACTCATCGTGTGGCGTATGGATGTAATGGATGGGATGGTCTCAATTCTAGTAAACGTCCTTATGATAATCAGTAGAATTAGGGCCGAATATGACTATAAAAGCAAGACTTACAGACATCCCTGACAAAACTAATAAGGCACTAAGTGATTGGAATGAGTTGGAAGCATAGATCAAAAGTGAATATCTAGAATTAATTATATTTGCAGAAGGATAGAATGCCCAAGTATTCCTTCATTCTTTGTGTACAATTATTCTTTCATTGCTTATTCTTTATTCATGGAGAGATAAGTCATGGTTACCCATTTTCGGGGGCGGTAATGAAGCAAGTGTGGGGTAATGTTGGGATGATGAATTACACCTACGTATTGAAAGCGTATAAGGAAGGGTGTGCGCATACATAGGGCACAGAGGTACACACGAAAGTAAAGTGAAATAGGGTGTGCCCAGAAAGCGTGATATCAAGACTTATCCATTTTGCATGATGAGGCTAAATATAGATGTTGAGTGTGGGGCATGCATCAACATGAAGACTTGAGGCAAAGCAAGGCTATTTTGGACAAGTGGAAGATTAAATTACATGCATAGTTTTAAGCTATTAATAGGATTAGATCTACAGTTGATATTATTATATAGTTTATTAGCAAGCTTGCATGCTTTTTTATTTATCATGTAAGGGCGCATGGCTATTCTTAGCATGTAGCCTATTTTGAGGATGCATGAGTAGTGAAGGGAAAGTCCCCACTACCTATAAATATGTATTGATTTTCATGGTATGAGGGATCTTAAGCCAATCTGAAACTAAGGTTATGTTGTTGGTTATGAGCACACATGATTTATGGTGACATTGTTATGTATGTATTCAGCTTCTATGTTTTACAATAATTAATACAATGGATCTTTGTGGTTGGATATTGGTTATTGACATATTTGTGACTGGTTCTTGTATGGTAAACCTAATCTTGATTCTTGTATAAGTTATTCTTGCATATGGTTATGATCTAGATTTGTTTATGGTTATCCTTGCATTGTTATTATGGAACTAGAATATATCTATGTATGTGCTTATCATGCTAACTCCTTGACAAAGCTTCCATAAAAGAGGGACCTGGTACCCTTGCACATTTTGGGTGAGCGCTCGTGTTTTGTTGGGTGACGTGCCAACGTTAGTTTCTTGAGGGCATGCAATTAGGGAAAATTAAACCTAAAAAGACATCATGTTGTCATAACTATGGTTAAGGGGCTTTATATACCCTAATAAAGTGTTTGGCTTCACCGAGGCGTGCAATAAATTAAAATTGAAATAATAACATTATGTTTACAATTATGTTTATGGGTGTCAACAACCCCCATTTTAGTGCTTCGCACCAATAATCAAGAGATTGGTTACACAAGGCATACAAATATGGAAAAGTAATCTTAAAATGACATTAAGTTATTTTAATTACATTTAAAGGGCTCAATATGCCGTAATTAAGTGATTTATCGCAATTATGATAAATCAATTTCAATTGGCATTAGGTTATTGCAATCACGCTTTAAGGATATTGATATGCCCTAATAGAATGCCTCAAGAAACCAATCGAATAATTGGTTCTAAGAAGGCATATAATTAGGTAAATAGAGCCTAAAATGACATTTGGTTGTCACAATTACACTTAGGGGCTTGATATTCCCTAATTGAGTGCTTGTGTATGCAACCAATAAAAAAATGGCTACATGGGGGCACATAATTAGGGAACATCAATCCTAAAATGACATTAATTTTTCACAATTATGCTTAGGGGGTGATGAATGGCCTAAATGATTGGTTACACAAGGGAACACAATTAGGGGAAAGAAAGTCCAAAATGACATTATTTAAAATTATACTTAGGGTGCCCAATATGTCTTAATTGATTTTTGTTACAACCAACTGATTGATTATAAAAAAATTTGCAATTAGGGAAAATCAAACCTAAAATTACATTAGGTTGTTGAAACTACATTTAGTGAGCTTGATGTGTTATAATTAAGTGCCCCGGGCAACCAATTGAGTGATTGTTTGCACAAGGGGAAATAATTATAGAAAAAATAGACTAAAATTACATTAGGTTGTACTTATGCTTAAGGGATAGCTATTCCTTAATTGATTTCCATGTGCAGCCTATTGATATATTAGTTTCACGTAAGCATATAATTAGGGAAAATAAAACCCCAAATTGATGTTGAAATGTTATTGAGGACCAAGGCCAATTATATGTAATATTTTGTAAATGTAATGTTTGGTGTCATTTTGATAAGAGAGAGAGAGAGAGATAAAGAGGGAGAGAAATGCAATGCCTTGAGAGAAACAAATCAATATGAAAGGATCAATTAGGAATACCAAGATTCATATGAAATCCTATAAAATATGTAAAGAGGCGCACACAAAAGGTCATTCTATAATAATAGTATAGTGCAATTATATATCTTTTAAAAATTAATGGAAGTCTTGATTCCCTACAATTTTATGCATTGTATTTTTGCTTAATGTATGTAGTTCTTGTGACTAGTTGTAAATTGTATTGATGCATAAGATTGGTATCTTCTCATCTCCATTCGACGTGTATACTTCAAAAAAGCTATAAGAAAACTTCAAAATAATTAGTTACACGACTAGACTACATGATGTAGGGGCATCCTAGGACTTAGGCAGACTTCCACCAAATGGAGGAAGTGCGTGAGAATAGAAAGACATTCCGGAGAAGAATCGATAGCACATAAGGGATGTGCACGGTAGGATGAGGAGTGTTAAAAGAAGAACAGAAGGTCGCAAAGGAAAGTGGAAAGGAAACAAGGAGAATAAAAGAGTGGCCTAAAGCCACAAGTGAAAATGTATATGCAGAATAAATGTGCATAAGATAAGGAGTGTCGCACGAGAATGGATGTGTCGGGAAAAGGAGAGAGATCATAAGAAGTAAGTCGGGAAGCAAGGGGCATAGGAAGAATGATGTGCGTGAAAAGTAGAGAAACGTGTGCATAGGAAGTGAGGGTGCATATAAAAAGGGGAATCCCAAAGTTAGAAGAAGCATGGGAAAGTGAGAAATCATGAGGATAAGGAATATGAGGAGAGAGGTGCCAAAGGTAGAGGAGAGATGCATAGAAAGATGGAGTGCAGTGACATCAAATAGGGAAGAGAACAATCGTAGAGGCACAGTAGAAGAGAAGGTGTTGAGACGATCACACTAGAAAGTAGAGCCGAGAAAGTTGAAGAACCATGGAACATGAGAGAAACTACGAACAAGCATGAATGATAGCAAGAGCCAAGGGTGTGGTGTGTGTATAGAAATAGAAGGGCACACGATGGAAGTTGTGGTACACAAAGGAACGAATGGTGAATAAATAGGTGTTCAAACTAGAAACCAAGGATGAAGGAGTGTGAATAGAAGAAGATGCGAGGAAATAAAAAGGAGAGCATCTAAGTTTTGAGAGAAATTAGTAAGGCACAAAGAAGATGAAACCCGAGGTGAAAATACATGGCGAAAACTCGGAAGGAGAAGGAAAAGGAATGGCCTACAATGTCATGTGGTTGATTGTGACTAGGTGATGGAAAGTTGTATTAGAGGATCCACCGACTAGATGACATGGTGTGAAGGGATTAGTTGAAATAACATAGCACATATAATTACATGAAAGAGGCCAAAGTCAAATTTGAAGCCCGAGAAAGAATATTGGAGGGAGCCAACTCATAGGAGAGAGAAGTCAAGAATACGACTATAAAAGGTGGAGGAGATCACCAAGTTAAGATTGTTGTTGGCCAAAGGTTGTGAGGTCGGTCCAAACAAAGAGGGACTAAAAGATAGAGTTTGGAATGACCATAGAGTCGAAGAGTGAGAGTGAGATTAGTCTAGTTTGGCCCTAAAGGCACCAGCGTTTATAAATCTCATGGAGGGGCATTATATATGTCATATGGCTTTTACCTAAAAATTAAAAACTTCTCTTGATATAGAACATGTCATGTGACTCTAAAGGGGCGAGCTCGGGAGTACCCAGTATATGCTTCATGCCTTCATCGAGTGGTATCATAGAAGGATACTTTCCTACAAATGAAGCTAGCATGAGGAAATCATGGTCTCCACTATGTGAGGTGGGTAGAGAATGTGGATAAAATCATAGTGCAACGGTTGGAGAGATGGTGCCAAGGAGGGAAGATGTGTTGGACACAACAATCATGAATAATATCCGAAATGATGGAAGATCTTCAGGGACTCCAAAATGTGCGGACCACTAGAACCCGTAGAGGAAGACCGCTGGAAAACAAGGGTCTTTCGGCCGGAAAGTAGAGAGAAGATGAAATACTTTGCAGAGAGTAGAAAATGCAAAGAAAAGAATGCACAAAGAGTGTTAGGAGAGCATCGATAAAGAATGCATGTGTGGAGGCACACTAAAGGTTGTGTGATAAGAGCGCAATAGAGAATAACAACCTAGTGTACGAGTACTATTGAAGGAGGGTTTAGATGTGGGATTTCTACAAGATGATGTGCAAGAAAAAGGGCACCGAGATGGTAATGCATGAGATTAGCAACATGAAAAAGGAGCAGAATATTATCTATTTAGACCATGGGTGTGTGGAGAAATGTGTGGAGCCACGAGAGGAGGCCATGTTACAAGAGGTGAACCTAGAGGGTGAGCACAAGGATGAGACACACGCATAATACATGGGAGATGTATAGGAAAGTGCCTCAAAGGAGCATCAACTAGAGTTAAGGAACAAAAAAGTGAAGATGCGCATGGCAATGGGAGTACTATTACAGAGAATCCAAACAATCAAGAGATTGTGAGAGTGTGCACGAAAAATGATGTACCCAATAAGGATATCAATGATAACCTTGAAAGGTGGCATGCATGGAGATACGCAAAAGAAAAGGAGTGCATGAGCCAAAGAGAGTTAGGAAAAACTTTGGAGAAATTATAGGAGAATACGGAGGAAGAAGTCGGGATCGAGAGGGATCAGAAATGTCCTATCCTAGGAGTTTCCCCTAAGGAAACAAATGTAGAGAAACTAAGGAGAAGAGTTGATGGAGTGCACAAGGAAAATGGATCACTGGGAGGAGAAAAGGTTAGCAAATATCTTAAGGTGGAACGTAAAAGGAAGGCTCCAAAATATCTATGCATGGGGAGCGCAAGGAAATGTGGTGAAGGTGAATAGACCCCTCAAAAAGTATACATGAAATGGAAAAGAGGATACATTGAAGGGTTGCATCAAAGAGAGTGTAAGAAGATAGATGTGCAAAGAGATGGAGAAGTGTGGAGTTAATACATGCAAGGAGAGCCCGAGGAGAGAAGGGGAGGAAAAAGAAGCAGTGTGCAAGGAAAGGAGGTGTGAAAGGAAAGAGTCACAACGAGAAGGTGATGAAAGGGAAAGGAGGAGGATATGGTAGAAAAACTATGAAGAGAGAGAATATGTGACAAAGAAAGTGCACACAAGAAGAATGCACAGAGAGGATAAGTTCAAGGTGGTAGAGCAAACCACAAAAGAGGATGCAAGCAAGAATAGACTCACTCAAAGAATAAATATAAGTGAGAGATGACTCATGAGCGAGAAGGCTTAGTGGATAATCCTTAGAAAAATAGGCACAACGAAGAGTAAAAACTCACTAAGGATCGTGAAGGAGGATCCTCCTAGAGAAAAGTGGTTTACGGGTTGAAGACACTTGCGAGAGAATGTGAGGCAATGGAAAGGTCACCAAAGAGTGACTAAGGACTTGAGGAAGTTTTGGAAGAAGCATAAGGGGAGAAGGAAGGTTCGTTTCTTGAAGGAGTTGGGACTAACTCAGTCGAAATAGTCCAAAGAGCGATGTTATCACTCACCAGAACTGCTTGAGGAGGACCTCAAGTTTTTAAAATACCCCGATTGTTTGATGCAGGGGGCATCTTGGGACTTAGGTGGACCTGTACTCAAATGGACGAAGTGTGTGAGAATAAGAGGATGCACTAGATAAATATATAGTATCTAATAGCAAAGAAGGGATGCACATGATAGGATAAATAGCTTCCAAAAGAAGAATGGAAGGTCACGAAGAAAGTGGCAAGGAAAGAGGGAAAATAAAAGAGTTACCCAAAGCCATGAGTGAAAAGGCGGGCACATAAGCAATGCACATAAGATAAGGAGTGGTGCACTAGAATGGATTCATCGAGAAAATGAAAGAAGTCCTAAGAACCAAGTCAGAAGCAAGGGACGCATGAAGAACGATGTGCACAATGAGAAGTAGAGAAGAGTGTGTGGGAGGAAGTCGGGCGTGTATGAAGAGGTAAAGCCCATAAATAAAAGAAGAAGGGGAAAGCAAGAAATTACAAGGAGGATAAGGCACAGAGCAGAGAGAGATTCCAAAGGTAGAGGAGAAATGCATGGAAAGATGGAACACAACCAATAGCTAATAGGGAAGATCATGATTAGATGGCGCGATGAAGAGAAGGTTGTGAGATGAACACACTACAAAGTATAGCAAAGAAATTTGAATCTCCAAGGAACATGAGAATAACTTTGAAGGATCACCAAGGACGCTAGGAGTTGAGGGTGCGGTGTGCACAAAGAAATAGAAGTGTGCATGATGTAATTTGTGCCACGAAAGGAAGGGAAAGTGAAGAAATATTTATTTGAGGTAGTAACCAAGGAAGGAGGAGCATGGGTAGGAAAAGGTGTGAGGAAATAAAAGGGAGCACGTGGAAGTTTTGAGATAAAGTAGTGAGGTGCGGAGAAGATGAAACCCAAGGTGAAAATACATGGCGATAAGCGACATGAGGACAAATGAGTAACTCCGCAAGGTCACGTGGGTGATCGTGACTAGGTGATGCAAAGGCATATTAGAGGATCCACCCACCGGATTATGTGGGATGAAGGGGTTAATTGAAATTAGATCATGCAAATAAACTCGTTAAAGATACCAAATTCAAATTTGAAGTTTGAGCAAGAAGAATTGAGGAGCCAACTCGGAGGAGAGAGAAGTTGGGAGTGCAGCCATAAAAGGTAGAGGAGATTGTTGAGTTAATATTATTGTTCGCGAGGTCGTGAGGTTAGGCCATAGAAATAGGTACAAAGAGATAGAGGTTGGGAACAACCATAGAGCTGAAAACCGAGATTAAGATCATTTTGGTTTGACCCTAAAGGCACCAAATTTGTAAAACCCAAGGAAGGGCATTGTATATGTCATATGCCTTTTACCTATAAAAACATATTGCTCTTGTCAGCGAGTTCATCACATGACTTTGAAGGGGCAAGCTCGGGGAGTACCTAATAGAGCTTCATCCCTTTATGACTACAATTGTAGCATGTCATGATGAGTAAGTAAAGGGACATCTAACAAATGGCGTTAGTTTACTTTAATTGCATTTAAGGGCCACTATATTACATAGTTGAGTGCATCGTTTAGAAAATTTATTTTTCGTTTCATGGGGCACACAATTAGGGAAAATTGAGCCCAAATTACATTAAGTTGTCACAATTATGTTTAGGGAGCTCAATATGACCTAATTGAGTCACTAATGCAAACAATTGAATAATTATCTCTATGAGGACATCAACTAAATAAAATAGATCCTAAAATGAAATTATATTTTCATAATTAAATTTTGGGGATTAATATTCTTGTGAGATGGCGGAGAGGTGCTATACCAAAAATTGGTGTCTACATTTGCCCCTTTTGTTGAGTGGTTTCGATAGGAAGCCATGAGACAAAAACGAAAGGGTAGATATAAAAGGGATGGAGATGCATAAAAACATGACCAAAGGTAAGATGCCCAAGGTGCAAAAGGATCACAATATTTATGAAAAATATGGCAATGACTCTAATATCACATCGATAGAGGATAATTGTGGTCTCAACAGAGACAGAGATGACAACATTCTACGAGACTAGTAAGTGGGTGAAGACCACCGCTGCATGGATGTAAACCACCATGACCAATGGGTCATAGGAAAACATGAAAATATATCCAACTCGAATGTGAAAGGTATACGAAATCCTTTTTCTATGAATAATCGAGTGAAAAATCATGCGTCCACAAAAGGGACAATGATGAAAATAATGATGCCTCAAAGACAGGGGACACGAGAAAGACAAAAATTGAGTTATATGCATCGATAAATACAAGGATGAAAAGGTTCCCCACGATAGGGCACGAAGATGACATAATGAGAGATGGATTTTGAAATAAAATATCCCAAGGGGGACGAGTATGGTCATGAAATGTGGATATGAAGAATAGATTGGATAAAATGCCCCAAGAGGGTGTTAAATAGGATGTTGAAAACATGTTTCTTAAGACAGTTTTGTGGTTGAAGGAAAATGAACAATGGGGTGAAGAAGAAGGAAAGCAGTCCGCTTCTTTGACAAGTAGGAAAAGGAGTCAAGCTACTTTTGTGAAAAAGTGGAACAAACATTCGTGGAAGAGAACAAGATCAGATAGGTGATGGTCGTTATGGTATCCTCCAAGACAAAAATGTCCTAGGAAGATGGGATGAAGGATGTAGATGATAGATGATAGAGATAAGAGAAAGCGGACATGGTTGGAGTAGAGCGGACGTGGTGGAGGAGAGGAAGCAAATAGTAGAGAAGGACGATAAGAGAGGTGAGAAGATAGATGAAAGCACAAAAAAGAGAGAATGATAGTTAATAAGAAGGTAGTGGGAAAAGATAAGGGGAAAGAAATAGGGAAGGTGTGATGGACCTGGAGAAAAAGAAAATAGAGAAAGAGAGCATGAGAAGAAGGGAAGGAGGAAGATTAAACAAGAAGAAGACGAGATGAGAAGGGAAAGGAGATTAGAGGAGATGGTGAATGTACAGAGATGTACCATAGTAAAGAAGCAACAAATATAATAAAGAGGAGAGATGGTGGAAGAAAGAAATGATGAAGGAAAAATTAGAAGAAGAAGAAGAAGATAAGAAAATGACAGAAGAGAGGGTGAAAGGGAGATGGAGATCAAAAAAAATGGAGAGAGAATGGATCACGAAAGAGACAATAGAGCTGAGAAGGAGAAGAGGTGAAGAATATTAAAGAAGGATGATAAGAGAGATGAATAGGAATAGCATGATGGAAAGATGAAGGAGATGAAGAAGATGAAGAAGTTAAAGAAGATGGGAGAGGAAGTAGAATAGAAAAGAGAAAGAAAGGAACAATGAGGAGCTAGGAGACTACAGAGGAGATGAAAGAATGGAAAAGAAACTAATGTATAGAGATGGAATAAGATAGGGGTGGTAGAGAAAGAAGTTCAGTAATGGGGAAATGGAAATAAGAGGGAAAGAAGAGATGATAGAGCTGAAACAAGAAGGGAATTGAATCCCAGTGTTAGGGGTAAGACCCAGGTAAATAATATGAAACAGAACGCATGGAAATGCATGTGGATGGTGGGATGATTAAAAATATGGGACAACACTTGGTGAGTCAGGTTATCAATGGAGAAGTAGGACGAAAGTGTAAGGAGAAGAGGGGATGAAGATGATACAGAGGAAATGAAAGAAAACCAGGGGTAGAAAGGAGGAGAGGACAACAGAGAAAATGATGCAAAGGCAGTATATGATGAAGACAATAGAGATATTGAAGAAGGCGAAGGGAAGATGGAAAGGCAATACCAATGGAGGGATGTTAGGAGAAATCCTCCGATAATGATCAGAGGGCACAAAGAAAAAAGGAAGGAAGAGAAAATGGAGGAGGTAAAAGGAGTGAACCGATACGTGTAGAATGGGGATAAATCAATTTTAGAAGAAGTCAACCAATAATTATTAGCGTGAAAATGGAAGATGATGATGACATAATGTTAGGAGATGAACAATGATAATGACGAGTAAGTGTGGTGGTAGATATGTGGGAGGACTCTGGAAAATAGAGTGGAAAGAGTAAAGAAATGAGGGATAATGATTGGCGTGGAGAGGATGATGAGGAGAGGATGTAATGGATGAGGATGTGGATGAAGATGAAGGAATGAGACATAGTAAGAAACTGTATGAAGTGGTTAAGTTATATTTCCGAATGAAGGATAATGGAGATGATATTTGAGGAAGTTTGAGATATTTTGTGTGAGGAAAAAGAGGAGGGAAGAAGATGTGTTTGTGGGGAATGAAGAGTAAATACGGATGGTGGGAATGTGGAGTGAAGGGGAAAGAAAAGGAGATAGATGATTCCTAAGAGATACTCTTAAGTAAGAACGTCAGTCGTATGTATACTAAAATGGAACAAGAGATGAAAGGAGGTGATAATAAGGAAACAAAGGAGTGTGACATGAGTGGATGAAGGAATGTATGCAATGTAGGATGGAGATTGTAAGGGAAATTCTTAATTAGGATGTTTATGTTGTGCAGTGATGATGCCAGAGCGTTAAGCGAGAGTTATGGAGTGGGAAGACATTTCTAGTGTTCAATGGAATAGAAAACAAGGAGGAGTTTCTACAAATGGCGGGATCTTAGGAAAGGGATGCATTGCAATTAATAATCCTACGTGAAATGGGTGGTTAAGTAATATCGTCAAGCTGAAAGAAGAATGAAAGGGAAATGGAATGATAAAATAGATTTCAATAAAAGGATATTAGGAGAAAAACTCAAAAATAATTGCTTGGGTGGAGGACATGTGAAGTATCAAAGAAACAACAGAGAAGGATGAAAAGGGTGAGAAGAGCAATGGAGAATGAGATGGGGTGAATTTTAGGAGAAAATTGGGTTGACAAAGGAGACTAGGAGGAAGGAATGGTCAACAGACGCGATTACAAATGAGACCTTGTCCCGAATGATAGGTCTACTTTGAGTAGGATTTCCATGCTACGTGGGGAGTTACGTGGACATGCCAAGATGGGGATGAAAGGCCTGTGATAGTGAAGAAGATGATGTCTGCGCTAGATGACAAACAAAAATAAGAGCGATGAGAAGGATAATGGGTGGATGATTGGAGAGAAGAGAAGGACGATGCGAGAGGATGGATGGAGAAAGATAACATTGGTCATGGTGGGGGATGAGAAGCTATTGGATAATGAATGCTACTTGAGAGATAATCTCAAGTAGAATTCACAAACTACAACGGAGATCAAGTAGAATTCCCAAACCGAATAGTGTATCAAAGAGAGTGTGTAGAAACAATAATAGATTTCATGGATTTATGGATGATGTTAATAGGGAACATCCTTAAGAGTAAAAATATAGATGCAAATTTGATGATATGAAATTTGATTTCTAAAAACATAATTGTAATAAAAGATGATTTTGTTGAGATGAGTATCACATAACCATAGCAAGGGCCATGTAAGAAAGTTATGCTTTTAACCGGATAGGAAGTAAACAAGAAAAGGCACTACTCAAAGCATTGCACTTGCAACCGATAAGAGTGTTAGTACATAACCAATGACATGTGATTATACTAAAAGACCAAGAGGGAGATATGGATGAAAGATTCTCATAATCCTAATATTGACATGACGAGGGATTTGAGATGTAACTTGTATGTGGGAAGAAGGTTCTCCAAAGGTGGTGTTCCTTAAGTCTATGCCCACTCTGGGAAAGGGAAAGAACAATAATAGAAGAAATTTGATCAATGCGGGAAGCTTTCCGAATGCCATAACAAAAGAGTAGCCATCCTTCGAGGGTATGGTCTACTGTATATATAATATGGATGGTGAGAATAAAATACATGATAGCCATCCTTCAAGGGATCGGTCTATTTCTTTTGATTTTGCTTTGATTTTGATTTTAATTCGCATGCTTTTCTTTTTATTCTAGCCTTTTGCGTTTTGTATGCACAATTGTCCTTCTAGGGATCACTATTTTGGATAACTTTGATTTCTTTTTGCATGCATGAATGTTAGCTTCACATGGGGGAGAGTTGGGGATAGCAAAGTAGACCACTTAGGAGGGGATAATGACTATACAAGAGACACCCCTATACCCTTTACATGACTATCATAGGAAAATGAGAGGGTGATGGATGTAATGATTATGGGGTTCTCACCAAATGGGAGAACTTATCCATAATGAATATGCTATGAGTAGATCCATGGTACTCATATTCAAGGTCATATCAAAGTAGTGATGGTAGACCACATAATTCATATCATTACCATGATAGACGGAAGTGGATAATGGTGGAGACATGGTCTAAAGATAGGACTATGCTCATAAGTGCATGTACTAACAATAGAATGGCCATAAGTGTAATGCATTAAGGGGTTCAATCTCTGGTTTACCATCAAGAGAATCCAAGTGATAAGCCCTTGACCCATACTTATGTGTGATAATATATGGTCTGATCCAATTGGGAGAAAATTTTCCCCGTTGGCTCCTTTCTAAGGTAGTGACGTTTTGATTTTCCTTTAAAACCAGGTCACCTATTTTAAAATCACACTCTTTGATGTGTTTGTTATAGGCCCGTTAGATACGCTCTTGATAAAAATGATGGTGTTCAAGAGCAAGAAGGTGACGCTTGTCTAATAACTCAAGTTACATTAGACATTCCTGGTGATAATCTTCATCAGAAATGAAGTTGCGAAGAGACACGTAAAGATGGAATTTGAATTTCAAGGGGAAGAAGGGCTTGAGTTGTACACGAAGAAATGAAGTAGCCCCTGTGGAAGTGTGAATGCTAGTGTGATAGGCACAAAGCAAAGGGAAGTTGGAGATGTCAATTTCGTCCTGCTTGGTCAATAGTCTTGGCCAAGATATTTCAAGAGTTTTATTAGTGGCCTCTGCTTGGTCATTAGCTTGAGGATAATACGGGGAAGAAAAGCTAAGTTGGATCTTAAATGCATCGCCAATTTTTTTAAGATCCTTGTTTTTAAAGGACTTCCCATTGTCCATAATAAGTTTATGTGGAACACCAAAGCGGCAGATGATGTGTTGATATATAAAATTAATGATTGGGCCGATTTAGTAGAGGTGAGTGGGATTGCTTCCACCCATTTAGTGAAATATTCAGTAGCAGTGATGATAGAATGATGTTGTTGTGATGAACAGGATTTATTAGACCAATAAGATCAAGGCCCCATTGTGAAAAGGGTCATAGATCTTAGGCAGGTTGTAAAGCTTGGCTAGGAACACGGATAAGATTAGAGTGTTGTTGACATCTTACACACTTCTTGACATTCTCAACAATCATGGTTAAGAGAAGGCCAATAATAGTTGAGACGAAGAACGCATTTGGCAATAGATAATCCACTAAAATTCCCACCACAAATACCGTCGTGGACTTCTTGGATAGCTCTAGAGGCTTCATGGGATTGAAGGCACCAGAGAAGGATACCATCAAACCCGTGCTTATAAAGAATACCACCAAGGATCACATAACGAGTAGCATGTTGGATAAAATATCTCCTAGAATTTTTAGAAAGATCAAGGGGAGTAATGGATTTGGATAAATAATCAAAAATTTATGAATACTAGAGATCTGACAAATTAAATTCAACCAGATGAATCTGAGGTATGTCATAGAATGGTTGTTTACGATGATGTATAATAACCGAAAGTTTGGGCTCTTGCGTTGTCCAAGGGATAAGGGCCGCGAGGGATGCCATTGTATCAGCAAAACGATTGGTTGAACAAGGGACAGGTTGAATAGTGTAAGAATCAAAGGCTTTAAGAAAATGATGAGAAATTTCACAATATTGTTGTAGAATATCATTTCTACACTGATACTCTCCGTGACTTACTTTATTACTAGTTCAGAATCACCAAAAATGTCAAGAATATGGATGCCTAGAAATATAACAATTTCTAGTCCTAGTATAAGGGCCTTGTATTCTACCATATTGTTTGTACATTCAAAATCTAATTTGAAAGCTAAAGAGATAGGGGCATCCCCGGGAGGAATAAGAATAACACCCGCCCCCTCACCTTGCTTTGGCATTTAGAACCATCAAAGAAAAGAGTCATTTTAAGGGGATCATGATGAAATTGATTGATTGATTCATCTGGGAAGTGATTATGAGGAGTTTGCGTATTGGGAAGAGGGGCTTTTGCTAATTGGTCAGCGATAGCTTGACCCTTAATTTCCTTTTGAGGAATGAATTCCAGGTCAAATTCGGCCATGAGCAGAAGCCATCGGGTGATGCGATCATTGTGATATGGCTTAGAATGCATTACTTTGAGAGGTTGGAAGTTAGTAACAATATAGGTTTTGTGATTAAGAAGATAGTGTCAAAGTTTTGATGCAACAAAGAAAATAGTGCAACACAATTTTTCAGCTTCAATGTATCATGTTTCAATCATCGAGAATACGACTGATATAATAAACACCTGTTCACATCCTTGATCATCACGGTGTGCTAACATAGCTCCTAGAGCATGCCTCGATTCTGAAATATATATAAATAAAAGGGCTCCCCCTCAAGTGGAGGTGTGAGTACCGCGAAGATAAAAGGTATCGCTTAAGATCTTCAAAAGCCTTTTGACAAACAGTGGCCCCAATCAAAGGTTATGTATTTTTGAAGAAGGTGATGAAAGGGTCGACAAAGAATAAAAAAAAATTGATATGAAATGACGAACATATCAAGTCGACCTTGAAGATTGCAAAGTTGTTTGAGATTAGAAGGAGGGGCATTTCGAGAATTTCTTTGATTTTTGTGGGGTCAACCTCAATGCCTCTGATAGAGATGATGAATCTAAGGAGTTTCCCAGTAAGAAATCAAAAACACACTTTTCCGAATTGAGGTGAAGGAAGAAATGAATGAGATGCTCGAAAAGTATTTCAAGGACCAAGAGATGATCACATCGATGTCTAGATTTTGCCAAGAGGTCATCAACATAGTCTTCTACAGTTTGATGTATGAGGTCATGAAAGATATACATCATGGCTCATTGATATGTGGCCCCACATTCTTTAAACCAAAGGGCATGACACGATAACAAAAGGTACCCCATGGGGTGATAAAAGATGTCTTGTGTTGATCTTCAGGTGCAATCAGAATTTGGTTATAACCAAAAAAACCATCCATTAAAGAGATCATCTCATGTCCCGCAGTAAGATCTACAAGTTGATCAATACTTGGAAGAGGAAAATCATCTTTAGGACACACGAGGTTAAGATCTCGAAAGTCAATACATATACGAATATTTCCAGATGCTTTGGTGATGGGTATGATGTTAGAAACCCATTGGGGATAATCAATGGGGATGATGAAGTTGGTGGATAGGAGACGTTGCAATTCTTCTTTCACAAGAGCAATTCGAGGATGCATTCGATGAAGCTTTTGCCTAACCGGTCGGCATTGGGGATGACAATGATGTTGTGGATGACGATGGAGGGATCAAGACCTGGCATGTCCAAGTATGACCATGCAAATGCCTAGCTATGTTTGGACAAGAATGAGGTGAAGGCTTCGAGATCTTGAGGTTTCAAGGACTGGCCTACTTTAAGGATGTGGTGCTCTTGAGGAGTTCCAATAGTAATTTCGATAGTGGATTCATTCAAGAGGTTGGACATGTCTAGCGGATGGGTTTTCTAGTCATGAGAACCTTCGGCTCCCATGTAGGAGAGAATGGAAGTGTCATCATCGCATTGAAGAATGTCAATGATAGGGGAATATTCCTCTACCATCTCTGGATGTTTAAGGGGAAAATATCGGGTTTCATTTTCAACTTGGTAAGTCACTGTCCAAGAAAGATGGTGGAAATCAAAAAAAAGGTTAGGGGGAATAGGAACCGTATCATCTTGATCTGGATCCATGAGATAATTGGATGGAGAAAAATCATTATCTGAACTAGAAGGATAGTTGGATGGAGATGAGATATTATCTGAATTAGTAGGATAGTTAGATGGAGAAGAAGTGTCTTCTGAATTAGTAGTATAGTCGGATGGAGAAGAAGTGGACAAATCAAGGTGGATGGGAGAAGATGCAGATGTGCTGAAGGGTGGATGGTGGAATTGTTATATCCCAAGCCAATTTTTTTGCATGATTCATGGGTTTGGGTAAATATATTTCCATGAGGGCCTTGTTCATAGTGCCCCAAGCCAAACTCCTTCCATGCACAACCATAGAGGTATGTGTGAGCGAAATATGGTTTACTAAGAAATCCAAAATCTCATGTATATCATTTGGCGTGAAGGAAATTCTCGATGAGAAGAATGTTGATCAAGGCCACCATAGACTAAGTGAGTTTTGAGGAAGAAGAGCCAAACGAGACAATTTTCCCAAAATTTGATTGATACATACGGACCTTATCAGGGCGGCCAAGGTGGTTGGGAGAAGGAAGGGTATTGAGAGTGAGGATTTGATATTCCCCTAAAGCAAGATTTTGCATTATAGTATCAGAAGAGTCATTATGAGGTAAGGTAGATGGAGGTATAGAAGAACTGTGGATGCATCAGAAGAAAAATTATTTTTAGGAACAAGGACATCCTTAGGTCTGTAGATCATGCGACATGTCTTGGAAGGAGGGACCTTGGCCGGAAGAACATAAGTGGTCCCTTCATGTTCATATTTGATGCATCGATGAAGAGTAGACGGGGCGTAATTCATGGCATGTATCCAAGGACGTCCCGAGTAAGAGATTATATTAGAATTCTCCTTCAATGATGTAGAAAATCTCGTGGAGGAGTTTATGGCCAACACGGATGGGAAGAACCATTCCTAATGGGGGAGTGACATCATCGTTAAAGCCGCAAAGAACGGTAGGAGACTTGGCAACAATGGTATTAGGCAATTTGAGCTGATTGAAGGTATGAGAAGAAATGATATTGATACTAGCACCATTGTCAATCATGGTTCGATGGATGCAAGTGTCATTGATGTGGACTGTGATGAACAGAGGTAGATCATGTTCTTCTTGTGGTATCCTAGGGATTTCGAACTTTCAAATGATATGGTGGCAGATGCTACGAAGGTGTGAGCTAAAGCCATGAAAGGTTGGGGCTCATTAGATGATACCAGGATGTGTTGTAAGACTTCCATAAGAGCTTGTTTATGGTGTGGAGAGATTTGAATAAGCTCATAAAGTGAAATTTTGATGGGAGCCTGATGAAGTTGTTTAATAATGGTGTGTTCGATGGGAGAAGGATTCGGGGTGGCTAGAACAGATACCTTGGCTTTAGAAGAAGATGAAGATGCTGATGTGGGATGATTGGTAGGAGCAGCGATGACAACCTTTGGCCATGACGGAGGTGTGGAGGTAGCAAGTTCCTTAGGAGGAGGGATAGCGATAAAAGTATTTGGGGTGGATGGTGAGGTAGAATCAGGGTTATATGGTCTCAAACGGTGGTTATCCAAACAACGTTGATTAAAAGAGGAGGACGATCCTTAGGATCATCCTCCTTTGATAGTGTGTTTTGGTATCATTGGTTGTATCTTTCTTTGGTGGCGGAGTAATGACATGATTTATTAATGAAAGGGGTGGTCAAGATATTTTGACAAACACGTGTGGATGTGGAAGTTGGTGGGGGAAGTGATAGGGTTTTTCATCGTTAATATTTTCATCGACAAAATGATGTACAATGGCTTGGTGAGATTTGCAATATTCAGTGTCATGTCCAGGGGCACGGTGAAATGCGCAGACAAGATTAGAATTAAACCATGAAAGCCTTGGTGCACTTGGGTCGAAAGATTTAATTGGTGGTAAGGCAATGGTTGGGGCTTAGAGTAGTTGGTGAAACATGGTGGTATAATATCCTGGTGTTATCGACAAAGGACCTTAGAACAATGTCTAGGTATCCGGTGATGTAATAATAGCTTTGGACATTGTTTTAGATTTGGGAAGGGGAGATGAATGTGTTTGATGTGGGATATTGGTGGAAGACGCAGACACCTTTGAATCTATTTTAAGATATTGGTTGGAAAAGGGTGGTTGTGTTGTTCTAGTAGTAGTGTGGGTTATTGATGAAGGGGAGGCTCCTAGAATGGAAGAGGATGATGAGGGGTGTGGTCCTAAAATAGAAAGAGATGGTGTGGCCTCAAGGGAGTTAGTATTGGGAATAGTGAGGTCCACTTTTCGACGAGGATGTGAAGGAGGACGCTTGGGAAATGGGGGCCTAGATCTTGTATGTGAATGGGGACTGTTAGAAGGAATGACAAGAATATCTACATGAGGAACTGAAGATGATATTGAAGTGGATATGTGCGGGGATTGATTGGATGTGTGAGTATCTAATGGTATAGAGGAAATGGGACAATAATTTGAAGTCAAGGAAAGCTGGAATGTTTGCCAAAAATCATCAAGTAATGACATGGCCGTGGAAGAGGAAGGTGAGATAGATGAATGTACAATAGTAGATGTAGTAGGTGTTGGTAAAAGTGTGGAAAGAGGGACTGGAAGTGAGGCTAAGGATGGGATAATAGGTAGAGGTGGGATAATTTTTGGTAAGGTAATTGGATTTGATGGAGTAGGTGTAAGAGGTGACGAAATAGAAATAATATTTGTAAATGAGGAAGGGGTGGTAGGTGTGGAAATAGGTGTGGGTGTAGGAAGGGGTGCGAAGTGGGCATGGACGTGACTAATGTTGGTGTGGAGATGAATGTTGATGAGTTTGTGGATGTAGGGAGTGTGTCAAAGGGACTGGTGTAATGGTTGATGAAGATGGTAAATTTGTGGATGAAGTTGGATTCTTATCACCAACGTGGATAGTGTTTATGGTGTGGGTACTGGGGGTTTGAGATATAGAAGTAGAGGCAGTCTGGTTTGTCGATGTGGGTGTATGATTTGGAAATGGTTGTTTAAAAATATCTAATGGTTGATTGGGTGAAGCATTTGGGTTATCCACTTGAAGTTCTCCCGATTGATGATTCGTGGTCTAGATTTTTAACAGTTAGATATGCAGCAGTGTGATCAAATGTGTTGTTATCAATTTGTCAAAGATGGTGTTGTATGATTCTCCTAGGGGAGTATAATTGGGCATTGGTCGTGTGAATCGTTGTTAAGTTACTGCAGTAGATGTCGGTGCAGAAGATGATTTGACAATGACGGCGTTGGTAGTTGTCTTTGACTTATCATTTGATGTGGATGGTCTAACAAATTATGTTTTGGGCTTATTTGATTTTAATTTTAAATGCCCCTATTCTAGGGCACATGTCTCAAGCTTGCGAGCCATGGTGAAAGCTTCTTCAAAAGTGCGAAATGATTAGATTTGTAAAGTCGATGAAATATGCTTAGCGCAAGAGCGTGTGAAGAGCTCGATGAGGTCGGTTTGAGGAAGTGGAAAAGATAATTGGTTTATAATATTGTGCCATCATGCGACGAAATCTACGATGGATTCATCTTTGAATTGGCAGATGGTATACAAATCGTTGATGGTTACTTTGTGCACAATATTAATGGAGAAGTGCTTGAGAAATAATTGTGCAAGCTGAGAAAAAATGGATTATTGGGGAATATTATCATACCAATCTAAAGTAGGGCCAGCCAAACACATGGGGAATGCACAGAGCATCAAATATTGGTCATGCACAATGAGATAACACTAGTGTTTGAATGCTCGAGAGATGTTGTTGAGCATCCTCCTTGCAGTTAAATTTGGTGAACTTTAGAAATTCCCAGTGTGGAGAATATGGTTTCATGGGCACAGATGGATGAATGGGTTCATTACATATTTGTTCATAAAACACTGTAACTTTGGACCCTAACTTAGAAGCCTGGGTTGGCTAACCGACCTATCAAGATTTGCATGGGATCATTAGGAAGCCCCTGTTGCAAAATGAGAGGTGGTGGTTGAATTTGTGAATGGGTGGGTGTCTAAGGAACTTGGTATGGGTGAGTGTAAATTATGGATTGTGGTTGAGGTGGAGGTTGATAGAATGTGTGTTGGTGAGAAATAGGGGCATGGTATGATTGCTGAGATTGTGCAGGTTGTTGAGGTAACTACTTGAGTGGGGATATGGGTATAGATGGGTTGATAGACTGGAAGTGACACTACATGTTGCAAAGGTATCATTGGAGGAGGTTGAGAAGTAATGGCATAGACTTGTGATGTAAAAGGAATTTTTGTTCGGATAAGGGATTTGACACACGGGATGGTTGAATGAGAGTACTAGTGACAATTGGGGCTATAGTAGTGATAGGGATGGCAGTCATGATGGTCGTGTTGATGTGAGGAAGATTGGGTGGAATGGGCGTGACTACCTGGGTGGTCTGGTGTGCGATGGGTTGGTGGAGGATGAAGCAAAATCATGTAAGGCCACAGACTGAGGAATTTCAGAACTAGTACTATAAGGATAGACTTGTTGAAGCGGTGGGCCATCCAGAGGAAGGTGTATGTATCTTCTCAAGAGATAATCTTGAAGGGCCACAGGGTTGGCGTCAAGAATTTTTCTGAATTCTGGTTGCCAAGAGGGAAGATGGTAGTTCCACTAGGCTCTCGATCCGACAAAGTGCGGAATGGCAGGCCTGGATGGGATGGAATGGTCTAACATCGAAGTGTGACCGACTGGTACTGGGTGAGGTATATCGGTAAGAGAATGGGTATTTATGGGGGCCGTATTGGTATAACAAAGATTTACACAAAGATCGAACACACAATAATTATATTATTAATTCTCTATATGAATTACAAAGTATGGAGTGCTATTAAATAGCCATCCAATAGGAAAACCAACTTCCTATAAAATAGGAAGTATACAAACAATAAAAACCCGTATTGATATATTGTTACACATTTGTTATAACAATATATATAAAACTAACCATGTGAATACTAATTCCTAACATTCCCCCCCTTAGTGTTTACATGGTAGAAAAACATCCACACACTCCTCTGCAGTATGCTCACCCCTGTGGCATGTCCAAATCTGTGACTCATGACCTTGATCCAAAAGAAAGGCTCTCTCCTTCCATGGTTTTAAACAGGCTTACCACAAACCTTGAAGTGACAGGAACCTCATCAACTGTCGACCTCGTGTGGTTTTCTGGATCCTCCCACAAACCCTTTCAAGATCCATGAACTGACTTACTCTGGTGCTACTGTTCACCACTATGCTTATACATCAGGGAATTATGTAGGAAACACAACATGCATATCACAAAACTGCACAATAGAAGATATACTGAAAAGATTTCACATTACTTCCTATAAGAATCGTAATGTTCTTAATTGTAGTCTCTGTCTTTGATCGCTGCCACTCGATCTCGAACAGCATAGAAAACTGCCACTGCCACTGGAAGCTTTCCTTGACTAAGTCGTTTTGGGTACAGAATGGGAATGGAACATTGGTATGTATTCCCCCCCACAATGTGAAATTCCACACATATAGATACTGAGAAGCAAACTGCATCGAAGAACATACTCCTGAATTGATCTTGCTAGTTAGGTCTTGCTGCACATGGTCACTGATGCTAGTGAACGTATTCTTCTAGCTGACCATCTTCCAACGAAGTACGGCAGTCAGAGGACCAAGTCAGTCAGAGGATCACTGACAGTCATCTGCGCTCCAACACAACTTTCTTTCCAACATCCATCAAATACCAAACAAAACAGGAACTCTGCAAACATAATCACTCTGAGAAAATGGAAACCACACTGAAAATCATATACTCACACTGCACACCTGTGCCACCAAATCATTCTGTGCGGCCCCATCATTGGTGACTGACGAGAGGTCGCCGTCTGACCTCCAGCCTCCGATGCCTCCTTCCTCCATTTGACAAGTTGCTAGATCAACGGATTTTGCTTTTGAGGCTCATTTATTTCAGACGTCGCGTTCCAGCGATAATGCGTCCGTGAGGTAATTTTTTTTAATTTTTCAGACTTTTACAATGACTTGACAAACGATGTTGACAACAAAATTGCTAACACAAAATAATGACATTTGATGACTAAAACAATACTTTTGACGACATTACAAATTTGACTATAAGTTAATTATTTGACGATACATGACTAACAAATAATATAGACACTATAATCAAATGACTATTAAAATGATTTTTATTTTTGGACTTTACAAACCGACACAACCTACAAACAAACCAGAAACTATAACAATTCAAATAGACAACTGAACCGAAGATGGCATTTCTATATAGACTCGACTGGTATTGACAATTTTTAATAACATCGATGAACCTTAAGCCTTGTTCGGACTCACTATACTAAAATAATAATAAAGACACAGCTAATAAATAATGGAACAGTAGATAGACTATTTAAAAATGACTTACTAGTAATGTGGAACTCAAACGTGGAAAACTCGGCATACAACAATGAAAACATGCACCATTGGCAGTGCCACGGTCACTGATTAGGTGTCAAGATTGATGGGAAAAAAAACAGTGCGCCCACTTCCAGCGGATTTATGCCAAAATCATTGAAGTCGATCTAAATATGACTTGATACGGGTATAAGAGCATGTAGACTTCTTAATTTATACGCAGGTCTGGCCTTCTGACTTGCACGGTAGCAGAGATAGTCGGTAGTGACTGTAATAAAACAGAAATCGTTGTTTCTCACGACTTGACCTTCCCTATGCCAATGTGAGTTTGATCTTGGTCCAAAGAATGCCAAACTTCATCGAGATCCAATGCCTACCAGATTTTACGGTATATTAATAGAATCAGACCAAATTTGTTTGCAGATCCTCACGTGAGGTAACAACTTGCTGAAGGTGCAAGATAGAACATGCCAACCTTGATTGCAAGCAAGATCTTATTAGAATAAAATGAATGCATGCGTCCCACAATAGTGATTTCCCGAGCTTATCACATATTCCAAACACTTTTTCTCCCACAGTCTCAGATCCGGATGACAAAAATTTTAATGTAATCGAGTTGTCAACAAAGCGCAAAGCATGTGTTGAAGATATCACATACAGCTTTGACAATATAATTGATGTTGCATCAAACTCTACATGAAGGCCATGGATATGATGACCAATTTCCATTGACTGTAGATGCACCTGATCCAAAAACAAATTCCTGTAGAGACGTCTCAAGCCTGATGATGATCAAATCATACGAGCTGAACTATATCTAGAATGCTCACAAAAAAATCTCTCATTAACCAGGGAAAACGTGAATAGCAAAAGATTTTCCCTGTATAATATATCATGGATCCATAGTCGCTCTGATACCAAATATTGGTATAGCAGCAGATTTACACAGTACGAACACAGAATATATTATTAATTTTCTATATCAATTACAAAGTATGGAGTGCTATTAAATAGCCATCCAAATAGGAAAACCAACTTCCTATAAAGTAGGAAGTATAAACAATATACAACCCGTATTAATATATTGTTACACATTTGTTATAACAATATATATTAAACTAACCATGTGAATACTAATTCCTAACGAGGCCGAGGGGAGAGGAATGGATGATGAAGCCACTGGGATGGTTATCGGCTGAGATGAAGCATTATGTGAAGTGGGGTTGTGTTCCATTTTATTCGTATTAGATCGAGTGCTTACAGGCATGAAAAGAAAGTTTTATTATACAAACCAACAAGTGAGCACACAACAATTTTGTTTTGTTTTGTTTTGAGTTTGATTAAAAAGAAAAACAATGGTTGCAAGAGGACCTAAAAGGAGGTGAACTATGTTTGGTTTCGGGTAAGTTATGACTGGAAATGTCTAAAACAATTTTCTCATTGGATGATCAAATCTCAATCAGTGAACCAGGCACAAGGAATGTTTCGGTGTGTTGATTAGTTTGTAAATTTTTAGGCAATGTGTGATGATAGGTGTGATGCAAAAAGTTAAACCCCTATTTACACTATGTGAGCGGCGAAATGCACGGGTTCGCTTTTACTCCAAACTCAAAAAATGAAGTTCGATGTTGACAATCAACTAGGAATAGGAAAGTACACTGCAGAAAAGAGAAAATATGGAAGAAATGAAGAATACCTGGAGAACTCCTTTTCCCTCGTGACTAGACTGTATGTGATAATGATGGATTTTGGAAGTGATCGTCAATCAACGGCCAACGAATGTCCAGGTACCCTTAAATTACACCACATGCATAATTACGACCGAGATCGGCGGATTATATTTCAGGTGTGTTTACTTAGTTTAGTAATTGTCTTTGACAACGTTATTATGTACCTACAGAAGCGAAGAAGACAATTAGTGGACGTAGTTGACAAAATAAGAAAAACAATTTCTAAGTCGTGTCGTTTAGATGTTAACAACAAAGTTTACTGACAGGAAATAATAACAAATAATTATTCTAGTTAACAACCACAACAAAATAAAGAATAACAAAATAATTATCCTAGTATAATTGTACCACCGAGGAATTTTAATTAACAAATCTTAACGAAACTAATAAATTAGCCTCATCTACGAGTAGCTTATGAATTCTAATTAACAAGTCGTAACTAATGAACTTGTAATAAAACAATTATCCTAGGAGTACTAAGTAACAAATTGTAACTAATTAACTAGGAAATAAAATGATTATCCTATGAACAATTATCTTAGGAATTTTAATTAACAAATTGTAACAAACTAACTAGTAAAGAAAATAATTATCTATGGATATGAACAAATCATAATTATTTAATAACATAATGATCCTAGGAATTCTAGTTAACAAATTGTATTTAATTAACTAGTAAATGAAACAATTGACCTATGAACGTTAACGAACAACCATAATGATTTAACTAACAATAACACAATTATCCTATATAAAACCTAACTAAGTAATTACTAATAGAATGATGTATGGATGTGATGGGTTGAAACGATGGTGTTTTGATAGAAGATGCTTGTGTCGAAAGTCAACCTACGTGTGGTGTGTGGTCGAGCTATGTGGCAGTCGGTGCACGTCAAAGGGAGATGTGAAAGGAAATGCACTGTGGATTGAGACGTGAGAGGTTAGAGGTAGTCGATGTGGGAGATGGATGGAATCTCAGAGTAAAGGAGTTGGATAGGCTGTGGAGAGGGAGTTGACTCAGAAGGAAGAAAGGGAGCGGTGTAGGATGGTCTGGGGTGTGAGATGCATGGAGCCGAGTGGGATGGCTAGGTGAGGAAGGGGATGGTAGCTCGGTGGAGAGGTCGAGGAGAGATGGGAGGTGATGGGTGCGGGATCAGAGTTCAAAAGAGTTTATTGGTTTGGATGCTCTTAATCATGCCCCGACTTGTACCGCTCGACTATCTAATAAACTCCTGGTTCAAAGTTTTTGCTCAACCTTGACCTGTGGTTGTTCCTCTGCGATGATAGGTTAACTGTGTATAACCGTTATTAAGACTTCTACAATGGACATCACTGTTATCCCTATCACACCCATGACACTAGTTTTAGTATGAAGGATTATGGTGCTACGTGCATAGTTTACAAATGTATGAAAAGGATTGATAATCGCTGGAAGTATCCCAATAAAACAACAGACGTTACAGTTATGACCCGCAGAGTTTTGCGTGAATCTGAAACCACGCTGGAAATAGTTGGAAATATCAAGCTTCAGAATCTTGTAAGTCTATGTGGTTATTCACTTGTTTTTAGTTGTATCTAAACTATTGTGGAGGTCCTACGTGGGCTCATGTGGACGGGAGATCGCTCGGGGAAAGGAGAGTTGCGAGTGGGGTGGAGCGGTGAAAAAGGGAGACGATGGCTCAGATTATGGTGCAGGTAAAGATTGTAAATGGATCAAGTCAGATAGAGGGCCAAGTTGTGGAATGGGATGGGAGAGTCGAGGTGGATGGAAGGGTGAGCCGATTGGCTTGGTTGGCGCAGAAGTCAAAGGGAGATGATTAGAAGGACAATGGTGAGTAGGCGGTGGAGTTAGAAAGGGCTCGGTGTGGGTGTAGTGGAGAACCAGTTGTGTGGATATGGTGACTCGGTGGAGTGAAAAGGAGATGGGATGAGATTACGGAGTGAGGAGTGGCTGAGGAGAGGAGAGAGATGGGTGTGGTGAAGTGACAAGGATTGGGGTGGAGATGTGTGTTGGTAGAGGTCGAGGGGAAATGGGAGATCGGGAGTAGGGAAAGTTGGGAGAGTGTGGGTCGAACAGTAAGCTGGGTGCTCAGTTAAGGATATCCGCGAGGAGGAGGGAAGAACTCAGTGAAATAAATGAGGCTGAAAGATGGGAGCTCGGGTGGAGTGGTAAGCGGAGGGGTGATATGGAAGGAAGAGGCGGCAGGTCGGATAATGCGGTAGGGAGCTCATGTGGGTCGAGAGGAGTGAGGAAATGGGTTATACGGAAGTGTGGGAAATAGCTCGGGAGTAGGAAGTGGTTTGGATGGGGAAGAGGAATAGGTGAGGGAGTAGGGTAAATGGCCGAGCTGGCCGAGCTGGCCCGGGACAGTTGGGGACAGAGTGGAGAGTTATGTGGGTGGAGAGTTGGGATGTGAGGTGGAGAGTTATTATTTATATAGTTAAAAATGAACTCTATACTAATTGGAAAAAACAAAACTACAATTTTTGTTTTTATTTTGAAAAAAACAAAACAATAAAACTACTTACCTCGAGGTGGAGAAAAACTAAAAAATACCAGTGACATACCAAATTGATGAAGATAACACCAAACTGACACCTGAACAAGATGAATAACGTAACAAACTAAATGACCAGATCTTGGGTTTGGTCCCATCAGGCGTGCCAAATTTTGATCGGAGTTTCTTGCTTCCTGTCCATATTAGTGTACGAGAAATCAACAAACAAAAAACAACATCGAGTATGCAAGGGCTTAGTACCTGGAGATGGTGATGGATGATACTGGACGCAAAGTCAATGTCCAACTCCTCGTTGCGATCTCAGTAAACCTATAACTCAAAGACACTAGAGAAAGATTGATTAGAGATTTTATGCAGGGGCTACCTGACAAAGCAGATCTAGGAAGCATTAACTTCCTCTGGTGGTCAACCCCCGTGTGATAAAGAATAATGATAAAATACAAGATAAACAAATAACATGCAAGCTAATAAATAAAGGAACCTGACGTTGTGGGTATGTAGATGGTGCTATTGATCTGATCCGAACACAACATGTAACAAGAACCACACTATGTGAACTAATGAATCATGAGCAGAGTATTGTGGGGATTACATTGTCGTTACAAGGACATCATGAGGATATAAATGATAAACAAGAAGCTTAGAATTCAAAACAACATTTTCCCAAATTTTCTAACTTAACTTTCCGAAGGGGAAAGCCCATATTTATAGCCTAATGGTGAGGTTAGACTACATGTTAAAAGATACTCATGGTTGGGTAAAGTAACCCTGATTAAAAGAGGTGATGTGATTCAACGGGGCTCACAATTTGACTTATGGTTAAAAAGATAAGGATGTGATATGGAGTGGGAAAGATGAATGACATGGTTAGGTGAAATAATAGATTCCATTCTTGAAATTAAGAGTGGAGTGTCGGATGGGTGTATTATTTCCCATGAATTGAATAATTTGTGAGAGATGCCAAAATTCAATTATTAAATGGGTTTATATGGAGCCCATTTAATAATTAATTAAATTTGGGTGAATAAAAGGATGAGATTTATTTAAATTTAAGAAAAATAAAAGTGAGAGTGAGAATTGAATGAATGTGAGATGGCGGAGGGGTGTTATACCAAAAATTGTGTCTACAATTCCATAGGCCGAGTGCTCCACATACGATTAATTGTAATAACAAAATTAACGTGACAAGAGATTGGTAGAGTAGTATGACCATAAAACACAACTCAACACCAAATAGATCTATTAATATCTATGACGTGACATGACATGCCCACCATAAACAAATATACCTAATAAGACATGATAAGTTGACTAGTGTTAGTAGTTGTAGTTATGTGTATAAAAACGTATGTGCCAAGTAATGTGTAATGATATTTATATACATCACGATATGTATAAAATATGTATTGAGCATGATATAGATCACAATATGTGTTGAATATCGTACCCATGATAAAAATATGGGCATAGATCCTACAAGTTCCTAGAAATAAGCATGAACATAGAGCATGAAGTAAACATAAGTATATCACACACAAAGCATGAAGAAAAAATGGTCATAGAGCATACAAAATCAAGAAGCAAACATGAGCACGGAGCATATAGGAGCATGAAGAAAATAGTAGCATCGATCCAAAATAATCATGAATTAAACACAAGCATATACCAAAGCATGAAGCATAAAATCATAGAGCATACATAAGTATGAAACATATATAAGCATGAAGCATGAATCATGAATCATATAGAAGCATGAAGCAAACAAAAATGCATACAAAGGCATGCAAAAAAAAACATGAGCATATATAGTACAAAATCATGAAGTATACATGCTTACATGATCCTCAAGTATACATGCTTACATAATCATGAAGTATAAAAAAGTGTAGAGAATACATAAGAATAGAAGAAAACATGATCATAGAGCACATAAAGTGTAGAAGCATATGGGAACATAATAGAAAACATGAGCCTAGAAGGATTGAGAATTAAACACAAATATATCTAAGAGATGAATATTGTATGACGAAGTGTAAAATAACCAAAACCAAGAGCCCAAGGCAATAAAAGTCAACTTAGTATAGTGTTATGAAAAAGGAATATACTAATAGTAAATGATCGGTACGAGTAAGCATGGAGCATGGTAAAGTTAGTAACTAGTACTAAACAATGTGATCATAGGATAAAACATATTATAATATGTATCATAAGAAATCGTGCAATGCAATATAGGTAAGAGTGGCACAAAGTACCAACAATGGACTAATATGTATGGATATGATCGATATAATCTTAATCAATAGGACACCCCTAGTGTAGGTATGCACTCGATGGGGTGGGTGTCCCTTTAGATACGGGGTTCTAAGAATCCAAAAATATTAAAGGTATGATCTAAGGCACAATAAATAAGATTCCCAGGGGATGCATGTTGCTAATGTGATGAGTTTCCTCCAAGTTAATAGGTTGTAATAAGTCATAGAGTTTAGGAAAAATTCCATGGAGTATGTTATATGTGATCATCTTATTCATGATATAAATCTCAACTATGGAAGGATATGGTGTATGTAAAGTGTTGAATCCAAGTGACCGTAATGTTTATATCTATAGAATGACTTATCAAGTCACATGCAGTCTTGGTTTTTGTATTTTTTCATCTAATATTGTTTTGGTATTTTTTTTATAGGCAAGTGAGGAAGAGAAAATTCCAGCTATAATATATACTAGTGAAATTGGGGCATAAAATGTCAATAGTAGAAAAGATGTGATGGGGTTGTGGGTAGTATTTATTTCCTCAACAATCACATCATACTTGTGAAATGTATCAGTATCATCAGGTAACTTCATAGTCATGGACTAGGTGAGAAGATGTTGAATGATCAATAATTGCATTAATAACACACTACAATAATTTGGTAGATTATATACCAAACAACCAAAATAATTGGTATACATACATGTTTATTGTTATATAATACAATATTTTAATCACCTTGAGATTAAATACCAAATTAGATACCTCAGCATAACCAAAAATTGGCATCCGAGTATCACCCTAAGATTAAACACCAAATTAAATACCAAACAACCAAAAAAATTGGTTTCTATATGTGATTTTTGTTTATAATACCATTTTTATCTCCAAAGATTATATACCAAATTAGATACCGTGACACCTAAAAAAATGGCATCTAAATATATTTATTATTATACAACACCATTTTGCTATCACTCTTATATCAAATTATTGTTATAGATGATGCTTATAAGATTTTCTTAAAGACAAAAATATGACTTGAATCTATAATATAAAAATGTAATTACACATACCGATGGGGATTTGGGTGGATTGGTTAAGTCGGATGGTTGTATTCGGTACCACTCAAGTTAAAATCTGTTAGGCACAAGCCTTGTTCGGTAGTTTACACGCCAATTATGGCGTATGGATCTAGTTTGTAGCGCTCATGGAGGTTAGTCTTTTTCAAGGTGGTCGATCGTCTTCGAATGTAGTTTCGTTGCAGTGGCGAGTTAACATGGTGATTGAATGTCTTAAATTGTAATGACAACAGTGGCGAGTTATTATTGTATACTCGATTCATAGCTCGACCAAAAAGATTTTACAGAAAGGGTCCCACAACCATTGTTTATAAAAATGTAATTACACATGTAAATCATTATGGCATATTACATATCATAACATGTTAATATTAATTAAATATATCCGAGGGGTATAGGGTAGTGGGAAAACAAATTCAATCTAATGGGTCGAGAGACCTAGGTATGAGGCCTAGATGTGCAATCGAACATGAATTTCCCCATCTCAAAAGTAATAGGCTTAGTGATAACCATAATTTGATGTGATATTTAAATTACATAACAAATATTAATAAAACATTCTTTAAATAACTATTAAAACACGACAATTAAAAAAGTAATCTAAATATAATTAATATGAAAATGTCTTAAAGAAACTTCATTCTAATGTGGAGGGAAAAAGAATCGGAAGGAAAACAAAATCCTTGAAATTAATGGATAGCAAAATAATTTGGGCATTTTGGCTCAAATTTTAATTTTTAAAAATGGAAAATGTCCCTTTCATATTAGCGAAGTTAGTTGTAAGGGCATGGTTATCTAGGAATAAATTTGGTCATCATGGAACAAGAAAATAGCATGGAAAAAATTTACAGGAGTATTTGGTCAAAAGATCATAGCCTTCATATTCATTAATGGTTTATGAGGGTGAAACTACAAAAAAATTACAAGAGTTGGTCTCAATGACCAAACATTTCACAAAGATACATTCAATGTTTTTATCTTAATAAGCTATGGTTTCTAAAATAGTATTTATAATATAGAATTATTTATCAAACAAAATTTAGGTTTAAAATTTATAAGATTATTTGTAGAATTTTCAAATCTATACCTGCGAAGTTTCTCAAGTAGTGCCCACCAGCTTTTACACCTTTCTTATGTTCATTGTCTTATTTTGATCTATATATTCTTGTATGTGGAGATAGTGGACACTTGATTATGTTAGATATTGCTTAGATACTTCCATGTTTTATCACCATGTTGACTATGATACTCTAACACTTGGCAGGGTACTTTATGTGACAATTTTTTCTTGTACATGCTATTGGCATTCTATTTGATTTAGAGATGATGATATCTATGATTATGTGAGGAAATTAATGTGATGTTTATATTAGATATATCATTGATTTTGATCGTTATTTCTATATTGATGGATAGATAGATGCGGCGTGATTATATTCAGTTGATACGAGTTGTTTGATGATCGTGATTGTTTACATTGTTAGTTTATTTGATTTTAGATCGAGCAAGTATGAGGTTTTTCTTTGAGTGTACAGACTATAGGTTGTGCCACGAGGAGAACATGGGACTCAGTGGTAGCACTACCAAGATGCTCAAGTCGCCTAGTCCGAACCATCATCACCTTGTTGTTACCTTATCATGTATGTGTGGGTGTTGTATATGGTTTGATCACTTTATTTATTTGGGTTGGTCCCATTTGTAACCCTTCACCCTTGGTCACTTTGTAAATTGATTTTGTTACTAATCCTCCTATTTGGGATTGTTTATTACTTAATAATCTTTTGGTCATGTTTTTGGTTAGTGGGTGTTATGTTTGTGTTAAGCATGGTTATGGGAGTCTTGGGATCACCTAAATTTGTTTTTTGGGGACCACCAAACACCTTGGATACTTCACTTTTTCTCAAATCTCGGATTTGAATAAAAGTGGCAATTTGGAAGCTTGGATGGAAAATATGGGGTCCCTATTACCTTAAAAATACCATGTAGACATAACCTATGGATGAGGGGGCTTTTAATGAACTCAAAAAAATTTTCCCTCACAAAGTTCCCTCTCAAGTCACCATATTTCTCTTGACTTGTCTCATGTGAGTGATCTTGGGATGGGGGTAGCACACATTTAGGGAATTACATTTTAGATTTTTTTGTCTTTTGTCATTTATTGAGTTGGGGGATCTTGGATGGAGACTTGGGTGATTGGGACATGCCTAGTTGGAAGGGTGACACATGTCACCCTCCCATGGGTTTGGGGATGTGTAGAGATTTCTCTATTTCTATCCCCACTTTGGATTTTGGAGGAATTTTTGGGAGAGCTGTTGGAAGGAGGAATCTTGGCTTGCTTGGAAGGAGCTTGTGTGGAGTCCATAGGAGCATTCAAAGCTTGATTGTGAGGTAGGCATCACCCATTCTTTGTTTTGATTGTATTGCAATGCATGTAAACTTTGTTAGATTTGATGATGTTTTGTGTTGGGCATGGGAGTGAAATTTGTTGGTTTTCCTCATTCTTGTGTTTGATTTTGTTTCATCCCTCCACCCCTAATGGGGAGTGGATTTGGGAAGGATATGGGAAAGGGAAGGGATCATTTCTTTTATCCTCATGGATTCTTGGGGAAGCCATGAGGGCATTTGGTATTCTACTCCCTTCCTTGGGGAAGTAGGAGGGATTTCCATTTGGTTTGAAATCCTCCTATCCTTGCCAAGGAAGCATGCAAGGCTTGAAAAGCCTTGGCAAGGAGGATAATATGGAGTTATAAGGGGTTTGGTGGGTGATATGGAGTTATGGAGATGATATTTGGAGGATGATCTTGGTATATACATTCACTTTTGGTTTTGGGATCCATTCTTCCCCTCTTCCCATTTCCTTGTTTTTGGATACCTTGGTGGTTTTTTTCATCTTGTGTTTTGATGGAATTTGGTTCTTCCCCATTTTTATCCTTGTTTGGTCAAGATAGATAAATGTTGTTTTGTTTGGCATCTTGGTGGCATGTTATCCCTCTTTCCCATGGGCTTGGGAGGCTAGCATGCCTTCTCTTGGGAGAAATGCATGTAATGATGCCTATGGTTGGGAGGTTTTCAACTCTTCTTCTTGGTGATGGTTGGAGCTTTGACATTCTTGGAGCTTGTTTGGAGTATTCATTATTATGAGAATGGAAATTCTAATCAAAAAATTTGGTATGTTGTAGCTTAGAGTGGATTAGTTCTTGGATTTGCAAGAAATGAATCATGTAATTCTTGTGCTATAAGGAAGTGCAAAAATTGGTGTTATTTTACTTGATAATCTTGTGAAGGAAAGCCTTGTTCATTGTAAAATGGTTTTGGATGTTATACGGTAATGAGTTGTCCACAACTACAAATTGGTGTCTTGCATACTTGTAAATTTGTAAGAGAAGGAAAATGTAACTTGAGTTGTAATCACTTGACAATTATTCAAAACTAAATAGGAAACTTACATTCTTATGATTTCAATAATGAAATAATTTGAGTGAAGTTTCATTCTTTTTTTTAAAACATTTGAAATTAGTTGTAAATATTGCATATTAAAATCAAGATATTTTCCTATCCTTGCAATGTGAAAAAAAAACATTCATTTTACTTGGACTTACAAAGGAAATTGAGATGAGCTTTAAAATATTGAGCTTTCATGAATATCAATTTATATTATTAACTTTGAAAAGTAAGTGTTATAAAAAGGCCCCCTGTTTCTAGTTAAAATGGGAATTGTTTTCCTTTTCAAAAATTAAAAAATATTAAACTTAGATAATAATGGAAAGACATTGTGATTGGTTGGTTCTTTGAATTCATTAGAATTATATACCAAACTGAAGACTATGGCTTTAAATGTGTATGTGGAGGAAAGGTTTAGTTCTCTTTAATCTTTTAGATATGCAGGTGTATTAATTGTAGATTGGTTCAAGCTAAGGGAGAAGGAACACGTTGAAGAGTGTTGTGTAATAAGGAATTTTGATAGAATAGGAGTTTATTAAATTTTACTTCCAAGTTAAGATATGCTTCTAAGGAAGGGTCTTGATCAAAATTTTGTATAGATAAGAAATTAAAGTTGTTTGTATATTTTATATGTACTTACATTAACTACATATATGAATATTGAAAGTATCGCAAGAAAATATTAATAAGTCTACAGGTATAATCAAATAGATAATCTATTTGTATATATTCAATTATATGTATATTGGGTATATATGTAACCAAAGATACTTAATACTCAAGGAACCATAGCTTTTAAAGAATCTATATCAATCTTAAAATATTTTGATCTTCGTATTATATATATATATATATAATAAATGATCGGGTTGGGCGGTTGGCAACCCAACCCCAACCCTATACTCGAATCTCCTAGGGATCATCTATGATTTTCCTTGCCATCATCTCCCTTGTTCTTGTGTCGATCTTTTGAAGGGAAAATTTTAGTAGTGAATATTCGTAGTTTGGCAAATAATAGAATTCCGGGAATTTGATTTTGGCAAATACTACAACAATGGCAGTACCCAGTTTCGCCCAAAAATCCCATAAACAATAATCTGTCCCATCTGAATCACCAAGGAATTTCCAATCCCAATGTATATTTTTATATTAAATCGTCAGTGTCGATTTGAAAACATTAATGTTTCGCCAAGAAATCAACACGTCGGGATTTGAAAACATTAATGTTTCACCAAGAAATTGACGATCGGGATTTGAAAACATTAATGTTTCACCAAGAAATCTACAAAACCTTATTTGGCCAAGAAAACATTCTTGATATATACACAGAGGTGATGTTCTCCCGCAATTTTCCAATTTGCGTATTTGTGAAGTAGTAGAAAGGGATTTAGCGAATCAGCATATTATAATTTGCTTACAAAATTTCAAATAAATCTAGGTCTTTCCAAGGCCTGGCTAGTGTGTTGCAGTTTACATCCTAAAAGCACTTACTGCAGGTGAGTCCTCAGTCTATTTAAGACATGTTTTCTTTCATGTCACGAGTGTTTTATCTCAGGTTCCGCCTTTGTAAGCTATTACAAAGCCTAAACATCCTCATCCTCATAACCACTATGATTTTTTATGTCATCTAGAATAGTCTTCCGCTTGTAGAGAATCGGAAGTAGTTTTCATATCTTAGATACATCTAGATTCTACGTACAAATCACTTCATACATCTCCATGAGTTGTTTCTTTGTATATTCATTGTTTTATCAGTGTATCTTCTTTGAATATTTTTGTTAATGTTCTCTCTTCTATAGTGTGTGTGTGTGTGTGTGTGTGTGTGTGTGTGTGTGTGTGTGTGTGTATTGTGGTTTCACTTTCCATTTATTCCACAACCAATACCATGATCGTTTATCATTGTCTGTGACACTTTGCCTCGTCCCACAACAAACCTAAAGGATATATAAAATGTGGTACATTCCGCAAGTTTCACGTTTTCCGGGGCATCTCCTCAGGAGATTAACAGAATGACGACGCATGGCATACACCTCCCGGGAGGTATGACCTACTCTGACCCAAAAACATATCAATTGCGGCTCATTTCGCGGGGTTCACGTCTGCTAGGAGGATTTGGTCGGGAATGGGAGGTTAACGGAATGTTGACAAACAATAATGTACGAAATAGAGACCATACAAAGATGTCCAAAATGAAAAATTCAAGAAATGCAAAAGGGAAAAAAGTTACAACAATGAACCAAAATCCAGATAATTAGCATTTGGAAAAACAAAAGACAGAAAATAGCAGTTGTGGGAAAAGTATAGACATCTTGTCACAAGCATGCTTCTTGTTACCACCATTTTCCTCATTGCGATGTACTTCAAACTTTTTAAACCATGGAAACATAATGTATTGAATGTATCTTTTTTTCTTTCAATTCTATAGGATTCACCAATTCAGCAAAATGACACCTAAAAAGAGAAGCTCAACCTCAGGAAAAAATGTTATTCCAACCCCTCATGGTAGTGGTACTAGCATTCAAAAAATAGCATCTTATTTTGAGAAACCATCTAAAGAAACCCATCCTTCTCCAGAAGGACCATCACAATCAAGGAAAATGATTACATTCAAAATGAAACTTAGAATGAAAATGTGTTCATTTTTTATTTGATGATGTTGTCAAATGACAACAACAATGAAATTTCTCCCCTTGAATACATTCCATTGAATGATGTTGAGTTTTATGTTGAGTTTGAGTTTGAATGATGTTGAGTTTGACCAATTGAATAAAGATGCCACTACATCACCTTTCAGTGCCCAAGTGAATGTTGGAGGTGAAAATTCTAGCAGTGGCAGTCAACGAAGTATAAATTCCACCAAGGCAAATACTTAGCGGACACCTATTTCTGGAAGAAAGAGAAAGGAAAGAAAATGGGACTTGGGAAGGAGTTTCAAGTTAGAGTGGGTTTCTAATTTTCCATTTATTGAACCTTTTGAAAATGAGAATAAATTTGAACCTCCCAAAGAATGCAAATGTACAATCTGTAGCTGGAGATTGGGCAGAACAAGACAATACAACTTAAATTGGATACTATTGAGAAGCATGTGGGAAATATATATGAAAAGATAATTGTAGATGGCGTTGAGAAGAATGTTGCCAGATGGAAAACAACAGATGATTGTTTGCACATTAGTTATGAAAAATAATTTGAAGAGCATAAGAGAAATGAAAGAATAGTTACAGCGAATGGAGGGACAATAACCTCTCAATTCAACAAGATCATTCAAAACAATTTTTTGGGTAAAACAATTCAACTAGCTACTATTTTTCACATTTTGAAAAGATACAATCCTATAACAGATTTTCCTAAACAAAAGAATATTTTGTCTTTCCTTGGTGTCCCACACTTTCCTCATTCTCAGTAGTCAGAAATTAGTGGTTGGGATTGGGAAAATGCCTAACTACGGTTGAGAAAGAAGACTTGAAGAGAAACTCAAGTCTACATGATGCATATCTTTGTCTATTGATGAAGATTACAGCAGTGAGATAATACTTTGCTTGGGTTTGTATGCATGTGTATATGTTGAGAATTATGTGAGACAGCCTCACGTACTTTTCATTCACAAGATGAGAGAGAACTTCAATGTTGAAAATCTTTATGAGTTGGCGATAAAATTTTTGAAGGATGTTGGTGACATAGATGATGATGTAATACATCAAAGTTGGTATGTTTCGGGGCATATGGCGCAACCGTAATGCAAGGTCATCGTAATGGCATGTGTGTAATACTCCAAACATCTCATTGCCCTTATATGATTTCATTCGAGTGTATGGCTCATAGAATTAACCTAGCTTACGAATAGTTGGAAAATTTAAACATGTAGCAAAATTTAAAGACCTTGTTCGAGAGGTGCATGCTTATTTCATTGTATTCCTAAAAGGTTCATGGAATTCCAAATATTTGCAAAAGGACTAACAAATGGGCATAAACTGTTAAAATATGTCAACACTAAGTGGATCTCATTGTACCAACCGGTTTGTAGGGTGTACGAAGAGTATCAATCCTTATTAGGAGTGATGTGGCAGAATCACATGGAAGTGGACAAGGCCCAGGATTTGATACATCGTTTGACTGATATAGAGTCATTGTTGATGTTGTGTGGTCTCCTTCCCATGTTAGAAGAAATGCATCGTTTAATTAAATAAGTGGAAAGAACTATCTATATTGTTGATTTTTCTAGTTTGAGGAAATGAGTTTGTATAACAATAGAATATTTGTATCTCAATGAAATTGATTTTACAAGTCCAACATTTGATGGTTAGAATGATTTGATAAATATTGGAAATGTAAGTATCTTTCTGAATCTCAACTTTTTTGGGGAAGTATGTTCTTTTGTATGTGGATATGAGATACCAATGTACATGTTTAAAGTAGTAGTCGGTAAGGTTGAGGAGGTAAAAGTCACAGGGCCGTTGTTTGATAGCATCGTATCATCAACAAGGGTGAGGTTAACAAAAATTGTGGTGTCCCTATGAGAAGAAATAATGGAGTGATTTAGAATGGATGTTTTACTTGAAGAAATGGTTATAGTAAATTTGACCTTTTGGAATCCTGTCCAAAATGAAAGACATATGCAGGAAGACTACTTCAAGAGGTTGACTACATTGATTCAACATTTTTGTAAGTCTGTTGATATTAATGGAATGAATATCGCAGGTATTTTAAACAAGGATAGTTTTATTGCTCAATATCATGAATTCACCACTACAATGATTCGAAATTCAAAGATTTGGATAATCCCTTACAAGTGTGGAGCAATAACCCGGCTATGGAAAAAAGTTGGGGTGAGTACTATTTTACAACAAACCATGTCCGAGTTTTTCTCATTGGTTGATCTATGTCAAACAATGATTTTGGGTTCAATTGAAGATGAGAGAATTTTCAGTGCCTTGGCCTTTATAAAGTCAAAATTGTGAAACAAACTTGACAAAAATTGGAAAATTGTTTGAGAATTTATACATCACGGTACAAAGTGGATAACTTTCCCTATGACGTTCTGAAGTATGGAAGTCGATTACTAAAAGGAGAGGGGCTAAAAACAATGGCACAAATACAGCAAAAGACCCTATTACAAAGAGCTTGATCACAAAAAGAGAGATTCAGTCTCATAGATCTAGTGAATAAAATGATAGAGATGATCCAATTCCATCAATTTGGAAGCTTCCATCGATGGATATCCCATGATATAAATGTTCATATAATAATTAACATATTCAAATATTCAGTACATTGTTATGAATCTCAAACAAGTATTAGCACTCACCCCAAACTTACATGTGCCTAAAGGTAATCATATTGATTCCATTTCCATTTTGATTGTAGAAACATTACAAAGTCATTTTTTAATGAGTATTTAATATATTTCACATACAATGTTGTTGATCTCTTTTATAGAAAGCATACACTGCAGTTGGTTGGCTATTAAATCACAATGCATTTACATTATTATACACTTTAGGAATATAAGAGTTGTGGTGCTTAATTCTGAGATAAAATAAGTGGCTTTGCTTGAATCAAGATCGAAAATGAAAATTTAAAAATAAAACTATTCCTCATTCAAATTTCTTGAGACATGCCTTGTATGAAAAAAATTGAACATTGTCATTATGCAACAAATGGAACAATTTTCAAAATGGATCTAAATACACTAAAGAGTAAATACATGCACATATATATTTAACTTGTGCACCTCTTTGTAAATTTTTTCTTCAACCACAAGTAACATAAATATCACATGTTTATTAATACAATAAACATAAAGATAACTCTAGTCTATTAATAAGACAATTTACTATTTTTATCCATGACCATGATTTCCTCCCAAATAATAGAAACAACAAAACCAAACTGCCACTTCAACTTGGAATCAGGCTCCACAAATTTAACAAATTATATCATCTTTTGTAACATGATCCACTCTTCATCTATTGGAATTGCAATTTGTTGTAAATCAGAGTGACTGACATGTAACTTTGTTAGTAATTCATAACTGATAGTGGAGCTTTCCTCTACTATTGTATGCAAACTTACTAACAAGGTTATCAATGGTTTAACAGAGTCAAAAAAGTTTTCTCATCTAGCTTCTCAAGAATTCAGTCCTTCTCTTGAGTCATTTTTTCTTTCATCTTCTTCTGGAATGCATCCTTCTTAATGAATTGGCATGTATTGTCAAAAGGCATTAGCAAACCAAGCTTTGTGAACTCATGTACCTTTCCATGTAGCTCATGTAACATTCTTTGACACTTATTCAGCAATTTTGTGCTTCGCCCAACATCACACACTTCCGAATGATAGATGATACCTTTATTGAGGCATCAAACCGGTTCTAAATTCCTCTGATGCCAGTTCTGTGTCACTGAATTTGTAGATAGTTTTCAAAATTTTCTTTGTTGTATCCTCTCTTAAAGCCATCACTTTTTCGCTACATGTTACGTATTCACGGAGCTTATCAAATATTCTTTGTAGAACAGTCATGAATTCAAACAATCTAATCAAATCATCATTTTTTGGTTTATTTGCCCCCAAACATTATTTGTCATATTAATCAATGCCTTTTATGAAATTCGGATAGTTTGATGTTAAAATCACCGTATTTCCTTTTTTTTCTTTCACCTAATTTCTATTGAATATTTCATTTTATTTTTCTCATCATCTAGGCTATGTTCCCATTTTTGACCTTTTCTTTCTCTTCCTTCACAACCTCTTTCAATTCTCCCAATGATTTTTGTAATCTATCATTCTTACTTGTTGTTTCCTGTAAATTTTTCTTCGCCTCTTCTAGTTCTACTTGTTCTTGTTCATTCACAACAACTGCAGTCATAGAGGCAAATGATTTTATCTTCCTCTCCAACTCACATGTCCTATTAATTGCTTCTTTTCCTTTTTCTTTCTCATTTTCCAGGTCTACCTCTAAATTTTGAATCTTATTATTCAACTTATATTTCTCCCTCTCTACCTTCAATAATGTTGTGTAAACCACATCATTATTCCTTTTCGATACATTAATTTTTTTAGAAGGTTTCATTGCCTTAAGATCCATTTGAAGGGAGGTCATCTCGTAGTCACTGGAAACCATTTCATTCTCTAGTTTTACAACTTTGGGCACAACATACATGTATTCCATGGTATTTTTGTTTGGGTTATATGTAGGCAATACCCTGATTGTGGTTGGTTATGAAGTTCCAGTAGCCTGTAGAATTTTCTTCTTGTTTATTTTATCTCTTTTTGATTTATTATCAAACTCATCTAGGTAATCAATACCTAAGGTGTTCGTAGGAATGAACTATTCCACCTTGAATGGAGGAGTAATTTAAGTTTGGGGAGAATTTCCCTATGGAATGGAAATTTTTTTAGGGATGGTAGTGGCACCACCACCTTCTATAAATAGTTTCCTTGGTCCAAGAGTAAATGTACTTGTGTCTTCCTCTATCTTTTGGATCTTCTCGTTTCCTTGTTGGACAATAGCCCTAACAACTTAAACTATCTCTATTATCCTCTTTATGTTTACAATACTCTGTTGACTACTACCATCATCACTAGAACCACCAACATTAACAATAGTAACAGATTCATGGCCAACTTCTCCTCTAGGATTTTCAACGTGTGGTTGAACTGTTTGCTGAGGATTTGACTCTAGAGTAAATTGCACTAGATTAGCACTTATAGATGTTGAAGTATGCAGTGGTCCTTTCTCCGAAGTTGAAGCTCCAAGGCCTAACTTGTCAAAAAAATTTCTAGGTTGTGCCTTTGGTGGAACCCAAATGCCTTGTCTTGTTGAACCCAAACCACCACCACTAAAACCCAACTTTTCAACAATAATTGCTCCTATAGAATATCTTTGTTTCAAGCCTTCATCGAGACTTGGTTTATATGTTCTAGGTGGATTGTGTAATTCCTCAGAGTCAGTGTCATCATCACTACTTTTCTCTCCAGGATGCGCTTCATTCCACTTCTTGTTGAACGCTTCATCTTCTGGAATAGAATCATACTTCTGAAACAGATTTTGGATGGCCTAGGTCCTGCCTCATAGACCAAAAGGAAGCAATTTTTGACCTTGTCCAATTATTTTCTTGTAATTCATTTTGTAATTCCTTTGGAATTATTTTAGAGGACTTTTTATCAGATTTTGCATACACTTTGGTAGATTGAAAATCCTCACCTGTTTTTGTGGAGGCTGAGGCAATCCAAAAATTTGTGTTGACAACTCTTGAAAACTAATTCCTTTCTCAATAGCAATTTCATCCATTGTTATTTTTACTTCATCCCAAGAGTTCTTGTTTTTCAATTTTTCTAGCAAGGGTTTGCTTTCATGTTGAATTTTAGTGGCAGAGTTCTTGTTTGCCACTACCCTTGCTTTAATCACTTCACATGGGTCATACAACCAGTGAGAGTCAACATCAAACTTAAAAATCTGTAATATTTCATGTGCCACATAGAATGCTTTTCTTTCAAATGTGAACCCTCCACATGAGAACGGTAAGGAAGGAAATATGCTCTTCTTTTGTTGAGAAACAAAATAGAGATTATCTGTGCTTTCCATCTGCCATATATATTCCAAGGAAAAAACTCTCTCTATCACATGTATTGGAAATTTGTAAGGTTGTACTCCTGATCCATAAAACCTTAGCACAATATAATCCTCCATGAAGTACCAATATGCTAATTGTATTTCTAATCCCAGTTGAATGCAATCTCTACATTTCACAGGCAATCTAGGCAATGTACTTTTGTAATTGCTTCATAAAATGGAGCCAAAAATAATCCACAAATTGACTGTAGTCCCTTCTATGATCATACATCCTTATCTTGGGGGTCCACTTAGTTAATGGATGCACAGTGGTTGTGGCTCGAACTCAGTAAATAGGGCTCAATTGCAAGTTTGTTTTTTTCAAACCATCCAGCAAACCATCATAGAATTAAATAGCACAAGTAGGTAGTGAACCTAAATGTCTTAGTGTCGGAGCCTTATTTGATTGTTAATATTTTTTATGCATAGATTATGTAATGTACCCAACAAATTTTTATTGACAAGGTGGATTAACGTAATGGATATTGTATACCATTTCCATGAGGGTTTCATTCATTTTCTCATCGCTATCAAATCCAAGGAAAAATACAAGCATAGAAATAATATCCCTGACCCATGGTTTAAAATTGCATACAGAGCCTTCCCTATTGGTACCCCTGCATCAAATGTTAATTTTTGTAAAAACGCATCTTTATCTTTTGATTTATGGCATGATAATCGCTAGCAAACTTTTCTAGGTTTATGTGGATGGTTCCTAAATCTTTGCTTTCAAACCCCAATACACTGCCAAGATTTGCCTTTGTAATGTACAAAAGTTATTGTGTGTTTTCCTTTACAACAATTACTTTTTTGTCTCATTGTAATTTTGGGCATATATATTGACAAAATCAGGGCAGTCAAAAACCTCATGGAACATCATGCGTCCCAATCCAGACCCTCATGTTATCCAACCTAAACCTTTAGGTCTACCTAATTTCTCTAAAATTCTATTTTCCCTCATCTTCGTCTCAAACGTGTATCTAAGTTGTGAAGCTCTTGTGCCAATTACAAGATCATAAATATCATGATATTCATCAGTAAAACTAGGGGTTTCTTGTTACTTTGGGATCCTATGGAAGTAGACATGCTTGGAATTTTGGATTCTATAAACCCTCCCTCAACCCTTATATTGAAATATTTGAAAGCAAAGGCTTATATAGTGCTACTTATAAAAAGATAATATTTAAAGAATCAAGACTCAAATGTAGGATGACACTTACTCAGAAATATGAAAATTTTGAGTCTTACACGATTCGCAACTTCTATGAATCTATTATGCCTTCTGTTGCAATATGCCTTCCAGAAACAGAATTTCAAATGTCAACATCACTACAAACGATTAGGTCTTTCACTGTACTTTGTAGACATCAAATTTAGTCTTTAATCAAATTCTATTCGGTAGATGAAATTTGTCACTTAAGGGAGAGGAACCACTAGTTGTGCACTCGAAGTTTAGGGATGTACAACACCCACATAAATATCATAAAATTTGAAAAAAAAAAACCTTTAATAGATTTTTTTAATTTTTAATCTACATTTTTTAGCATTTATATTAAATGGAAAGTGGGTTTTTAAGGTATTTAAATCAAGTAGTTTTCCATACAAAGAAATTTAACGTGGACCATTTGTTGGGCATTATGTCATGCATATTTTTTCACTTATGTGGCATCATTTGATTGGGTGATTGTTTGATGTGATTTGATGTGACTCATTTTATTGGCTACTTTTTTCAAATTTTAAGTGGGAAATGTACATGTACTAGTCATTGACTTTACATCTACCCTCACCATTATTGGTCCATGCTCCACTATTGGCTCCTCTCCCTTAGCTAGGCCTATTCCAGGGAACTTCCATTTGAAATGTGAGTGTATCAGACCTTCATCCCGAAATAGAGCATGTGTCGTTGATCTTAATATATCAAACATTGTAGATTATTTATCAAATGGCCACGTGGCAAGATTTTGGGCCTCTTTGAGGCAAAGGCATTCCCAAGACTCCAATCCCACGGAATGAACCGATTCAATAATAAATTTTTCTGTGTCCATGGTGACAAGTGTGGGCATTTAATGACTTGGTCATTGAAATTTTTGGGGCCATTGAAACATTTTAAAAATATACCCCGCTTTTTCCCATGCCACGTGGAAGAATTATGTGGATTTCTTTTTGTTGTACCCCCATAGACGTGAATCTCCCAGATTTAAGTAGGATGAATTATAATTTCGGGTTCAAACTCCAGGATTAATTGTTCATTGTTGGTCATGGACATTGGAATTGGAATATATGATGGGCCCCAACATATTATATATTTATATATTATTATTATTATATATATTTATAGTATTTACATTATTGATTTCTTAAATAAGATTCTTTCTTTCTTAAATTAATTTAAAGTTTTGATTCGCAAGTAATCATTCACGTGATTACTAAGGGCTCTACCCTTTCTTGAACCTTAATTTCTATATCTCCAATATCCTTTTCTGGCTTGGAAAATTACATAGCTAGAGTATTAATCATGTTTATAGGGAGGCCAACTGTCTTGTCGATCACCTAGCTAACGAGGCAATTGATGGCACGGCTTGGAAGATATTATCATTTATGATGGGTGGTGCACACAAAGCTCGAAGAATTAATGGTGGCATGTGCCACACTTTGGGCCTTTATTATTGTTGGTCGCTCGCATTCCTCTCTCCCTACCTCTGTTTGTTCGTGTTTTTGGGTTGGCAAGAGAATGGTTTTTTTGGGGTTTCCTTTCATTTCTCTGCGAGGAGAGAAGGGAAATGGCCTTTACTTCGGCCATTTCCCATAGGCGGCTTCAAGAGGTGTTTCGCTACAATTTTGTGCTCGAGGCCGAGGCCATTGAGCGTGTGATAGGAGATTCCTATATGCATGACTCTCACAGGGCCAAAGTCAACTTTGAACTCATTGCGGAATTCATTTCTAATTGCCTCTTGCTCCATCCATTCAAGGAGGATGTCATGGCTGTCGCAGAGTTCTTTATTTACCTTGTCCATCGAGTAAGTTTCGCGAAGAAATGGACAATTGTCGCATCCCAAACCCTCTCTCTTTCTGGGCGTAAAAGGTGGACACTTAGGTGAATGACACTGGGTGTGGGGAAGATTGGTTCAAAAAGCTATAGAGTATAGGGAGTTGTTACTCTATGCAAAGGTTATTCACGTTCTGTTCTAGCATGGTGGTCCAGGACCTAGTAGACTACCTCCTCTGGATCTCACCGATGCTCGCTCACCTATCGACTCGGCCATTGACCACCTCAATGAGTTTTGGGATAATGTTAGGGAGGCCTTTCTTCTTCTGCTAGGTAAGGCCAAGCAGTTGGAAGGCAGTGTTTCTGGTAGCGGAGGTCAGGGCAAGGCGGGAGGCAGGGGAGATGCGACGGATGTAGCGTTTGGTGCTACGGAGAGGGCAAAAGTGGGTCTCCAGTTTCAAAATTAAGGGCGGTGGTTATTTTGGATGAGGATTAATTCTCTTTTCTAGCTTGTTTTTTTGGTTGTGGCCATGTGTATTTATTGTCTTGAAGCCACTTATGTTTGTTCAAATGGTGTTTCCTTCTTCTCTGTGTGGGCCATTCAGTGGGGCCTTGTGTTGTTGGTTTATGTTCGATTTTTGTTCGGAGTATAGTTGTAAGGGTGGGGTCCCTTAACCCTTTAGTTCATAGCTCGGTAAAAAGTGTTTAAACATATATATATATATATATATATATATATATATATATATATATATATGCATGTATATATATATGTATATATATTCGCTTTATGTCCAGTTTTGTTAAGTATTATTATATTATTTATATATATACATTATATTATATTATATATATATATATATATATATATATATATATAATTTATATATAAGTTAATTTAAAGTTTTCGATAAATTAAAAAGCTTTCACAAGTTCAATTTTCAAAATATAAAACCAAATATCCATAGATGAGAATATATCAAAGGAAGTCTTTCTAAAGAAAATGAATATGAATAAAATCAAATTTTGCTTAATATTATTTACTATTTGAATCGAAATAACTAACGAAAATATTGTTTTTAAATAGAATTTAGAATTGTTGATGTCATTACTTGATGAAATATAGTGTTTTCACATTTATATAGTGTTTACATTATTGATTTCTTAAATTAGATTCTTTCTTTCTTAAATTAATTTAAAGTTTTCAATAAATTAAAAATCTATCACCCCGCTTTCGCCCATGCCACATGGATGAATTAATATAATTTAAATACATTATATATATATATATATATATATATATATATATTGTTAAAGCGGGTTGAAGGGTTCCATTCCCTTTACAAAAGAGAGAGGTCAAACCTCAGATACAACATGAAGATGCAAAAAACTTCGTCAATCATGACTGTAAGGTATATCGAGCAAAAGCTAGCTAGAAGGAAGGAAGACTATAGCTATACTATACTATAAACATTACAACATATATTTAGATCGAGGATTAATCCCTTGAATCAAGACATAGACAAAATTACAACTAGAGATCCCTACCTCTCAACCACACCCTCCTCACAGTCCTGAGTAGCAATTTCATTGGCCCAACCGCGCCAAAGATGATTATAAGCTTCCCCTACAGTTTCATGGATTTCCATCCACCAAAGTGGCACTGGCTCGATGGGAGAATTGAGGGCAGCCAAATTAGGGAGTTTGAAGCGCATCCTTCCAACATTCTTGTCATGGTTGAACATCGCTAGCTTCTTTGTGAAGGCCATCAGCTCCCCATGGCAACATTCCAGTTCCCTGAAGACACTCAAATCCACGCCACCCCAGAGCTTCACCTTCTCCCCGCTACCCAAAAAGCAACATTACACTTTTACACTTCTGCAACCAAATTTCCGTAGAAAGACAGTCGAACCCAGTGGAGAGCAAGGTTGACCGCATCAAGCTTCAATGGCTCAATTATCGAAGATTTTCCACAAAAACCAAGGCCACACTGCTATTAACCCTACACCATCCATCCTCAAATAGATATTTTCCCCCAAAACCAATTTAATTGCCTCCAAATCGCTACCATTACCAATTTTGAAGATCCGCTGGTACGATTATCGAATATAGACGACCTGAAAGCCATTTCCCTTTTATTGCAAAATAAATACAACATGGGAACTTGGGGAATCCATAGGTGCTCACCGACAAAAAATATGAAAATGAAAAAAATCGACCCACAATAAATAGGCAAAAAACAAGGCCCTTCACATGCTCGAAAAGATTGGCGACAACATATATTTAAGGCCCTTTCATATTTAATTCAGAATTGTTGATGTCATTACTGATGAAATATAGTGTTTTCACATTTATATAGTGTTTTCAAAATTATTATTAGATGTTATATATTTCATAATTTTGACCTTTTTCATATTTATTTTATTCAAATTAATCAGATATATATTGAAAGAAAATTAACATTTTCATTTTTTTCTGTTGAAGGGTAATGTGTTTTCTAATATCTCATTTACGATGGGTAAAGCTTAACCTAGCCAGTCAAATTAAAGTATGGGGAGCCCTTCAAATTTGATCATTGAATGCAATGATGGTCATTTCAATATATTTTGCAGGCAAGTGCCCTTTTCATAAAGCTTAGTAACTTTTGAATATACATATTTATTAAATATGTCGCTTTTATGAAATAAGTCTTTTCCATATTTATTAAATATCTCATTTCCTGGACCTTCATGCTAGAAAATATAATATCACCAAGAATTAAAATTGATAAGACATTTATTAACTGTGAGGGTACCGATTAAATCTCTGGTGGCACACTTTACATGTGTCATGAATAGGTAAATTGTAATTAATTTCAATTAAAACTCAGGTTGAGGGTCAGGGGTGAGGCTATCGATAATTGCTCATTGGCATCACTATCATGATAAAAGGACATTTAAAAGGTAGGTGGAGGCATGTGGGATAGTGACGCTTTTCAATGCAAATTTTTCACCACGATTTGCATTTAATATTAACCATCAATTCATACTCGGGTTTGGTTGACACATGTAAAGTTCCGATCGAAGAAATCACTCGAAAATTATAAATTCAAGGCCCATCGTCTTTTCCCAACACTTGCTTTCTTTTGAAAAATCATAGGGGACCAAATTGAGCGCTTTGAACCAGTATCAAGCCATAAATACGTCGTAGTTTCTTCTAGTTATGATACAGACTCAAACGAGGTTACTATTGGGAAATAATTTTTCCTCTCTGCTTCTATTTCTCCTCCTGATGGTGCTTCCACCCCCTCTCTCTTGGTCAATCGAATGCTACCATTGTTCCCCTTCATTCTCTTGGAAATTCTTCTACAGAGCTCCAACCGGATTCCCTGTCTGAGTAATCGATTCTCGAAGTATTACTAGAACTCTCTGTTGTTTATCCAGAATCTCCGACTTAGAACCTATGGATTCTCCACATGCTACTATAAACGATGTGGATATGGAAATTGATGGAAATCAATCCCGATGGCGACCCCTCAGATGGACAATCAAGTCGAAATGGTGTCTTCCATCCTTGCAAGTCCAGTAGCGATCTTTTGAGGTGATTAAAACTTGGAAAGACTTAACAGACACCTGCAGAGCTATCGTTGATAAATAATGTGTCTTGATACTAACCCTAGCCGACACTCTGGCGAGAGAAGATCGATATCGATGCAGTTAGGAAAGCGGCACAAGAACTAGAGAAATATATTATGATATGTAATATTTATGTTATAATATAGTTATAGGCTAAGGGCTTATAGCTTTTTTGGTATGCCTATGTTATGATATGTAATGTTTATGTTTTGATATGTAATGTAATGTTTATGTTTCAACAAATATATTTTTCCTTGTCAGCACCTGTTCTTGTGGATACTCTTGCATTGCTACAATGTCACGCCTTTTGATTTGTCTTCTCCTTCTTGAAACACCGAATTTTTCTTCATTCTAGGTTATTTCCAATGTAAGCATTGAAACCCTGCCTGGCCATTTAACCTACAACCCCGAACCCCCTGCTTGTATCGTGTGCTTGTTGTGTGTTTCCCTTTAGCATCATCAATGCCATTTGAATTTGCTTTGCCTTTTCTTTTCAGCTATCACCAAGAAAAGGAAAAAGAGAAATCCTGGAAATGGATGATGATTTAATGTCAAAGAATGAGGAGCAACATGGAAATCGTGTTCTATGGGATCATTCACTACCTCAAGATGTTTGGGAAAACGTATTGCTTTGGCTTCCATTAGAATCCATATGTAGGTTCTCTCTAGTTTCTAAGGAATGGAAAGCACTCATGTCTTCCACCAGATTTTTAGGCGTTACAGTGAAACAAGGAACAAACATCCATGGATACTTGTAAATCATGATAGTGGTCATCATTGGCTGAGATACGACTGTTATAGTAGGACATGGAAAATTCTCAACTTTTTGTGGTTATCATGCTTTGATGGGGTACGGTTTGAAGATTCACATCAAGGGATAATCTTATTTTGTTCGAGTGAATCGAGTCATGTTTCAAGGGTATGTAATCCATTGAAGGTTGGAACCTCCTTCAAGCTTCCTCAAATGTTATCAGCTAATGAATGGCACTTTTATATTTATGCACGGGCATTCTAGTTGTGGATGACAAACAAGGGATACAAAGTGGTTCAAGCATATGTTAATAGATCTAGAGTTAATGCAAGCAATGGTACTATAGAAATTTATGATTCTTCTGCAAGGACTTGGAGGATTGTGGCACGATTGAGAGATTGTTTCTTCTATGGACCCGTTGTCTTCAACAACATTTTTTTCTTCTTAATGTCATATGAACCTATGTTGGGTGTGAGAATTTATAACACTCAAGATTATGCTACTGTGCATTTTGTGTTGTTACCTATAAGATATGGCAGAGACCATTTCCCTCACTATAGACCAAGGTTGGTTGTATCTAAAGAGAGGGTGCTACTTGCAGCACCAATTGTAGATGGGGACCATTTGAAGGACATAATTGTGTTTGAGCTCGAGCTTGAGTTTGGAAGGAGGAGAGGCAATGTTTGGTCTTGGAAATAAATTGCAAGGATGCCCCACGTAATGTGCCAAGTGTATTTCTATGAGGAAAAGGATATTCTTATTTAGTTGCACTGCGGTGGGAGAGTTCTTGTGTTTTAGAAAGGTGTTTTCCGGAAATATCCTCATCCTTTGTTTTCATTTAAAGTAAGGGTCTTGGTCATGGCTGCCAGAATATATAAACACAACTGGCATCTGTTATAACGGTGGCATCACCTTTGAGCCCAAGCTGATTTAAGACAACTACATATTTGTTTCCTAAAAAAAACTTATAAATTTGTAGCAAATTTTCTTATTTTTACTGTTATGGTCTATCTTCTAAAATCCAAGCATCCAAAAAATGGAAAGTTCTATATTTAAGGCATGATTATTCTCTATTGGAAACTAATTTTTCTCTTTTAGTGGCATGATTTTCAGTTCATGTGTTTTTGGCATGTTTTTAGAATTTTTGAATTCTATTGCTTTCCATAGTTGCATGCAAAGGCATACTTGGCACTCATCTTTATCCATATTCCCACGCATGTGGCACTAATTGTGCATTTGAATATGACCATTTGGCATCTTTATTCGATTCGATCATCAATTATTGAATGATTTGTTGTTGTTGTTGTGATTACGATGAGAATTGCGCCAAGACCCTGTAAATACATGTGATTTTTAATTTTAGACATAGTAATTAGGCCCCCATACTATTTTTCATTATTTATCAAAAGACAATAGCTTCGGTAGGATTTTCCATATCATGGCCTTATTAAAAAAACACATTCTTACTGTTGCACATACCTGACATAAAAAATTAATAGCAACTAACGGCGTATCCTTGATTATTAAATATAAGTTATTTTTGCATTATTATTAAATTTATTAATCCTTCCCTTCCCATCATACAAACATGTGGCAGGATTCCGGGCCTCCCCAAGTCAAAGGAATTCCCAAACTCCAAGCCCGCGGAATGAACCGATTTAATAAAGTTTTAGGTCCGCAGTGTCGGTGACGAGGCAAGGCAAAGTGGCAGTGAGTAATCAGAAGATACCACGTGTCATTTTCCTGTTCCTCCGAGTGGCCAAGTGTCACACATTCCAGGCACTTGAGCGTAAAGGTAAGGCATGCAAAAGAAATGAAAATTTTTGGGCCTCATTACAGTCAAATTCGACAGAGGGTACTCGCCAAACAAGTTACAGGAGATTCGCCATTCAATTTCCAACTATTTTTAATATTTTTACCATTTTTTCCGAAAGAACGAAATAGGTTAAAGGGATATTCGCCAAAACCACGAAATCTAGTTACAAGTATATTCCAAAACCATGAAACTAGTTACAGGTATATTCGCCACAATTTCTATAAGTTTTTTTCAAGGGGTTCCTTAAAATTTTCCTGCTGACAAGCATGTGGCCACGCAAACCTATCTCTATACCCCTTCTCACATAGTTTTCTACTCAATTGTTACAGCCTACTGACCCAAACCAGTCATTGCCTCCCTTTTAGACATGGTTGTAATCCTCCTCTCTCTCTCTCTCTCTCTCTCTCTCTCTCTCTCTCTCTCTCTCTCTCTCTCTCTCTCTCTCTCTCTCTCTCTCTCTCTCTCTCTCTCTCTCTCTCTCTCTCTCTCTCTCTCTCTCTCTCTCTCTCTCTCTCTCTCTCTCTCTCTCTCTCTCTCTCTCTCTCTCTCTCTCTCTCTCTCTCTCTCTCTCTCTCTCTCTCTCTCTCTCTCTCTCTCTCTCTCTCTCTCTCTCTCTCTCTCTCTCTCTCTCTCTCTCTCTCTCTCTCTCTCTCTCTCTCTCTCTCTCTCTCTCTCTCTCTCTCTCTCTCTCTCTCTCTCTCTCTCTCTCTCTCTCTCTCTCTCTCTCTCTCTCTCTCTCTCTCTCTCTCTCTCTCTCTCTCTCTCTCTCTCTCTCTCTCTCTCTCTCTCTCTCTCTCTCTCTCTCTCTCTCTCTCTCTCTCTCTCTCTCTCTCTCTCTCTCTCTCTCTCTCTCTCTCTCTCTCTCTCTCTCTCTCTCTCTCTCTCTCTCTCTCTCTCTCTCTCTCTCTCTCTCTCTCTCTCTCTCTCTCTCTCTCTCTCTCTCTCTCTCTCTCTCTCTCTCTCTCTCTCTCTCTCTCTCTCTCTCTCTCTCTCTCTCTCTCTCTCTCTCTCTCTCTCTCTCTCTCTCTCTCTCTCTCTCTCTCTCTCTCTCTCTCTCTCTCTCTCTCTCTCTCTCTCTCTCTACACGTGCATGCACACACACACACACTTTTATATACACAGTCGCCATTTATATCGTGGCATGAGAAAATACTATTATTAAAAAATAGACATGTTTTTTATATATACTTGTTGCATTTGTGTTTATCCATATATGGGTGTGTAAATTTTAAACCACATTGAAATGGAGATTCAAAGATATATATATCAAAAGAAGACAATAATTCTTTCAATAAACCAATAAATTTTATCCCCGTGAAAGTGCCTCACACATGCAAAGAAAACCATTTCTAAATCACGTAATCTTTGGCCTCCACCATGAGATATATGTAGAGAAACTTGTAGAAAACAAAGAGAGAAAAATAAAGAATAGATCATGTTACCTCATAAGTTTTCTTTTAGGGTTACCTTTGATTACCTAGGATCGAGGGTGAGAAAAGATTCAATCCTAGGGCTTAGATTGATTCCATATTCCCCCACTTGGTATAGGATTGTTATTAAGTGTCTTTTATTTTGTTATTAATTTTATAAATGGGATTTCATCCTTCCTCCCCTTTTATTTCCAATAAAATGTCTTAATCATTTTGGAATTAAAATTTTAGGCTAGGGTATTAGAAGTATTTTAGCCAATGGTGAGGCCAAGATGACTTATGTGGTTTAAAATAAATACAATCTTCCTAAAAGATTAAATAAACCTTTACAAATTAATAGATCTTTGTCTTGTTATTATTCTTCTCAAATAAGCTCTCGATGGAATAACATATACTAGTTAAATTGCTAGTTTCTTTTCCCTAATGGATTTTAAACTATTGTCTTCGAACGTAGATTGAGTTTTCAAGAGATAATAATCACCCTCTACACTATTTTATACCCTATTTTATTTGTGGTCAATTCGGATTGAAACCGTATTTTTTATGAGGAAGCCCGAACAATTTTGAAAACCACCTTTAAAAATGGGGGTGCAACCTTAGTCACATAAGTAACATTACGGAGTACGTAATTTAAGCACGGAGATAATGAATACTTGGGTAAACAACGATTTAGTTATAAAAAATTGTCGTGTTTTTGGTTACTTTTTGAGTGGTAAATTTTTGGGCATTATAGTTGGTATCAAAGCTCAGTTTCAACATTGAGCTTATCGGGAATTAATTGAGTGTTAAACACTAAGTTTGGTTTGGTATGTTTTCCCATTTAATGAAAATATTTCTGTTGAACTTATTTGTTTTCCTCCTACATCGGTCGAATGTTGTAACGAGGCACTGTAGACACGCACATCTAGAACAATCACTTTGGAGCGTTGTTTCTACTCACAAGATGTGTTTTGCAATTGATTACAATATTAGATGATAAAATTTGAGAAATGGAACCACTGGTGGTGATTGGAACACAAATTTCAATCGCTTTCTCTATTTTAAAACACTTTGTAAAAGTTTGGAAAAGTCGTTCAAAAAGAGTGTACAAAATGGCTCCTAGACTCTCATAGCAGAGGTTGTTTATGATTATTGTGCTCTCTAGTGACAAAGGATGTCACAATAACCTTTGAGAAAAAAATTTAGGATGTTTTGACCATTTATTTGAGGGCATTTTGAGCCCACTGATCGCTTTGCTATATGGGACAAAGAATCGAAAACTACGAAATTTGTTTTGTTTTGGGCCCGTGGTTTAGGGACCCTTGGTAAGAAACTGAAATCTAGCACTTCTAACCTCTAGTATTTCTCCATGTCAATTGGTTACAACCATTGGTTTATAGAAAAAAATTTGGGAGCTAGTTTTTTTAGCATGTTTTGGAGGCGTCGTGCCGTACTCAAAAAAATAGCTCAATCACAATAATCATCTCTAGAAAATAGGTCACGCTTTGAGTTCGGCTTATCGAAGTGTATCCTATCAATTGCATTGGATTATATAATGATTGAGGTAGAGCACCTACAAAGTTGCGATTGAGTAGATGAGAGTTGGTAGAATGATTTTTCAAGTTGTTGACGCTTGTTTTCGGAACCCATTTCGTAGCCACTTTAGCTAAGATGGTTGAAATGTAAGTGCTAAATTTAAATAATCGCCTCAAAAAATACTTCCGGTTTGAGATCTATTGGCCAATTTTAGGTTATGAACATCTTGTTAGACTCTCTGTATATGGATAGATGTGTTTGTTTTATCATTTGGGTATTTGGCAATTGTTTGGTAGGCCCATTTTGCACCCAATTGGGATAGATCAAACAAAGGAAAACCGAGTCCTATTGACCCATTTGATGTTTCAAGAAACTCCTAGAGGGTGAAAATTTTTATAATGTTGTAATCATGTTGTGCTACATGTGACATGTCCCAGATGTGTTAGTCGCTAGAGGCATTTTTTGGGTGCTAACTATTTTGGTTTAGCTTTTTCATTCTTGACACCGTAAGAAGTCTTGGCTATAGTTATGGAAATAAGTAGTAATTCGATATGAGAGTTTAGAATTGTTCCCTAGATATTAGGGGTATGATTTGTTGTTTGGTTAGTTTGATATTCCTCCTATGTTGAGTCGTTATCATTGGAACACTCGGTGCAAGTGTTAAAAGCTTATCTTTACAAACCTAGCAAAATCCATTTGGAATGAGCACGAAATAAATAAATGTACTATGTTGTAGAATAACCTAATAACGGAAGATGGTTTCCCACGTCTTAAAATTGTATTATTGTGAATTAGAATAATTTTCTACTCCTCAATAATATGTTACCAAGCTCGATTTTATAAGCCTCTTTATAAGAAAAATTGGCAAAATAGCCCATAACCCTTACAATTTTCTTTTGAGTTTGTATGTTTAAATTAAGCATACTTGAGGGAAAAAAAAATTGTTCAATCCTATAACTTGTCTCTAATCAATAAATGATAGGGGAGAAAGGATTTTTGGTATCTCTTTATATACGATGATTTCATATAAAGTATTATTCATAGTTATTTTACCCTTTTGGTAAACTAAGAATCCCTTGAGCTTTTGAAGGCAGGACTTTAGGTTCCATAACGAAAATTTCACCAAGACCCTATATATTATGTCTAGAGATTGCTTAGGGTCTCTTGGTAATGTTCTATTTGTGTATAACCCTTCTTGATCTCGATAGGCTCATTTCTCGTATTGCGGTATTTTATTAGTTTTGTCGTGTAGTTCATCGTAATATAACTTGTTTGAACCTTTTGGCCCTAGTAGGTGCACTGTGCTAGTAATCCTTCACAAATGGGTCGTAACACTTTTAAACAACCATTTTTATGGCACTTAAGGTCTAAATGTGGAAATTATGGAATTATCCTCTCACTCTTATCATTTCTCTTTTGAAAGAAAAATATTGATTATGTGAAAACAGTCATAACACTTTTAAACAATCATTTTTATGGCACTTAAGGTCTAAATGTGGACATTGCATGCCAACATTGGAATTGGCCCATGGAATTGCAAGTTAATATGGTGTTAAGAATGATGAATACGATAATTGAAACCCACAAAAAAATTATATCTATAAGTATATTTATGAACTTGTGCCTTTTAACCAAGAATAAAATCGAACAACTATATGTTATTGGGAACATGTAGAATATATATATATATGAACAACCTTGGTTGAAAGACAATGTTATCGCCACTTGTTACCCCCTTAAAATCTAAATTTGATGTGATCATAATATATTGAATCAAATAAAATAAGTAATGTTCATTACTCTCGATTATGTTATGCTCTCCAAATCTCGGTTACACACAAATTTTCGGTCTTATGAAATTGACTTAAGATTTGTTTATCCATTCCTTGGTTCTTCATGTGAAAGTAATGAGAATAATAAAAGGTTGCAATTGTCTCACAAATTGGATATGCCTTTGGCTACTTGACTCTTAGGAGACTTTTGTATAAGATTTCAATCACCTTAGAGGACTCTCGTTAACTTATTATTAGATAAATGGTTTAACCCCTTATTGTGAGGACTAAGAATGACGATTATCTGTTCATTCCACCTACCTTGGGTAACGAAATCCTTTGATAACAGTGTAAACCCTTGTTAAGCAATGTGAATGTGGAGTTGAATTGAGAGTTGTGTTGTTTTGGGGATCTCTTGAAAATGTGGTCCCATTATTCTTACCACTCAACAGTGGTGGTAAATTTGAAGTCCCTTGTTTGAGAATGAACTCACCACTCTAGTTTAAGAAGTATATATATACTTCCCTTTGGATCTAATGGGTCATTGGTGACCTAGGTAATTGTTGAGTTAAAATAACATAGGTTACGGATATTGAGAAGAGTTAGGCTATACCTTTCCTCAAGGAGAAAATGTGTTTGTTTTCCACTTGACCTCTTGGGGAAGGTGTGATCGGACAAGTTGTTGTAAGTCCATCCAAGTTATAATTTGGTAATTTACCTAGTATCTAGATAGGTTTTGGAAACCTCCTTTTGAATACTTTTTCCGCCTAGCTCATTCATGTTTTCTCTTGGCTATAGTGTTAAAGGAACTATAATTCTAGTAAACTTCTCATATGTCTTGTTGAGTTTGAAAATTAGTTGTTTTTTGTTTCAATAAGTGATAGTGGCTTTGTTGGGGTGTAGAAAGTGCGGAAATTGGGATTGTTGTGGTGGAAAACTTCGTAAACTTCTAAGCAATAGCATTTGATCTCTCTTTAGTGGTTTCCTAAATCAAAAGTTATGAGTGTGTTATAGGACACTTGAGCATAGTGTTTAAGCTATGGAACCCCTAGGTAAAACTAGGAAATTAGTCTTAACCTTGTGGTTGTCTAAACATTACTTAATTTATTGATACTTACCTTGTGTGAACGTAAAACGAATGGTCAAATTAAGTCATTGCCCTTTTATTATGCTTGGTATTATGTGAACCTTCATCTTTGACCCCTTAAGGAATAGTGCAAATGCTAGAGTAATTTCCTTGAGTACCCACTCCACTTGAGCAGGATAACATACAAGAGGAAATTAACTCCAAGTTGAGACACAAAGTATCACACTCCATTACCTCACCACATCTTATTTTTGAAAAGTTCCACCTTATAGATGCAGAAGCCTTTCAAAGACGTGAGAAATCACATCAACAAGCATACCTTCTTAAACAACTACAAGCTAATCTTAGGTATTTAGTTCTCTCTTGATCCTCGAATCTATCCTCGTCCCATATTTTATCCATCTTCCATATGCACATGACCATTCCTAGATAAGGTCAACTATAACGAAACTAACAAATCCCTATGTATCCTAGCCTAACTTTTCTCCATTCCCAGTTATGAATATCGATTAAGAGCTACAGTATTTGGCTCTCGGTGAGACCAATTATCGAAGGGCTTGTATGTGTACCCAATTCACCACTTTAAACAAACAATTTAGGGATGCAAATAGTGTTTTCTTTGATCTAGATCATCCACATCTGCTACATTACTCTCTCATCGCTTATCTCGACCCAACATTAGGATGTCAAATATGTATAGAAAATCTCCAACACTTTTCCGATGTGTACAAATATGGTGAACCCAACAAAGACTAGTTCTTTCTCATTTCCATTTTTCTTTCTTTCTCGTTTCCATATTCATCCTCTCACATTATTATACGGGTTTACATAAATCTCGTGAATATGTTGGGAAGGGAGTTTGATTGATCTTTGGGATTTAGTGCTCCAATAAACTACACTCAGTCCTAGAAAACTCCCTCACTTTCTATTTGGGATGATAATTATTGCGATAATATCCAGGCTCGCACCTCTCCCACCGACATTCTTGGATTTACATCCCATGTTGAAATAGAGGAGATACGAGGCCTGTCTCAAAATCAAGGCAATTGTTTCAATCCCCATAACACGTTCATTTAACAAGACTAACTTTTATATTAATTTCCTGCACAGAACGATCAAATTCACGATCGGCTCTGCATTATTGATGACATGTTAAATAGGTTGCGATCCATTACTCCTTCATTCATGGAAAATCAAGCCACGTCCGTGCAAAATGAACTAGTAAAGACAAATCCAAATGAGAATATGGGCACAAACTAATTCATAAGAGGATGTCACTTCTCTCATATGGATACTCTCACTAACCGTTCTCCTAGGCCAAGTACACAAACCATGATGAACAACATTTTTTCCACATTGGTGGGGCACATTTGAGAACTAGAGGGTGCACAACCCTCTCAAGATTTTAACTAAGCTAATCATGGATCAAAGCATATAAATGTGTTTTAATTTTTTCCATTTTTTATGTCAGCAATATATTCCCCCAAACAAAACTTGATCAAACATATTAAATGACCAAAAACATATTTTTTTAAGAGATTAAATATATAAATGCATAGTGCATACATAATTTACATTAAAATTGAAAGAATTTCGAGTATTTTAAAAGATATATTTAGTAATCAATTTTTGAAATATTTTTTCCACTAAGTGGGACACACTTATATGCCCAATCCAAATGTGACTACTATTTTTAATAACTAAGGTCATATTCCCACCACTTATCTCCAACAACCACAAGAAAATCAACACACGGTCTTCTCAACACAAAAAAAAAAATTACCAAGAGACCTTCTCACGTGTTCTAACACTCTAAGCAAGGGTTCCCCTTCATTGATTATGCTTATTCTTCTTAGGTACCTCTCAAAAACCATGCACTACATTATGCCTAACAACATGGTTTCCACCATGTAACCACCTTTCACTCATGTGCGGTAAGATATGATAGGTGCATCATCGTCATATGTCTATCTTATGTAACAATTTATGGGTTCCTCTTCCTCGAGTACCTTACCACTATATTACCACACTTTCTCCAAGATGGTACATCTTGGCAACTTTTTTCACATACCACATGTCTGCTACTCATAGTATGGCCTAAAATCATGGTGACCTATACAAAATCATCCTCCTCCCATCTACATTGATATATATTCTCTAAATTTCAATGTGATGGAAACATATATTAAATAATTTAAAGAGCCTCTTAATCATTTGATGTGATCAATTGTCCTACCTCGCCCTTTTCCTAAAGTTCCAAAATATTAAAGAGAGGGGGATCCTAATGCCCATATTCAAAGCGTATGTAGATATAATTCAATAACTTCTTCCCTAGGATAGAGGCATGGAGAAAAATTCAAAACTCTCGAAAAAATCGTGTTTGATTGGTATTAATTCCTTCCCAAGTCTCCATCCATTCCTTCAAAACTCATAGCTGAATTTTTCAAATCCTTTGACATGAACAAGCTCCTTAAGACTTGCACAAGAGATTTTTACATATCCAATAGGAACCAAATGATTTTTTTGCCCACTTTATTCCTAGGTGGTGGTATATACGTTATTCTCTATTTCTCCTCACATGGATCAATGAGATTTGTGTGATCTCTTTTCTTCGTGCTCTGAATAAGAAAACTAGAGAAAATGTATATAAACTCCTTACAAATCCTATGAAGAGGCCTTAGAGAGTGCGTTAAGAATTGATCAAGCCACCATTGATAATGGTCATAAGACTTACAGTACTAATGGGAATATTTTCTCTCCTCACCGTAATATAAAAGAAGTATTAAAACAATACACAAGCTACTCAAGGAAACCAAGGTCATAAAGTCATCAACCGCAACTAAATGTCACAAATCATGGTGTTAAGTACTAACCCAAGACGATTAACCCAATAATGTACCAAACCAAATTGGAAACAACCATAATAACAAAAATGCAACGAATAGTATAAATCATAATGTCCCACATTCCCTTCATGCGGTAGATTTCAACCACCCTTAAAATGTTGATAACTAAAACTAGAACTAGAACAAAAGTCAAAACCATAATCAAAATGGTTTGTATCAAAATTAATATTATGATGCCAACCACGGTTATCAAAAACTATCAACAAGGCGATGATCAACAAAACTATTAGTGTAGGCCACGGAATACAATCCTAATCATATTACCTTTTCGTAGGTTTGTTGGTAATGATACTATATTTTGTAAGAAGCACAAAGAAGTTCATGCATGAATCCCCAAATATCAACATAAATTTTTCAATGAAACACTTCTACAAAATTGAGTTTTACTAAAAATATCAACCATCTCAACCCATTCAAACCACTCTTGTCGCACCTCATAATGCAAATCTCCACATTTACCAAAATTTGTTCCCTAATTATAAGCAACATGTCACTCAAAACAATTAACCAACCAAATCATTCCAATTGGGACTCACAATGTTAAGGCTTACACATTTGATTCTATAAACCTTAAGTAGCCCCTAGTTTAGGCACACAAATACCAACTCATATGATTGGTGTCATAGAGCTAGAAACTTATGGAGAAGCCAATATAATCACCCACACCAAGGAATATTAACTATCCCCATCTCCCCTAAAATAATATTGTAAGAGGAGACTCGTTTACTCAATTTAGTGTCCCTCTTACCCATTTACGTGCTTAGGTAACCTGGGGCACGTTTGCGTCACCAACTATCCCCTTGGGATATTATCCAATCTGTGATTTAATCACCTATCTCTAAATTTAATTCATTTCATCATATCTTGCCCATGGGTAATTAAATAATTAAAAATTTAATTACGCTTCTTCCCATGCATCTTAATCACTTATCTACCCCAAATTTATTTTACCCATGTACCACATCTATTCTTAATCTTCCCTAAGCGGGATATTTTCCCGTAGTCGGATAAGCCTTTTCTTTCTCGAATCAATCAATTAAGGCACCTCGGGAGTCTTTTCCGCGATCGGCGCCGACCCATATGGTCGGCGCCGATTTTCTAGGAGCGGCGCCGATTATAAAAGCAAGCCCAGAACTCAGTTCTAGGGACGGAAAAGAGCGAAGAGACCGAAAAAGAGACGAACGAGTGAAAGGAAGCACTTACGCACGAACAGAGAGTGAGAAAGAGAGATCTTCTTAGCATCAATTGTCTCAGTTAGGGCAGATCCTGTCCTAATCAATCCCTGAGAGGAGCACCGTTACTCTGCCCGTATCATATCAACACCATACACCATTATCTATCATCTGGTGACTCTGTTCCAGCGTCTCTCCATCTTCGGCACATCCTACAGACTACATTCACCTTCCGATCCCCGAATCTCATCGCCTTTGGTCCACGATTGGTCGATCGCCTTGATTGACAACGATCTTATCCGATCGGCGTCGATCGGTCCCGATCGCCGCCCGATCGGTCCCAGTCGCCGCCGATCACATCAGTCGCCGCCGATTCTACACAGTCGACGCCGATTTCCCTGCAGACAGGTAAAAGGTCACAGGTAACACAAATCTAGCATTATTTCTCAGTTCCCAGTTTTCTGTACTTCCTGTCTGCTGTTCAGGTTCTGTTTTATTACTGCAATCAGAGAATCTAGTCTTTATTTACATCTTTTATCATGTATGCTGCTTTTCTTTATTGGCGTGGTGACATCCGCCAAGGAAGCTTATCGCTTCTCGGACCCTTCTCGGGCGAGTCCACCCATATATCTTCTAACGCCATCTTTTACTCATCAAGCAGGTGTTTTGCGGGTTACTCGGATCTATTGTGCGAATTGCTCGTGTGCGCCGTCTTATCTACATCGACTTCCTCATCCGTCTACATCTTCATCAGTATCTATTTCATTGAGGTTTTTCGGGGTTTTGTGTTTAGTTTGGTGCATTAACTTGGACGTAACAAGCACGAAATTCTTGATCTACATTCAGCACGGGTGGGACTACAAAGTCCCTTATTGCAAGTTCATCTCTCTTTTCTAGTTTTGAACTTTGTTCCTTTTCTTCACTGATTTCTATCACTATTTGAACCAATCATTTCAATCCCTTTTAGGCGAAGTCATTATCTTGAAATTTTTCTATTTTCTTAAAATAGAAATTTTTCGTTTTATCTGGATGTATCTTTCCGGATCTTGTTTGTTGTTTGCTTGATCCTTTCTTGCGGAGCACTTTGCTTGTTCGTGGGATTGTTCGAGGGGAAGAGCTCAACAACGCGCTTTTTGAAGTCCACACACCTTGGAGAGCTAAAACTACAGGTATTCCTCTTTTTCGGTGTTTTCTCCTTTTTAGGTTTTCTTTGTTGGTTGTTTATCACATCCAAACACTTCAGTTTTTGGTGCTTAAAAAGAACCTAATCGCATTTGGGAAAGAACTTGTTTGAATTGTCTTCATCGAAATCAAACATTTCGTTTTAAGTGCTTAAAAAGAACCCTTTCTTTTTCATTGCTGCATGCTTTGTCATCTAGTGTTAATTAGGTTGGAAAATTGATCAAAATCGGTAGTGACACTATTTGATTTTTATTTTTCACCCTTGCACACAAAGCCAAAATCACTAGGTATAAAGCATCTAAACAAAACTCCTTCCCTGGCCTCGCCTACTTGGAAGTGATATCCAAGAGGAAGAGCCTACGCGGTACTCGGGCCGCGCTATAAATTCACGAAAGATTTTGGTATATATTGGCAAAGCACCCGACTCCCTTATCGCAGCGGTGTGTGAAGTGCGGGGGTAGGCCCCTATATCAAGCCACGTACCGGTCTTTTACTGAAGTGCCTTCGGGACTCCTCACCAAACATTACCCAAACCATCCCTAGTTTGGCTATCTGAGTAGTTCCTGTTCTAAAAAGCCTTCCCTAACATTTTCATTTCTTAAAAGCATCAAAATTTAAAGGAGATAATCACTTGCGCTGCTTGAACTATTTGTGCATTAGTTAAGACAATCTTCTTTCTTGCTTGTTTATGACGGCTATCACCCGTTCACAATCTAGGAAAATGGCCCAACAGGTTCCTTCTTCCTCCGAAATCACCACCAGCGTGGATGTTTCGGCACCCCTCCAATCTTCCTCGGGACCACTGTTAGTGGGTTCCCCCTCATGGTCGTATAATCCTTTCCATCAAGCCAAAACAATCCCATCACGTCCGGCTTCTCCTAGTCCATCAGAAATATCTTCTGACTCAGAGTCTATTCCTCGCGGGGATCCTGAATTTCAGGCTCTCCTTGATCGCAATCCGGTAGCCCTCATGGACTATCTAGTACACAAGTCGATCCAAATATCTGACCAAGACCCACCAATCCGACAAGTGTACAATTATCCTCGCGGATCATCCCAGGCCTCTTTAGAGCAGTTTGCACCATCTCTCTTGCCTCGAGCCACGGAGAAGGGTGAGGCCCCTATGCCTCCCTTTTCTCTTCCACCTACCATGTCGACTAATTCTCAATTAGTCTTACCTATCCCTAACACTGCAGCTACCTCGACTATTCCACAACCCATTTTAAGAGGTCTTACGCCCTTCTTTATAGTAAATTAAATGCACATCCGCACATTGCCGTCAATTCGTCTATGCCCTCTATCGTTTCTCAAGGTCAATACCTCTTCATGAGCCAACCCCCTCCGAATAGGCAGTTGGCTCCTACTTCTCGTCCTCTAGGGGGTCTTTCTTCCAATATTCCAGCTACTGTGACATTCGCCCATCCTCTAGTATCGGCACCCTTGATACCTAATTCAGCAATAGAAGGCCCCTTTCAGGTCTTGTTCCCCAACATGACCAATCCAACCAACACTCATATTCCTCAATCTATCCCGATCCAATCAACCAACATAGGAGTCCACCAATCACAGGCTCCATCCGTCACCCAACCTTTATTTGCTCAACCACTTATTATCTCGCACTGCCTATACGCAAGCTGCACAACAAATACCCCACCCGGTGTCACCCAGAACACCTGGTTATTCCTCTTATAATCCTATCCAACAACAGATGAATCCCCCATTGACACCTCAACCACACCCACTACTTGCTTCTCATGTAGGACAAACCAATGTACCTCCTCCCCAATCGGATGTGGTTCAATTTCTCTTCAAGAAAATTGCAGACTTGGAAGCCTCCACAAAAGGAGCCCGCCCTTCATACTCCTTTGAAGAAGTATGCAATGAACCCATTCATCCTTCGGTGGCTTTTAAGCCTTATCCTCCCCAATGGGAACTTCCCAAATTCTCAAAATTTCATAGTCGGGAAGACCCCAACAACATCTGCGAGCATTCAAACATGCTTGCTACCTCATTGTCCAGGATCAGGAGCTCATGCTCCGTACCTTTCCTATGTCTCTAGCGGGTCCCGCTTTGGGCTGGTACAATAATATTCCTCAACATTCATTATTTTCTTTCTCTCAATTGGCCCAAATGTTTGTTGAGAACTTCTCAATAAATATTGCCCATAAGATCTCAATCACGAGATCTTTACAACATTTGCCAATTTGTGATGAGTCTATTGCAGACTTTGTCGCTCGTTGGAGAGGGATAATCAACCAATTGTCCTTCTCTCTTCCTCAATCACAACAGATCGAGCTGTTCACCCGATCTTGCGCTAGTCACATTTCTTCCACGTTAAGAATCCAAACTTTCCCACCTTGAAGAAGCCTTCACAATAACACGCAAACTCGAATCTCGTGCCATTGAACAAGGAAAACTAAAACTTCGCTCCAAATCTAAACCCGATTTCTCTCGGTTCACCAAACCAAATTCTTTTCCTCCTAAAGATAAGAATCAAGGGTCCACCAATGCTATCGTATTAAAAACATCGAGAACCGATAGTACTCCTAATCAACCACCACGAAGAGACCCTTCATCTGCTCGAAAAGGGGCTTCATCATCTCGATCCTTCGCTCCATTGGGGGAATCATATGCCTCCATCTTAGGAAAAATGTTGGAAGTTCGCATGATCGAACTTCCACCCATTAGAGATATTGATGAAAGTCGAGAACGTCCTTTGTGGTACAGAGAAAACGATTTTTGCCACTATCATAGAACCAAGGGTCATGACATCGAACGATGTCAGACTTTCAAAAATCTTGTCCAAAAATTCATTGATAAAGGCGAGCTTATTCTGGATAACCCAAATGCTCCCCCAAATCAAGCGCTGGACGTTTTCAAACAACCCTTCCCCAATCATGCCCCAAATCATAATTCTTCAGAATCTCAAAAACCAAACACCCACACTATCAACTTCATTTCTACTGAAGAATCCGCTTCTGAAACCACATCATCTACAAACGCAGCAATCGAATCAGAACCCTCTTCCACTTCACCAATCACTGGAATTCCTCCATCCTCAGATAACCCATCTTTGGATATTCCTACATTGCTAAACACGGAGTCATCTCTCTCCGCTCCTTTGTCCGATCTCCCATCCATACCCGAGACAGTGTCTTCCTCATCTGTCTCATCATCAGACATCCTTTCAATGCTCGAGGCAATTACATCCCTTCGAGTTTCCACTTCAGACACATCTACTTCTGTTGCTCCCATTCCGGCTACAACTATGCCCTTGATAAACATCCCTATAATCGTGCCGACTTCGGCGGAAGTGTCCTCAACTTTGACTCTTCCTATCTCTTTTCCTATAGTAGTTCCACCCATGATCACTACACCAAAAGTGGTCCCTTCGCAAGGAACTTCTTCATCACTTACTTCTTCCATCACTAATACTACTTCACCTATTCAGGAAAAATCAAAAGAAGTAACACCAACACCTGCACACTCGATTCCTCAACCTAAACCGCGACAACCAAAATCTAACATTATACCATCAATATCTCCCCATTTGCTTCCTCCAAAAAGGTTACAATCACCTTATGACGTTGAAGTTGTCACCATCCCTGAAAAGGGGAAGCCCATATTTCGGACCATCAAAACTCTCGGTGTTCTTCCACAAAAATCTCTCTCCACGCCTCATAAACGATTAGATTTGCCCGCTGAGAAGGCATCTTCTTCTACACACCTATCAAAGTCATCATCTTCTTCTTCATCAACATCCCTAAAAGTAGACTTACCTACCAAAAAGATGCCACTTCTTCTATCAAAATCCTCATCTTCGTTACCAAAAATCAAGACACCCTATCTTCCTCCAAATTCACCTATTTTGGGAGCTTCTTCCTCTTCCAAACCGACATTATCTAAATCATCCGTAAATCCGACTAAGCAACCCCCTTTGTCTCCAAAAACCGCAAAAATTATCGCATCTCCATCCTCCTCAAAATCTATCTTAGGGACTCCTCCTCCACCAAAGACAATCATGTCTCATTTACTCCCATCCCAAGCACCCAAGACTGCTCCTCCGAATGTCCAAACAAATAAGAGGATCCCTAATAAAACTGTTAAACCTAACATGCAAGTTCTTTTACCCGTGATCGGTTAAGGTAAAAGAACCATCTCATTATCTCTATCCTCATCTTCGTCTACCGGATTCTACACCGAAATCCTTCATCAACTTATCCAATCTTCACCATAACCCTTCCTCCGATTAAGCCTTATAACCCCAAAGGAGTGAAACCTACTGGTTTAACTCGATCGATTTGTGCTTACCACCGTACTCCAGGTCATGACACTGAAGGATGTAAAGCTCTTCAAGCCGTTGTCAAGAACCTTCTGGAAGAAAGTGACCTCTTGTTGGAGGAGGAACAAGTACCTCCTGTTACCCTAGCCTCATCCGAACCTCAACCATCCATTCAGACCTCTAGTGGTTCCACTCCACTTGATCTCCCTCCTTCCCAAATTGACACAATCCATATCGCCACTAGAACCCAACATTATCATAACCCATCTTCATCTCCAACATCTAGACCACGGGTTGTCATTTCTGCAGCCCCTGAAGGCGTGTCTCCTTCCTCATCAGCCCCACGACCCAAGGTCTCCATTCGTGCTGCACCTCGGACTCAAGTTCCCGTATCCGTTGAGGAGAGTGTCATGAAGCAACTCACCCAAGCTCCGGTCAAAATGTCTCTTTTTGACCTCATCCAATCCTCTCCACAACATCGCCAGGCTCTAATCGATAATCTGCGTCGCATCGCAGTAAATTCCGATGAGCCCCAGCCCTTCGAGTGGGTTGTTGGATTGAATGGTCCATCGACCGCCATTTCTTTTGAGGATTCAGAAATTCCTCATCTTTCTTCAGAGGATTTGGAGGCTCCTCTCTTCATCACAGTCCAAGTCAATAACACTGCCTTAAAACGTGTTATGATCGATAGTGGAGCTGCTCTCAACGTCATCTCTTCCCACACATTCGAACAACTTAAGTTACCTAAGAATGTGGTGTCACCTCCGCCTTTCGCCCTTCGATCATTTAACGATCAGCTAGCAGTCACTCTAGGAACTGTGGTCTTACCCATCCGAGTAGGTAAAAAGCTGCTCCATGAACTCTTCTATATTGTCGAAGGAAAATTCCACTATAACATGATCCTTGGACGCTCCTGGGTTCGCGCAATGCATTGTGTCCCATCCACCCTCCATCGATGCCTAAAATATCAATATGAGGGCAAAATCTACACCCATCCAGGAGATCCTTTTCCTTCTGCGCAATGCGACATGACCACAAGGTCTGCCCCTTTAAAAGAAAATGCATCTTCTCCAGATGGGGCTTCATCTTCTTCCATACCTGCAACCAAACTACCAGATTTGCGAAATCTGGAAGAGACATTGCAGCGTTTCTCACTAGGAGAGCTTCCTCTCTTTTCTTTCGATGCCCATCTCAAACCTAATGAGTATGGTAGACCCGACAAGCAACCTGAATATCAATCAGGTCTCGGTCGCATCGTTACCATTGGTTTGCCCAATCAACAGACCAATTTCATCTACGGTGGTCTTGATACACCTCATTATTGTCCGGATTCTCCTCCTAGAGCCAAACCTTACCTAACAGGGTTTGATTATCTACAGAATCCCACGTTTGCAAAAACTTATCTATATCGATGCGCGTGGAAAGGTTTTGGCCTTGGAAAATATGAACAAGGTATACATGACCTCAAATCCATTCCTACTCTCATGCCACACCAAAAGTTTGGTTTGGGATTTAAACCCATTTCAAAAGCCACTGTCACTATTCTTGATGAGCCTCTTCCTACTGAAGAACCATCTTCCCCCACCAAATCCGAAGCATCACTTGATGTGGACGATGACATTTCCATCCCACCTAACTTTTTTTTTTTTGATCAATACCATTTCCTTGGGACCTTTAGTCTATGAGACTAACAATCGGTCTGCTTCTATACCATTAATCTTCCCTGAGATAGTTGGAGACGACTCTCCTACTATCAACACTATCCACTGTGCGGATGACGACTCTGTCCTCACCTATCTAGGGGCAGAGGATTCATATCTTCCCAAAACCATTCCTTCTGACACGTCTACCCTTCTCAACGAGGCCACTATCGACCTTAATATAGGGACTCCTGAAGACCCTCGCATCATTAAGGTCGGCCAATCCCTTGATCCACAAGAATTAGGGGACTTTACTACTTTTCTTTCCAAACATCGTCAAGCCTTTGCTTGGTCATACGAGGATATGCCAGGACTCGATCCCGATATTGTAGTCCACAATATCGTTACCCTTCCCAACATCAAACCAGTCAAGCAAAAATTACGTAAAATGCACCCTAGAGTAGCCCTTCTTGTTAAAGAAGAATTACAGCGCTTGCTCTCGGCTAACTTCATCCAACCCATCGATTATCCGCAATGGGTGTCCAATGTAGTACCAGTAACTAAGGCTACTGGGAAGATTCGAATTTGTACCGACTTCCGGGATCTTAATCTGGCCTGTCCAAAGGATGATTTTCCTCTTCCTAATATCGACCAACTCGTAGATTTAACTGCGGGTCATGAAATGCTTTCTCTTATGGATGGTTTCTCTGGATATAATCAAATCCTCATCGCACCAGAAGACCAGCATAAGACTTCCTTCATAACTCCTTGGGGGACCTTTTGCTATCGTGTCATGCCCTTCGGTCTTAAGAACGCCGGAGCAACTTATCAACGAGCAATGACCTACATCTTCCATGATCTTTTACACAAAACTGTAGAGGATTACGTTGACGATCTCCTCGGCAAATCCAAACGTCGTCAGGAGCATCTTTTCATCCTTGCACCTCTCTTTGAGAGGCTTATCCGCTTTTGTCTTCGTCTAAATCCATCTAAATGCGTGTTTGGCGTCCTCACTGGTAAACTTTTAGGGTTTATCATTTCCATCAGGGGTATTGAAGTGGACCCCGCAAAAATAAAAGCCATCCTTGAGATGCCTCCCCGTCCCAACTTAAAGCAACTCCATGCAGAGTCTCCAGGGCGTCTTGATCGGTCGTCGTTTTATCTCCCAATTGTCGGACCGTTGTCAACCTTTTCACCATCTTCTCCGTAAGAATGTTCATTTCAAATGGGATGAGCATTGCCAAAAGGCCTTTGATGATCTCAAAGCTTATCTTCTTTCTCCGCCCGTGCTTACACCTCCACGCGAGGGGGAGCCTTTCTATCTTTATATCTCTGTGACTGACCATGCTCTGGGAGCCATGATTTCGCATCGGGACACTTGTGGTAAAGAACAAGCTGTCTATTACATCAGTCGCACCCTCCATGAGTATGAGACACGTTACTCCGGGGCTGAAAAACTATGTTGCGCTCTCTTCTTTGCAACTTCTAAGCTTCGTCATTATCTTCTTAATCACAAAACTTACATCGTCACAAATGTCAATCCCCTCAAGACAATTCATGCAAAGCCTTATCACAATGATCGCATCACTCGTTGGCTTATGCTCATGACAGAATTTGACCTCGAGTTTATCCCGCAAAAAGCTATCAAGGTCGGGTTATTGCAGATCAACTAGCTAGTGCTCCTCTTCCGGACACTCAAGACCCCCTTGCTCAATTCCCCGATGAATTTATCCAACAAATCGATTTTGGTCTATCTCCATTTAAAGTAAAGCTCTTCTTTGATGGATCCAAATGCCAGCAAGGGGGAGGTGCGGGTTTCGTGATGATTCCTCCTTGGGGTACGCCTATCCCAGTCGCACACAAATTGAACTTTGAGTGCACCAATAATATGGCTGAGTACGAAGCTCTTGTCTTAGGACTTCAAAATGCCATTAATCTCGGCGCTCGTCATATTGACATCTTTGGTGATTACGACTCATCGTTAATCGAGTCACGGGTGTCTATCAATGCAAGAATGATATCCTTCAAAATATCGCGACATTGTTCTTGCCCAACTCCAATCTTTCGATAAGTTCACCATCCATCCATTCCTCGTCTTTGCAAATCGATTCGCGGATACCATGGCCTCATTAGCATCCCTTATCCCGCTTTTTCTGCGAAGACTCGCGTCTTTATGTGGGTGTCATGCAACGATTAGATCAACCATCTTATCTTCAACAGCTAACTTCGATCAATGCTGTCACAACCCATACTCAGGATGAGTGGTATCAACAGATAGTTGATTATCTATCTCATTCGGTGCTTCCTCCAGATCTGACTTCCAATGGTAGAAGGTCTTTTGTCCAACGCGCCAATCGCTATTCTATCCTAGGCGGGATTCTTTACAAACGCGGCTTTGATGGTATTTTGCTTCGATGCCTCAAAACCCATGAATCATCTAAAGCTATTCAGGAGGTCCATGACGGTATCTGTGGTGGACATTTTAGTGGTTTAGCTGTGGCTAAGCGCATCTTACGTTTGGGATATTATTGGCCTTCTCTTAATCAAGATTGTTGTGAATACACTAAGAAATGCGTCAAGTGTCAGCAACATTCCAATCTCACGCACGTCCCTAGTCAGGCTTTGCAACCTGCGGCGGATTTGTGGCCTTTTTCACAATGGGGCCTTGATCTTATTGGTCTCATCAATCCCCGTTCTTCACAGCGTCATCATTCTATCATTACTGCCACTGAGTACTTTACTAAGTGGGTAGAAGCTATCCCTCTTTCTTCAACAAAGGCTAAACCCATAGTTGATTTTGTCTATCAACACATCATTTGTCGCTTTGGCGTTCCACACAAGCTCATCACAGATAATGGTAAATCCTTCAAGAACGTCGATTTGCAAAATCTCTGCAATGCTTTCAAAATCAAGCTCAGTTTTTCTTCTCCATACTATCCTCAAGCTAATGGTCAGGCCGAAGCTTCCAATAAAACTTTGCGTAATATCCTCATGGTAACTAGTCGAGCTGGTAGGGATTGGCATCTACATATCCCTTTCGCTCTCTGGGCTTATCGGACTAGCATTCGTACTCCTACTGGTGCTACTCCCTTCTCTCTCGTCTATGGGTCTGAGGCCGTCCTTCCTTTGGAGGTCCAAATCCCATCTCTCCGTGTTTCTCTCAGAGAATTTGTCTCTGATGAGGATTATCGTCAAAATCGTCTAGCTCAACTTGAATTATTAGATGAGCGGCGTCTCAACGCTCTTGAGCATCATCAAGTCTATCTCGGCGTGTCAAGCGTGCTTCAACAAGCATGTGCAACACCGTGACTTCAAAATTGGTGACCTTGTTCTTAAGGAAAATCAAAATGTCACTACACTCGAAAGGAGTCAACGTGGTAAGTTTGCTCCCAAGCTGGATGGGTCCCTACATTATCACTCATAAATATGGAGTGCAGGGCTTATCGTTTGTCTTCCATGGATGGTATCCACAAGCGAGAACCTCTTAATGCCTTGCATTTACGGCCCTTCTATTGTTAAAATCTCTCTTACACAAATCTAGTCGCAACTCAGATCTTCCATCTGTCCTAATAACCAGTCATCTACTTTCGTGGTGATTTGAAATTGTGTGGTTCTCCGCCTATTGCCTCGTTTACCTTAAATATGAGTATCGCGGCTCTACTCATTGCACGTTTCTTTTGGATATGTTCCTCCTCATGGTAGGAATACCTTAATCACCACTTCATCTGTCCCAAGTACTTATCTTAATCGGATCTGCTCGGGGCATGAGTACATGTTCTTCCATGTTCTCCTCCCCTTCATCTGATCTATCTAGGTCTAAACTCAGCTTCTTCCAAAGAGTTTCAAAAAAAAAAAAAAAAAAAAAAAAAAAAAAAAAATGCTATCCAAAAAGATAGACTGATCCCTCGAAGGACAGCTATCCATACATTGTCAAGTGAATCAAAAAGCAAATAGACCATACCCTCGAAGGATGGCTATCATACAAATTTCAAAATACAGACCGCTCCCTTGAAGGACGGCTGTTTCTCAAAGAAATATTCAAGGCTTCTTGTAATCAATCAGCCTTCCAGTCAGTTTATACACTTGTTAGCATCACTGAAAGACTTCCCGCATCGATCAGTCTTTCCATATCAAGCAAACTTCCCACATTGATCAGTTTGCTTTTCTGTCCAAATCATGAAGCTGAGATTTTAGACCTTTTGTCGATCATATGGAGAATCCTATTTTCCTATCATGGACATGTATTCTGTCCCTTGTAGGTTCCGACAAGATACTTACTTTCTTTTCTTTCCATTTCTATCCTAGATCTGGTTTGCGACTAGTTAGTGTCAGGTTTATTTTAATCTTATATAGGGCCTTGTATGCTTGGTCTTTCGGTTTCTTATCTGGATCTTCTCTATGGTCGGTTGGAAGTCCGACTTATCATTTCCCTTCTTTTCCGAGTGTCTTCTCTTCTAAGTCACGGTTATTTTCGCTTTCATCTTTTGCTCTTACAATAAGCATTCTCCATTTCTTTGTCTTGCATCCTGTTGAATTGACATTTCACATGTTAATTCAATCAAAATCTATCTTCTATCAACATTCCTCTTATCTATCAAAACATCTATCTTTATTCATTTCTCATTAAAATTACATCCATCTATACATCAAACGCATCTATCTATCTATCCATCAAAATATTTAAAAGCTATGTCCATCCAAGATACTTCCCATCATCTATCAAAATTAAATCAATCTATCTAACCACATCCATCTATCATTTATCCATCTATATCTATCCAATCACATCTATTCTATCCACATTTCAATCTATCTCATCACATCCATCTATCATCTATCAATCTATATCTATCCAATCACATCTATTCTATCCACATTTCAATCTATCTCATCACATCCATCTATCATCTATCAATCTATATCTATCCAATCACATCTATTCTATCCACATTTCAATCTATCTAATCACATCTATTTCTATCATCTATCAGTCTATATCTATCCAATCACATCTATCTATATCCATCTATCCATGTATATCAAAACCAAAAAGTATAAGTACAATTGTATGCCACATCATATGATGAATCTATATATATACATGTGTGTTTATACAAAAATGGGTGGCTTTCCATCAAGCCATCTATACAATGCCTTCCAATCGAGGCTACATCACTATACAAATGCAAAGTCTATCAAAACTCTATCCATAGTAAAATCCGAGCATGGAGGACGCTATCTTTATACCCTCCTCTCCACCGGCGCCGACTTCTGACCGCCACGTGAACTGAGACCACGGCCTCATATCCATCCAAATAAAAATCAAACAAAAAAAAAAAAAAAAAAAAATAATAATAATATAACGAAGGGGTCTGGTCACTTACCCTTGATCCTCTGCGCTTCTGTCCGCTCCCAGAGGCTTCCATTGCGTTCAAATCTATCTCTGTCGGAATCAATCGTCACGTTGAAAATTAATCGTTCACGTTTTCCGTTCGCATATTTATATGCGTCTGGATTGGTCGGCGCCGATTTTTTGGGTCGACGCCGCTTTTTGTAGTCGTCGCCGATTCGTTTGGTCGCCGCCGATTTTTCTTGTCTGTTTGCCATAGTGTTGATACTTGGCTTTCTCATCTATCTGATCATTGTTGTGTGCTAAATCTTGTCTTTTGGCACATCTTTTAGATGTCATTGTCTATTTCGAGTTTGTTCCCTTTGCGTGGAGCACTCGCTTTTCTCTCGGCAGCTTAGAGTTAAACGGGTCTGTAGGCACTAACGTCGTCTGATTCATAGACCGTCTAGTTGTCCCTACCAATGTGTCTCTCTTTCGATGCTGACTATTTTGCAGTTCTCCTTACACTCGCGGGTCTGTAGGCACTAACGTCGTCTCATGAGGAGACCGGCTAGTTTTCCCTACCAATGTGAGTTCCTTAGGTTGCTGCCCTTTTGTTTATTTTTAATGCGTCCTCAATGATCAGCTCTACTCCAGCTATCCAACTGGGGCATCCTGCATTTTTCATCTACTTCTTTCAAACTCGGGATCATCTGTTTTATCATCCATCCCATCCCTAGTTTGAGGGGGATCACATCACCACAATTCTTCCCTTCTTCCATCCCTTTGTTTTTGTCTCATAACCTTGCTTATCGCAAGTTACTTGACAAAAAGGGGCAAAATGTAGACACCTAAAATTGGTTACTCAATTTAGTGTCCCTCTTACCCATTTACGTGCTTAGGTAACCTGGGGCACGTTTGCGTCACCAACTATCCCCTTGGGATATTATCCAATCTGTGATTTAATCACCTATCTCTAAATTTAATTCATTTCATCATATCTTGCCCATGGGTAATTAAATAATTAAAAATTTAATTACGCTTCTTCCCATGCATCTTAATCACTTATCTACCCCAAATTTATTTTACCCATGTACCACATCTATTCTTAATCTTCCCTAAGCGGGATATTTTCCCGTAGTCGGATAAGCCTTTTCTTTCTCGAATCAATCAATTAAGGCACCTCGGGAGTCTTTTCCGCGATCGGCGCCGACCCATATGGTCGGCGCCGATTTTCTAGGAGCGGCGCCGATTATAAAAGCAAGCCCAGAACTCAGTTCTAGGGACGGAAAAGAGCGAAGAGACCGAAAAAGAGACGAACGAGTGAAAGGAAGCACTTACGCACGAACAGAGAGTGAGAAGAGAGATCTTCTTAGCATCAATTGTCTCGGTTAGGGCAGATCTGTCTAATCAATCCCTGAGAGGAGCACCGTTACTCTGCCCGTATCATATCAACACCATACACCATTATCTATCATCTGGTGACTCTGTTCCAGCGTCTCTCCATCTTCGGCACATCCTACAGACTACATTCACCTTCCGATCCCGAATCTCTCGCCATACGGTCCACGATTGGTCGATGCGCCCTTGATTGACACATCGATCTTATCGATCGGCGTCGATCGGTCGATCCGCCGCGCCGATCGGTCCCGATCGCCCGATCACATCGATCGCGCCGATTCTACCGATCGGCGCCGATTTCCTGCGGACGAGGTAAAAGGTCACAGGTAACACAAATCTAGCATTATTTCTCAGTTCCCAGTTTTACGTACTTCTGCTGCTGCTGTTTGAGTTACTTTTATTACTTTGCAATCGAGAATCTAGTCTTTATTTACATCTTTTATCATGTATGCTGCTTTTCTTTATTGAAAACGTGGACTGACATCCGCCAAGGAAGCTTATCGCTTCTCGGACCCGCTTCTCGGGCAGTCCACCCATATATCTTCTAACGCCATCTTTTTCTGTCAAGCACCGGTGTTTTGCAGGTTACTCGGATCTATTGTGCGAATTGCTCGTGTGCGCCCGTCTTATCTACATCGACTTCCTCATCCGTCTACATCTTCATCAGGTATCTATTTCATTGAGGTTTTTCAGGGTTTTTGTGTTTAGTTTGGTGCATTAACTTGGACAGGTAACAAGCACGAAATTCTTGATCATCCTTCCCATCATCTATCATTGTTTGAAGCATTAGAACTTGATCATTTATTTGACATTACACCCCCACTCAAGGTCTATATAAACTATAGTGATTTAGATATATTTCCTCTAAGGATGACCTTTACAGATGCTTACTTTTTTTTTGATTTGAGGCAATTACCGGATGACATGGAGTTGGCAAGTAGCTAATATTTCTCTTTACCTCGAATTATGGATATGCAAAAACATCATAAAATGATAAAAGTTTGATGAAAAATATGTTGTAAACATTTTCCCTTTCTCATTCCTTCAAAATCTCGTGTATGGTGATACTAACTACTCATAGACCCAAAATATGTTACGAGGTTATAACAATCTCAAAGTCACATCCATCGAACCATAGTGTTCCTAGTGACCCTATCCCATAAAATAATCCTCACATAATTCTACGTCATATACAAAGAGACAAACTACAATGTGCTCGTTGGTAAACCCTATATATATCATATGCCGACCATATCTTCTAATTTATTCCAAGAAATATGTTTCCTCCATTTAGGGAGATCCTTCTTCACATATGGTGACCCAAGACCATTCAATGTCCTTAAAAATAACCTTAGGAAGCAACTGGGAATTCACACACGTCATGAACTCCCAACCAATGAGGTATGTAAATATACTAACCTTGAAAAGGAAAAGTATCTTATCAAAAATGTTAATCTCATTCCCACGAATACTCCACCATCCCTTGAAAACACCTTGTAAGAGGTGTTTGTCAAGAAGGGGGTAAAAGCCACAAATCAAGCAACTCTTCCAAGTGAAAAATCAAAATAGGTAGTTACAATTTTCTCATGAAATCCACTACAAAAATGATTAACATCCTCAAGAATGATATACCCTTCATTCTCCTCTTTAATCCAAAGGGGCTAGTAACCTACCACTTTCGACAATGCAAGAACAATAAATTTGATTCGTCCATAGCTACATTTTTTTACATTTATATGGTCGAAACCTCTCGATAATGAAGTTTCATCTTCGATTAAAACTTACATCCTACTCACAAAAGTGACCAATATACCCTACACTATAACAAAGTGTCAAATGTAGGTTTGGTGTAGGGGTCATCGTGATCTTGATTTCCTCGGGTGGAAGGATTGTGCCTTTTGGTTTCAAACAGGACTTTGAGTATACTAATAATGGGGTTGAGTAATAAAATCTACTAGTAGTTTTATGAGTAGGTGTTCAAAACATTCATGTCTTAGGAGACTCATAGTTAGTGGTGAACCAAGTGTCTGGATTTTATCATACTAGATCCCAACACCTATGAATTTATAGGGATATCGTACAAAATTTAGCCAAGGAATTTAAGTTTATATTTATAGAGTGTGTTCCTAGGGATAAGAACTAATTCTCCAACTCTATAGCTACCTTTGCATCACACTTTTTCCCTTATCACAAGCTCCCTCAAATGATTTTCATTATATCCATGTGATCCCACCCTCTTCATTGGAAGGGGACATGAATGTAACATAAAATACTACTACAAATGTGGGAGAGATCCATACTATGGATATTTCTAAGAATGATGAATTTATATTATATTTCCTCTAATATTATGAGCATCGCCCTAAATCCTACCACAAATGGGGGTTTTCCATAACCCTTCATCCTTCATCTCTTGGATAAAAATTATATAATTCCTACTATAAAGTCAAATATTATAATTTTGGCCCAAAAATACAAGGTTTGCATGTCGAGGATGATATATTAGACCTTCATCTTATTCCCCAAGAGTTTAAGGATGGGAACACTTCCTCATCAAATACATGATTGACATCAAAATCGAATGAAATAACATACAAGAAATCTAAAGTTTGGATCTTCCCTCTCCGTAGGAGGTCAAATATCACAAGAAACTACTCATCGAGTTGTCTAAAGATTTCACCTTATCTTACATGGATACAAACTTGACAAAACTTGACACCAAATTATTGAAACAAAATATGAGGCCCATGGAGTCAAAAATATCCTTGATGGTTAAAGAGGAGGTCATTAAACTCCTTTAGGTCATATTATTTAAGCTCGTTGACTAGATATTATGGTTGTCGAATATAGTCCTCATTCCAAAAAGAATGATAAAATTAGAATTTGTATAGATTTTTGAGATGTAAATAAGGATTTATCAAAGGATTACTTCATTTTTCCTTCCATTACATCTTAGTGGATGAAATCTTAGGGTACAAGCTTCTCTCTTATGGATGGTTTCTCGGGCATAACCAAATCAATCTCAAATTTTGATCAATCTACGACCTTATTTACCACCTTGTACAGGATTTTCTATTGCATGGCCATGCCTTTTGGCCTTTAAAATGTTTGTATAACCTACCAAATATCCATAAAACACATATTTCATGAATGCATTCAAAATATCATTGATTCTTACATTGACAAATTACTCATGAAAGCTAAGAAGAGAAAAGATCACCTTGGCATATTACACACTCACCGACATGCCTCATTGAATTCAATGTTAGATTAAATCCTAATTAATGCATATTCGTGTCACTTTGGTGGAAATATCCTCAATTGCATTGAATTTTCTAGCAAGGCATAGATGTTGACCTTGTGAAGATTTATGATATTCTCAAAATTCCTCCCCACACCAATCAATTCAGAATTAGGTTTTCCTAGGAAATTTGGGTGTTATAGGCTTATCCTAGACTTAAAGTATGTTTTTACCCTATCAATGTTTTATCAAGAAATAAAGTAGTCCGACATGGAACCAAGACTACCAAAATGCCTTTGAGGCCATTAAACACTTACTCTTATCCCCTTCACTCTTGTGGCATCACAGATCGAAAACCCTATTATCTTGTATATCAAGGCAACTAATATGTCCTTAGCTTGTATGTTGACCCAAGAGGGCGATGAGGGAAGAGAGAAATGCATATTTCATTATCTTTATACTCGTTAACTATGAGAACCATTATTCATAGGCTAAAAGAGAATGTCTCGTCATTGTTTTTTCCAAAAAAAAAGACTAAGCCACTACATGTTAAATCAAAAAATAAGAGTCATTGTCAAGTCCTAAGGCATTTACACATTTCTCATCTAATAATACCTCTCTAAGAATTTTGGTCATTTAATCACATTTCTAAGTGAATTCAAGTTAACCTATATTAATAAAAAAATCAAAGTACAAATGCTAATATATTGGTTGGTTGACACTCTACTAGAATCTGGAGATGTCGTAGACACCGATTTTACTAATGATTTGATATGTTCCATCAATAAACCTATTATCAATTCCTCACCATCGTATACATACATCATAAATTACCTCATTGAACATTTATATCATGAGGGTGGCAACTCCTAGTAGAGATGGATCTTTCACATCCTTTCTACAAAGTATGTAATGCTTGACATAGTGTTGTATAGAGTATCTTTCGTCGGAATGCTCCATAGGTGCATTAATAAGGAATAATATGAGCAAGTATTAGTTCACCATCATATCAAGGTTTGTGATGGTCGTCACTTCATTGGTCACACAACAACATGAAAGATACATCGGATGGGATATTATGGCCCACCTTAGAACATGATGTCATAGAGTATCTTCAGGAATTTCCCAAATGTCAAGGATTCTCACATGTCATACACATTTTTGTGCAGGCTCTACAACCTATAGTAACATATTGGTCCTTCTTTATTTGAGGCCTATACTCTATTGCTAAGATGACACGGGCATCTTATGATAGACATAACATCATAATCACAACTATTGGGTACTTCACAAAGTAGGCAAAATCCATGTCTCTTACCACCATCACTAGCTTGGTCATCACAAATAGATCTTGAACTAAATAATCTACGGGTGTTCGAGTCCCCCAAGATAATCTCTAATAATGAGATATCCTTCAATAATCCTAAGGTATGTGAGTTATATGGTAAGTTTTCAATCTCACACCTTATGAAATCCCTCTATAATTCATAGGCCAACAACATCATAGTGAGGCTACAAAAAAATTGAAGTCTATTCTCGCTTAAGACCATTAAAAATTAGAGGGATTGGCACTTGTATTTATATCCTTCATTATGGGCCCTATAAAACAAGTATATGCATTGCCTTGGCGGAACTCTTTATTCCCTAGGTTTTGTATCGAAGTTGTTTTCCTTTCTATGTGCATATCCCAAGCACATAGATCTCCCTCCAAGGATTTCTTGATGAAGAGGAGCATAGATTTGTGCATCCCGCTCACCTAGAAGGCCTAAATGAGAAGCAATTTAATGATGCCCAACAACATGAGGTTTATGCTACCCATACGAGATCAACACTACAAAAATAAATTCCATGAGCATACTACCCAAGCGGTGACCTTGTCTTGTACCGAAGCTAGTCGAATTAACCAAAATACAAGAGAGGGTCACAAATTCATTTTAAATTGGTTAGGACCATATTTATTCAATAAGTACTTTAACAATGGGGATTTTTACCCCACACACTGACAGTGATGATGTGTTCGATGAATTCATGAACTCGTTTTACCTCAAGTACTACTACATATAACATATATTTTTCCATTTCCCTATTTTTTCATATTTCATTATATATTATCAAATTAATCGTTTATGCATGTCTATCAAACTCTTTTGTCAAATCAATATTCTAGTTTCCAATCATCGTGGTACCATTTCATATACATCTTGTCCTACTCACCACTATCATATAGTTCTTGTCATTACCACATAAATAATTGACTATGAATCTCTTGTAGTTAGACATATTAGTTTTCGTGGTTCTATTTTCCTCCATGAACATTGGTGAATTACAAGAGTTTTGTCTCATGAAGTAGTCTAGAATCTTGTTTGTGATAGAACTCCCCTTTTTCTCTCTCGGAAATTAACCACTAGCATATCTCTCCCTAAGGATCCTCTCCCACTCTCCCCATTCTTCGATGATGAGCCCTTGTAATATGGGTTCAGGTGTGGGAGAAAGGCTTCTCTCACATTTACAAAAATAAAATAAAATCAAGATCAAAATGAACCATTACATCATTTCCATTATGTTATTAGTCTTTTATATGCAATGCCACAACAAATTCCTTTGATCACCAACTTGCAACATGACAAAAAGGGGAATTACTAACATTTCAATATTTGGACAATTATAAAGGTAATTAGAATGCAATATCTTACAAAGATAAATCCATAGTCTGAACCATGTCATCTATTCAAATTCATTTCATGCTCTAGCTATAAAAAAATTGTTTACAAATTAAAGGATGCAAGAATTTTATCTAAGTTAAGCCTATTTGTGTCCATTTTAATCATCTAATCCTAGTTATTTGGCTTAAATGCAACAATTAGATCTATTTATTCAATATTTTTAATGGATTTAGGCACCACTTCTAATTGGTAACGATGTGATATCTTGAGTAATATGACCTTAAATAACTGGAAAATGAAGACGTTATTACGGTAAATCAAGTTCTCTCCTCTATATTCTATTGAAACAAATGTATTAATTTGAGTTATTGTATGTGAATATAATTGGGTTGTGTTATAAGGTTGGTTTAGATAGCTTTCTGACTTCTTTTGCATTCCTAAAATCAACAAATTTGAACAAAGTGTTGGCATCAAGTTATATGTCATTTTCTCCATTGATGTAGGTAACTTAGATGTCATTTGGTTTAGCTATATCTTTAAGACTTTATATAATGCACTTAAGCTATGAAATATTCTTGATATATTGTTTGTAGTTGTCTAACATGAGCATACCTTGTGACTATGAGACATCACTTGTCTCAATGATTTCCATATGGTACATACATTTGGCCTAGCATGAAAATCACATTTGGAATTTTTGATATATAAAACATTGTGTGAAAATCTTGTTCTTACAAAGCACACATAAAACATTATGATAAGGGATATGTCATGTTTTACCAAGGCATTAAAATAATGAAATTGTTATTGTTCACCTAGTACTCTTCACCGATCACATGAGTCACTTTCAAAACTATTTTATGAGTTTTAGGTATTGTTTTCTTACTAGATTTGCATTCCTCTAATATATTTTATTTTCCCATTAGTTAAAAGTATTTAATGATGTATTAGTTTTATATTGAATTGTAATTGTCACACAATAATTTTTCTTTCTCTATCATGGATTTTAAATCATTTTTCTTCAAATGAAAGTGTTCATAATAATAGTGTGCATTTTGTCTTGTTAATTGATTATGAGCACATTTTTATTGTTTTAGGCATATATTCTCTAAAAATCACCCATAAGATCATGTGGAAATGGCAATGTTACTTTTTAAATGGTTCTAAGTGTATGAAACCATATTTTAACAATAGTATTATAGTTGTAGCAATGTTATATTTAATTTTTATTCTATTAAATTAATTGTCACAAGATATTAGCCACAATGTTTCTATTGAGTGTGGTCTATTTTTATTTTTATTTTTATTTTTATTTTAGTTTTTCTCTAGGTTTACAAATCGCACTTGATCTAATTTCAATTCTCAGTATACAAACTATGACCATATGGTGAACAAGACTTGTTGGGTACATATGAAACACCATCCAAAATTTGTGTTGAGGAAGGGCATGTGAGCGGTAGCATGTGCTTCCCAACCCGTATTATTATTATGTTATTGTTGTATAGGGGAATCGGAAATGTCGCCATATTTATCTTTCCATCAATTATGGACAAGTGCTCATACACTCATGCCTCTCCTCAGTAAACTCCGGTGCAGGTAAGGACTCTAAGGGCATGTTTGAATTGTCAACATCAAGATGATGAAATCTCATTAGATATTTATCAATCTAGTTTCCATGTGCTTGTACTATGTACCAACACAAAAATACTTGACTAAGAATTTCAACAATAATCACTACTTTTCTTGTTGACCCATTTCTCAATGGGTGATGGTTGGTGGAATGCTTGGAAGAAACACTACCCAAATCCTTCAATTAATTAGTGAAAATTGTATGCAATTCAAAAATATCTGTAATTTAAAAAAGATATAAGATAAATCTAGTTTTTGCTCATTTTGTCAATACTTCCTTTCTAATTTGAAAATGTGTGGTAATGCTTTGTCATACTACTTAGGTTTATATATGTGTTGTTATTGTATCCATTCATTGAGGTAAATGTTGAAGACTCGAGTGTTAGATCGAAAAGGTAATATATGTGCATATATGATAGTGAAATGAAAGAACTAGTCTAACAACTATAGAAGGCTTGGCTATAGCAAAATTCCTAAATATTTGAAGAAATGGTTTTGCTTTTATAATCATTATGACTTGAAAAAAATCTCAAGGTAAGTTTTTACCTAAATGAAAAACGTCAATTTTAGAAGAATCAAATCCAAAGGGGATAGGGAATGTCATCATATCTTGTTTTCAATAAATTCCTAAATATTTGAAGAAATGGTTTTGCTTTTATAATCATTATGACTTGAAAAAAATCTCGAAGGTAAGTTTTTACCTAAATGAAAAATGTCAATTTTAGAAGAATCAAATCCAAAGGGGATAGGGAATGTCATTATATCTTGTTTTCAATATTACATTTCCGTAAGTTGGTTTTAAAGATACATTGGAATATTCAATCAAATCACATGTGTGTGGTGATTCTTTGAAATATTAGTCAATGGAATAATGTCTATTTTATAGGATTCTTCGTGATATTATAAATATTTTAGGGGTCCATTCTTAAAATTATCCTAGGTAGGTTGTAAGGTGCTAGTCATGAAATGAAGTGACTAAAATAATTGTCTTTTAAATAAAGTAGGTTATGAGGTGCTAGTCAAGAGTTGAATTGACTGAACTAAGAGTCTTGTTAAAAAAATAGGTTTATGAGGTGTTAGTCAAGAAATCAATCGACCAAACTAGAAAACTTGAAAAAGAAAGCAAGAGGTGTTATTCGGAAAGGAACGTGAAGATGGCTCTCTCAACGGTGGAGAAACATTCATGTCGTTCACCATAATGTATGTGGGCTAAGAAGGTCAATAGATTACCTTATTTCCCTTCTCATTGATATATATCAAGAAATAGATAAAAGATCATTCTAAGGCCTACACTTCTAAAAACATTCTTTTATTATCTTCTTGTTACTCACATGGGTGAGTTAACTATGAGCCATGTTTCTACACTTTATTGGCATCTTCTACCGATCATACCGATGTGACAACCGCATCAATTGTAATAACATATCATATCATTGTCAATTTTTTAAGTTCCATATTTTTCTTGTACGTCATCTCCACTCATCAATTGCACAAATGTGAATGGGTCAACTAGAGTACACTTTGGAAGATTGGTTTATATTTGCATCATTCTCGTGATACTCGACCAATTTCCCTTTTTATCTGCATCATCTTTAAATTTTGCATCTACAAGACTTTGTACTTATCTAGATCTCAATGGAATGTAGTTGAACAATTTGCATTGGATGTTTTTCACTGGATCTTATCTATAAGCGCACTACATTCGCATCGCTTTAATTCCAATTTGGATTGGATTCTACTTGAAATATCTATTGTTTGCATTGGGATCACCGTCGACGCTACTCTGAATATCTCCACCTTGACTACCTCTCATTGCATTGGAAATCAAGATATATATTTTTCACTCCTTATAGACATTTAACTTAGACAAATGAACTGCCACGTATAACTTGGTAAAGAATACCATCATTTGGTACTTGAGATTTCAATCTCTACCAAAAAATAAAAAATAGTGGTGGAAACAAATTTTCAAATGAAGTAGAATGTAAAAGCAAAAGTAACAAAATTGTTAATAAATGTATCTGTAAGGAGGTGTATTTTCGGTTGAGTATGATACTTATTTCCAATTTGTGGGGAGTTCTTATTTTCATTTAGAGAACCAATACAAAAAAATTGTTAGAATTATCGAAGCAAAACATGATAAATATGGTTAAGTGAGCTAATTTCATTGGAGGATGGAGGAAACAAAGGCAAGAGGGTGATCAACATCCTCGACTCCGTCACTACTTCAGCATTTTGTTTTAGTGACACTTTTTGGTTTGCTTTGTGTGTGACTAAAAATAAAAACAGAAGATAGAATTCTTGTTCATGTGTGCTATATGGCTTCTATTTTTCTCTTGTTGGAATGATGATGTAGAGATCTAGACCACAAATACTAAAGCAAGGGAAGTGTTCTTGATATCTCGACTGGTTTGATTGATGTGAATTAGTCGATGGGTCCCAATTCATGTATTCCCCAGAATATGTTGATGGGTCCCTATTCATAGTAGATGTAATTCTCACGATCCAATGTGATAACCAAGACCCTATACAAGCTACGAGCGGCATGTTACTTAGTTGAATGCGGTACTTTCTCCAATATTCATACTAAGGGGGTGAGGGGAGGTGTGATGTTAGAAATATTCTTTTCGAGTATCTTGTTAGTACTTGCATGGGTGAGTTAATTGTTAGCACGTTTCATTTTTGTCAATGTTTTGCTATGTGAATTATAACAACTCACATAGCAATAGTAATTGGTTGCACTATAGTAGCACTATAGATTTACTTATATGTATTGTTGTTTGCATAATAATTAGTTTGAAAGTTTTATTGTGTGTACAACTTTGACCAAATCATCATACACACAAGCCAAGATTGTAACTATGTAGTATATCGGTCATAGATCTAGAGAAAATAATCCACACTTTATCAATGGTGTAGGATTCCAAAGTGTAAGTCTAGGATAGGGGTGGGATATTACTAATTTTAGGTTATAAGAGTAATGATGATAAACAAGTGCATATGTGATATCTAGATTAGGGTTACAAGATTAAAAGAGGCAAGTATATGCTAAAGATCTGAACTAGGGTTGTATAAGCCAAGTGGTAGATAAAGGCAAAGGTCAATAATAAGATTAATGAAACAAACAAAAAAATGCTACTCTATCCTAGTCTATATACATGATACATCAATCATAAATCGGTCAAACTAGAATATACCTAAAGGATGATAACATCCTCCCCCACCACACCCCTACCCCCTCATCCCCCATCCCTACCTTACCTCACCCCGTGTCACCCATTAATAGCATCTTATGAGAGAGATGTTGTAGGAGACCACAAGAAGGATAAGAAGAAGACCAAAGTAGACCACAATTGCAAACTCCAAAGACTGGAAAAAAATTGTTAGTGTAACTTTTATTCTTAAGTATTCTAGACCCAAAGCTCCAAAGATAACCTCCAAGTGTAAGAACAACAAGACTTAAACCTTTAAAAGCATTTTGGCAAGTGCAAGTAGATCGATAAGTGATGATGTAATGATGAAGAAATGACCTTAATGATTCCCATTAATAAGAGATCATAACTCAAGTCGCTAACTATAATAATTGTCAACATTGACCATAGTCAATGTCGTTAGCTAATAAAAGCTCTAACAAACCTGTAATGACCATGGTTGATATTGTCGGTTTGCAACTATGGGCGTGAGGTTCCTAAATAGGAAAGGAGGTAAGAGTGGAGCATACTCTTGGGAGCATATGTGAACGGACAAGGATGTGAAGGTGTTATATGTGAAGTAGGTCACAAAAGGTAGCAAGGAGATGGAAAAGGAGGTGGAAAAAGTTATTATATTTAAGGCATATTGGACTACACAACAAGTCTCTCTACATGTAATGTTAACTTTCCCTCCCTTACTCCTAGAGACTATGATTAAGGCATGCAATCAAGGAGATCAACGCAGAATTGGCCTACAAATAGAAATTGTTAGTCATTTTTTTAAATGGTGTATACAATGACGGCATTAGAAGCCAAGTATTTCACCATGTAGAAGAGTGAAAGGAAGCATACACTTGCAGAGGTCAAAGAACAAAAAATGAATTTGGATGTAAAGTGCATAAAACAAACTAATACATTCAAAGCACTCCAACTAAAGATAAAAAGGAGGAATATTTCATGCACTTTGGGTGCACTAAGGCCACACCCTCCAGTTCACAAGTCATCAACAAAATTCATTGCACACAAACGAAGCTTAACGCAATCATAAGTCTCTTTGGTGAGATGCCAAGGAGGATGGTAAAAATTGACTTTGTTATCATGTGTAGGGATATAATTGAAGGGGATATCACTTACATTGGGCCCAAGTTTTTGTAAATGGACCCCAAAAATACATTTACAAGGATGGGCAAGGTAATTGGTATGGGGAGATGTCATCCCCCAATTTTGGATAAGGCATAAATCCTTCGATGCTCAAAGGCTTTGGGCCTTCAACATGCATGTACGTGCAAGAACCGCACAAAATCAATAATGTTTTGAGTAAAGTATTGCATAAAAGGATAACATAGGCACAAGAAAAGGAATATGTGCGTATGGGTGTGATAGCTTGCAAGGGTCTAAAGATGGTGTGGAGTGTGAGAAGAGAGATAAGGAAGCACACAATCCTAAGCCAATAAGAGCACACATATTGTGAGGCTCACTTCAATTATTCAAGTTTACTTCAATTAGACTTCTAGATAGAACGTGTAATGCCTCCGTGTTTTTTTGTTTTTTTTAAATAAAATAAATAATAAATAAAATAAAAGTTTTTAAAATTCAGAAAACCCGTGATTTCTTGGTTAGGGGCAGTTTTAGGGTAAAGGAATCCTTTGTGTTTTTTTTGGTTGTCTTTTTGCTGCGAGGGAGTGAGCACCGCCACATTGGAGAGAGGGTTTTGATAGATTTTGGAGTCGCATATGCTTGGGTGGGCACCATTTCAGGTTTTACCAAATGAAAGAATGAAACAGCTCTCATGATGCGAGTTTTGCAGTGAACAGAAGTCATGGTTTCCTCGGAGACAGTCACATTGTTTCACGCGCGCAACAAACTGACCTCCAACCTGATGAGTTTGCTTTTACCTGCATACTCCCAGCCTGTGTAAAAAATGCGCCAGCATTCTCCCAGACCTGCGTGACTATTATCATAGCATAAAAGACATAGGAGTTTGGTCAGATGTGGTTGTTTCAATGCATTTGTGGATGCGTTGCAGTGTTTAACCAAATGAAACAAGGAGACAACTTCTCACGGGACAGGTCTTCGGCTGAGCATGGAGTGCGTGGGGGTTCCTTAGGAGACTACCACACTGTTTCTTTCATGCGTCAAACAGGTCTCCAACCTGATCAGTTTACATTACCAGCATACTTCCAGCCTATGCCAAAATACGAATCCCAAGGCAGGGTTTGGACTTCCATGTGTTTTCCCCAGTCAGCGCCAAAATAGGAATGTGGAAACAAGTATGGACACCCATTAAAGCATAATGTAAATCTTTTTAGCAGTGAATGTGGGGAGAATATTGCAGGTCATGCACATGTGTTAGGGAAAGAGGTTTTAGCAGGTTATCTCCAGGAAACTCTAAATGTTTTTTTCATTATTGTGCAAGGGTGGAGGCACATACATGGCACGTGGACTCTGTTTGACAAAATGCCTGAAAGATATGTGGCCTCTTGGACTGCAATGATAGCAGGATAAACAAAAAAATGGGTCTATTAAGAAAGCGTTGAACTGTTTGATAGAATGCCTCAAAGAAATGTTGTCTCATGGAATGTCATGATGGCAGCATATGCACAAAATGGATGTGAAGAAAAGGCTGTGATGTGTTTGGCAGAATGCCTCAAAAGATGTGGCCTCCTGAAACATACCCTGACCATGTAAGCTTCATTTTTGTTTACTTAGCATTTAGCCAGGCAGGATTCAGTGCATGAGGGTTGTAAATACTTTGTTGGCATGAGTGCCTCTTGTAGAATCATGCCGGAAATTAATCTTTATGTTTGTTGGTTTTGATGAGCACATGAGAATGTGCAAAATGTGGAGGCATGCTTAAGGCATGTGAAGTGTACGACTAAATGTCTTCGAAAATCATGGTCTAAGGGTTGCAAGTTTTGAGGCCATGCACAAAAGGAGGAAGATCTCATCCTATCCAAACTACAACAATAAGAAACCATGTGATCATGCTCAGCAAGTGGTGGCTCGGATCCAGAAGGTAGGAGAAATGTGATCAGAGTAGCGGAATGGTTTTCAAGTCTGTAGTTACAGATTTTATTGATAGACGTGTATGCAAAATGGTGGAGCTGAGGACGCTCGTGGACTGGTTGACGAAGTGCCCAAGCAAGAGACTGAACCCAAGCCTGCGGCTTCGACCGACTTCGTTCTCCAGGCATGGTTCTTCTTTCCTTACCTCTCATAATTCTCGTGTTTTAGTTTTCTTTTGCAACTAAATACAATATTAAGTTATTAGATTTTTAATACAGCTTAAGTGTCTCTTCAACTCATTGCAAAACAATAAAGTGTCGTGTCGCAACTCTCGAAGCCATTATAACTCGCCTACTTTAAAACATGAACTATCACCCTCGCTTCGAGATGATCTAGAAAACTCTTACCCTTTTGATCGCTTCAATATCGTTTTAACGACCAGACAAATTTGACTCTCCATTGATTAAGTTGACCTCCTTCCTGCTGAAAATAGTTAAATTTTACAACTTTCGGAGACTCACTAAGTACCCTTCGCAACTCTGGAAACGAGATGTGAAGTTTCATTCGTGTACCTTGGTATACGAGGAGTCGCCTTGATTTTTGGTTTGACCCGAAACGATCATATGACATCCTTTTGACGCTCTTTTAGGAGCCCTGTTACACCGGTTTACAACAGTAGAGAGCTGTTAAAACTAGAAAGTTGGCTTCCGTTTGGGACCACCAATTGAAACCCGAAAGAGAAATCACATTCCGTCTTCGTAAACCTCTAGCATTTATACTAGACAAATGCATGGAACATTCAACATAGGAAAGAGCACCTTTCGGGATAGTTTGGCGAAGCCATTTTGTAGGCCTCGGTCGCAGTTTGACGAGGTCAAACTGGTCCAATTTTGTCTTGTCGCTCCAGAAAACTTGTCATTTGTTTGAACATGGTTTTCTAGTTCTCAGTCCCGTTGACTCTGATGAATTCTCTTTATATAGGGGAACTAGTAGGAGATGTCTCGTTGCATGCTTCTCCATCTAACGTCAGTTATGGACGTGGTTTTTCTGGGCGCTCGAGCTAACTTTTGTCATTTTACAACTGGGTGAACTACGACCAGTGGCCCCGGAAAACTAGCCGCCAAACGCAAACCGTGCGCTCTTTTTCAATTCCGTCAGTTGCAATGAACTCTTGGTATATCTGGGGACACGTAGAAAGTTAATCGTGATGTGCGTGCTCATCGGAAGATAACCTTTGGAAGCAGTTTCTTAGCCTCCGAGCCCATTTTGTACGTTTTGTAGCTAGTGAGAAAATGTAAAAGTAGAAAGCTGCGGACCCTCATAGGGTTACCAAACCACCCTGGAAACTTTTAACACACGTAAATAACTGTTTAAAAACACTATAATGAAACTTGTTGTGTGTATTAGAACTTTTGGCAAAATGATGTTTTCTCTCTCTTCCTTTCTCTTTCTCTCTCCTGGGTTTATAAAATGAAGAAAAATAAAATGCAATGAATACATGTTTCTAGACCTTTTTATTTCGATTGCAAATTGTAATTATTGTCAGATGTAAATGAGAAATTGGAAAATGAGAATTATGATTGATTAGGGTGGATGCCATGCCAACGATTTATCATTGATATCATGCTCAAGTGGGTTTTGCAGGATGGAAGAATGACGACAAAAAAGGGCGATGTGTAATTTAATTATTATTATTGTAATTTTATAGGTCATTGTAAAATGAATAACTGTCTAATGTAGTCTCTTGTTACAGAAAAGTTATATTTGAAATTTGTTAATATGCATGAGATGCTCGTTTTAGGGATAACTTAGGAAATGTGCATCTAATCACCGTTCAATTTGATTCTTAGTTGTGTATGGCAAAAGAAAGATTTGATATATATATAGTAAATGAAATCGAAGTTAATACATTGTAGTACCTTCTCAGTATTTAATAAATGATTAAATTAATTATTGGGTTACCTTCTTACATTGCAGACACATTAAAGAGTTTTAATGGGAACACTCAACCCTAATAAAATATTCGTGCTAACTTGCCCGCATGTGTGATTCTTTTGTTTTACCATATAAGAAATTAAACCGTAGAACGACCTTAAACTTTGCACTCGATGCGACCTCCTAGGTTAGGTAAATAAAACCCCTAGTTGGAGTTACCGTCATAGTCATTAGGTTTAACGACATTGTCGTGAACCCATATTTTAGGAATGTTATGGTCCAACTTTATCCAAAGTATGTGGTTTCCTTCTAGTTTTGGTAATCGTGAGAAGAATGTCCTCTCTTCAGTCCGACACCAGGCTGAGTGGTGAAGACCGCCTTGGAAGTCACCTTATGAGTCCTTGTTAGAAGGAATGACTAAGCGGTGTAACCTTCCCATCTGTGGAGTAGGTAGAGATATTACTCCCTTGTATCCTATTGGATTTCCGGGCCTTACGAAATTAGATCTAGAAATTAACTTCATCAGTGAATGGAATCCCTGTTGGATCCAAACGACCTAAATGAAGGTCGTGATATAGTTGTTCTATGTCTTGCATTCTCGTTAGTGAACCCTTTTGTCCCTCGTAGATAAATGTCTTGTCTTGGGCTTGTGAAAATTTAGTGCCTTGATCTTTCACCAAAGGATTATAGGGTAAATACATTTTAACCTTAACCACACCTATAATAGAGATTAAAGCCCTAGGTGAAATTGGAATTAAGCTTAACCATGTGCTTCTTTAATATGTCAGACAAGTACTTTTGTAACTCTTATGTTTAAAACGATAGTAATAATGAGACCCTAGTGTGACGCAAAAGTAAATCATATGAGAGTAAACCAAAATTTGAGGTTAGGAATAATGTCACTGGGAGTCCTTAAGACTTAATTTAAACATCTTCATGTGTTACAAGGAATATAAATTGCCTTGGTGTGACCAAACGTCGACAAAACAAAAGATATGCATATAAAAATCAAATTTGGAATTCAACAAGTTATTGAACTATAATAATAATAATAGCGAAATAACTAATCCGTGATCGATGGATGTTCTTGGGAAAAAAGCTATTTCAAATCGATGTCTTTCTTAATCCCAAGATTTCATCTTGACATCACATTAGGTTCACTTGTGTAGCAAGGTTAAATTCCAAACTTTGAATAAGCGTTTTGGGAAGCATAATCTTAACATAAGAATTAGAGAGTTAGAATTTTGTATAAAATTTGGAATATGGAAAATACTTAGGCAAGTTATGAAAATTGGCATAAGGGTAAGGAGCAAAATCAAATGGTTGAACAAAAAGTGAAAGGTGAAACAAATTTTCAGAACAGGTAGGTGGAAAAAGGGGGAAAATCATGCTTACTTAATAAAGATCTTGGAAAGTTAGCCGTAACTAAAATACATTTAAAGTAATGATATGTCGTGGGTTCGCCGTTCCTAAAGTCACGTTTCTTGTGGTTGGGTCTTTGCTAGTATTCGTTCGTTGGGAAGAGTGTGGTATTGACATGTCGATGTCGTCTACATGTGTCTATGTGAGTCGATGACTTATGTGATTGTCGCATGTGTCGAATTTTGTACTTGGAGCCCTTACTGTGTTGTGTGTCGTGAGCAATGTAAGTCAAAAAAAAATTATCCTGGTATTTTACTATTGTATTTGGGTGTGTTAAATGTGGGCACTAAAAACTAGAGCATGCATGTTTGCATGCATGCAATTGTGTATATCTTGTAATTGAAGTATAGGAATACAACATATTCACCCTATATAAAGAGAATTCCATCCTCTTTTTAAGGGTTCGAACAATAACCATTAGAATCGGTTGAATAATTGGATTATGTTTGTTATTGTGTTTCTAAGACTATATGTTGTTGAATTAGACAAGCTACCATTGTTGGAGCTTGTAGCACTTACCCTTGATTTCATGATGATGTATTTGGAACACTTTTGGTGAATTAATAATGTATTTTGGTCTTAAATGGTATTGGTTGTCCTATGGATTCACATGCTTGTATTTGTTGTTAATTTAATAGTTTAGATTTGATCTTGTGTCTATGTTTGTCCGAATGTTTAAAGATCCATTAATGGTTTTCATTAATCTGCTCAATTTTATTAGCTAAACCCTAAGCAAGGATCGATAATCACTCTCCATCTTGAGTGAGCACATAAGGGAAACCATGAGTGATATGTCAATGAAGAAAGTATTTGTGTTTTGTTATGTAAGATATGTATATCCTCAAACAGAGTTAGAAAAAAACCCAACATTGTTTTGTGTAAATGATTTGCCTAGACTTAAATAACTAAAAAAAATTAATTGATTAGTTAATTATTCAAATAATAAAACCACCTTCCAAAAAGAGAATCTCAAGACTCTTAATGCAAATCGGATATTAATTTTTTTGTACATGTTCCACTAATGTGGATCTCCTTATCTTACCTCGATGGAATTCATAATTATGATCCTTGATTCTTGTTTGAAATTATCAACTAGTGTCACCAATCTAAAAATACTAAAAGAGCAAGTTTTTTCATCAACTTTCTTGAGTATATTTGGGTTCCCTATTTTCTTTAACCCTTATAAGGAATTTCCTAATGGTCTTGATTAGTTTGAAGAATGATTTAATCCCCTTCTTTTTTTGGATCATTGCTAGATTCTAAATAGTGCCTTGAACATAAGGTAGGATGGCCTTCTTACCTTTATCATATGCTTCACTCGTGGGGAACCTTCTACCTCTTTTATCCTTCGCATATGTTCTCTAATTCACCAATCATTATATCCAATTTCTAAAGGTTTTAAGGAGATGGTATTTTTCTTTTTAAAGGTTTTGAAGGTAGGGAATATTTAGAGCTCTCATAAATAGTGTAATTAAAGACTTTTTGCAAAGGATGATAGTGTGACAACTCTAATATGTGTTTGTCTCTTCTTTCTCTAAACTTGCTTCAAAGGGAAATATTTGCCTTATGATAAAGTACAAATAATTCCATATAATTATTTTCTTTAACTTCCATGGTATGTAGTTAGAGTATACATCAAGGAGTGTTGAGAAATTATTTGATGTGTCCCCTCCATGAGGCCATCTCACTGTAGAGGTGCCATTTACAAATCAATGCCACCATTTAGGTTTCAAGGGAGCATATTGAATAGATTTCTTTTAAGATTTTACCGTCAACAAATTGGTGATAAATATCCCCTTAGAAATTAAAATAAGTGGATCTTAGCAAAATTCCACTAAGTTTTATCTTTATTAGTAATTTCCCTTAAAATATTGACTATTGTGGTATCTTAATGGAGTGAAACAACATCGACTTGTCAAACTATTAAGTTGGAGAGGTGGTTGCCTAAGTTTGTGGAATCTTTTATGAACAATGTGGCATTTCCCACATAGTTCTTTAAATTTATTCGTTTAAAATTTGTTAGGGTCAACATAGGTCAATGATTCAATTGTGTCCGCAATTAATCTCGATCTCACGAGAAGAGATCGGGTATCTTTGATAAACCATAAACACTTGCGAAGATAGGTTCTTGTTATATCAAATTTCATTTCACATATATTCTTAACAAGGACTCATTGATTAGTTTTATTACATTTATTGTATATTTTTTCAATGTATAGTTTTGATTCAGTTATAGATGCCATTGTTTTTTTGGTTTTTTGGGGTTAAATACTATAAATGTACGAAAAGTCCCCTACCTATTATGAAAAGGTATCACAATTATAGCATAATGAATTCATCGCAATGATTGCCACCTCAAATACCTTTTACTAAAAACTATAGCCATGGTCCCAAAAGCAAAAAAACTAAAAATCAAAATTGCATTAAACCCGAACCCATTTTACAATAAATCAAACAATAGACCAAGATCAATCTTCCACATAAGTTCTCAACATCATTATCCAAATCAAGCAAGCAGATGGATAACTCACTCACTAGTTCTTGGAAATTGTTTCCACGTGGAAAACACACAAAACATATGTATTTAGTTTTTCCTGAGAGTGCCCATCAATTTCCTAACTGCGGGTCACATCAAAAATACTTTCTTTTAAATCAAAAATGCATTTTTTCTCATGCTTTCATTCAATGTGACTTGAATTGATTGGTTTATACACATTGGTGGCATCAAAATCATCATAATCAATGCTATCTACCTTGCTAAAAACTCCACTCAGGTTCTACCTTGCATACATTTAAGAGAGCATAATTTTGGTCAAAAAAAAACTCCAAACGTGCATTGAATGAATTATGGTTTTCATTGTTGATTCATTTCTCTATCAAAAACCCATTAGGATTAATCTCCCAAATGAGTTTGAATCTGCCAACTACTCTCAAACCATGAGTTGACATACCAAATGTAACCATGTCTCTTTGCCACCTTATATATTAAACCATATATTTCCCACTAGCTGAGGCACACTCGTCCCCCACAATGTCACTTTCTTACACAATTACAATTATTGTTCTATTTTGGTAGTTTTCTATATACGAGTAGATTTATCTAGGTAATAGCAAAAATGAAGATTTGTAACTTCTCGGGGAGTGGTATGACAAGTTTTCTTGTAAAATTTATTAATTAATGTAAGATGAATCTATAATTGTGTAAATTCTTTTCCAATTATCTCTCGTTTGACGAGTTTCAAATTATTTTCAAAATGCATACTAACATATTGGATTACACATAGGGTAGGTCTTGGGTTCATGTACAGTTCAAGATTATGATTTAAGATTGGAGATGGATCTAGGCTTTGCATCCATATGGCATCAAAGCCAAACATCCAAATTTGTTTATAAGTGAACAACGAATTAGACAATGAGAGGCAAGAGATATGTAACAGACATAATAAATCTACCTAAGGATTTAACAAGGAGATTAGAGGCTGTTGAAGGCAGTTTACATTCATTTTAAGAAATCTGAATTATAGAATGAAGAGCTCAATTGGGATGGTAGACACAATTGAGTTGTAAACCACCCAACAAGGAAGCAAGATCAAGGCTTAGGTTTCATATTCTAAAGGAGGAATGTATCTCGAGTTCTTCTTGGATTGGGTAGACTATTTGAATAGTTATTTTGTAATGATTTATGTCTAGGATGATGTGTGAAGGGTGGAATACGCAGTGACCAAGATAAAATTGTAGAAAAGGGCATAGAAATCCAAAATCAAATTGTGTCCAAAGATCATTAAAAAATTTCCAATTGCAAATTTGTGAAAAACTCCTATTGATACAAAAGCTTTAATATATGCCCTTGAAGAAAAATGAGAAATTGTAAAATGCATATGCTTGCTACTTCAAAGTTTATTTTTTACTTTCGATATAATCATTTACCAATCATATTGAGCAGCCTATAAAACTCAATTCTTATAATTTCTCTCCAATTGAGATTAAAATTGTCAAGCATCGCCTATCATAACAAGACCCTTCCACTTTTCCACTTTGCTAAAGCTAAAGATTTACTTGTGCAAGGCTAATGATAACAAAGGATATTCAATAAAAATGACCTCATTTACTTGTCCATTAAATCTTCAAAAAAAATTGTCTTTTGTTGTGAAAACTCACCTCGAAACCTTCATCAATCACATGGCCACTTTAAACAATAACCTTAAAAATACATGAACTTTAGACCATAGACTGTTCAAAAACATTGAGTTTTCTTTTGATTCAAACATAACCCAAAACTTTCACACCACCTCTTCACCATTATCCAAGTTCAACATTGCTCAAAAATGTTTAGTTTGAATATAAATTTATCAATATTTACAAATGCTTAATTCATACTTGTTTCAATTGCATCGCCACAACACAATGTTAAGTCCATGTCTACAAAACCTCAACGATAACAGCCCATCATCTTGAAACTTTAATTTTGTGAGGATCGACATTGAACAATCTTTACTGCTCAAGTCATCCATCCTTGATTGTAAAATTTACACTTTATCATCATATAGTTATTGACATTTACAATTTCAATTCTAAGTTTACAAGATCAATTTGAATGTTACATACAACATGTACACTTTCAATCTACGAGTTCGATTTGAAGTAGTTAACAAACGTGCTAGAAAAAACTCAACGATACCTCAAACACCAACATGTCTACAAACTTCAATTAGGTGAGACTTGAATCTAGTTAGACGATTTAGAAGCAATCAATAGATGTGAATCGAGAAATCTCTTGATAGCTTTGCCACAAAGTTGGAAAATTTATCAATTTGTTCCCTTCATGTCCAAACATGCCAAATTGATAATAATTTTCAATTTCCTTTCAATGTTACTTCTGAAACCAAAATTGAATAATAATTGTCCGCTTCAATATCTTTGGCTTAATCAATGTTTTAAAATTAATGCATTGCGGGGGTTCAGACTGTCAAAATTTATTTGTTAAACTTGGAATAGGGCCATAGCTCCAACTCCATTATTTTCTTTTGTCAATCCCATTATGTTTCCACGGTATCTACACAGGATTTGAAATTAACGAAAATAGATAGGCATGAAATAAATAAATTTTTAATTCGTGATGAGTTGAATCCAATTACTCTTCTTTAACAAAAAGGGGAGATTTAGACAGACTATTTGCACATATTATTCATTTATAAGTTGGATTTACATACAGCATACATTATTTTTATGATATTCACGGATCCGTTCTAAAAAATTGTTTCAGATCACATGGAGCAATTTATGAAAGCACCCTATGTTGAAATATGATATCAATGCGCAATATTGTAGGGCCATTAAACCAAAATGACTAAATTGGCTACAAAAGATGCAGGTAAGCAAATTCACACATCAATAGCAGTGGATTTGCCTGTGCATTTCTTTTCGTGTGTTTCAAGTGAACTATTGGAAGATCACAAACATAACATGTAAAATGGAATCTTTATAAAAACATGTAACTTGCTGTCAACACAGGGTAGTCTGGAATGTGGTAGTTCGAATATTGAGCAAAGGGCAAGCTATGAAGTCAGAAATAGATTACACATTTTTATATCTACATTGCCACAGAAAGTGTCGATGCCATACCTTCCCTGTATGCTAGTAAGAGGAATGGAAATCTACAACATCCATGAAATCATATGGTTAAGCATATCAGAGGAACATTGCTCAGAAGCATGTTTGCAAGGGTGCCTCCAAGTGGTGTATCACTTACACAGCATAAATCAAAGGAAATTTCCCCAACTCCTATTGACAACTTTCTGCTAAATCATCAAAATAAGTAGATAAAAATTTAAAGCTCTGCAGGTGAAAATTTCCTAGAATTAGCAACTTTGAACCCCTTTCTCCTCTCTTCTTGACATGTCTCCTCCCAGAACCATTGATCCAACTGAACCTCAAAATACCTAAAGCAGTCAAAATACAACTGTTACAAGTGCATTTACCTAAGAAAGGTTAAAGGACAACAATTTATTTGTCTGCACCAACAAATTTGTTGACAAATCAGAATCAGCCATTGCTTATATCATCTATAGGATTTGTAAAATTTAGTAGATTGCTACCATGAAGCAAAACTTCCTACGTAATCAGGAAGCCACTCACCTAGAATAGCATGAGCAAATAAATAATGATAAGTAATGTATAATATATTGAAACAAGCTACTACAGTATCATAAATCAATCCTAAATCAAAATGCCTCTTGCACTTATTTGCAGAATTTTCCCCTCAAATTAGTCCTACCTGGAAAATTTTACAATAGTTCTCATTCTAGTCAAGTGTAGAAAATGTGGTGGATAAGAAGTTGCGCAAAGCCACGACAGACAAATTACAATAGCCCCCAACTAAAAATCAACTGTGTACATTGCTATCCCTGAGATTCTCTTAACACAAGCGTAATTGAAGAACAAAAATAGAAAAAATGAAGGAAGATCACTAATCACAACTTGAGTAAAAATAGCAGTTAAATTACTTGCATCTGCATAATCATCAGTAAAATCATCTCATGTTCTGTCTTGTTCTGATCATTCGCTTCAATGCAGCAAGCCAGAAACTGCACTCGTCCCAATCACTTGTTGTCAAGCCCACCTGTAAATTACAACATCAACTGATGATAAGTATAAGGCAGGCACAGAAGAATAGAAAAGCAGAGGCTTATACACAGTAAAAGAACCTGAATTTGAAGAGCTGTTGCATGGTCCCCAGAGTCCAGTGCTTGGCATAGCTGCACAAGTCTTGTTGCAGCATTGGGTGATATATCACCAGAGTTCAATTTTGCAAATAATGACCCGATTTTTCTCGGATTGTCATCTATTTCACGACGCTTAGCTGGATTTGTCTTGGCACCTCCAAGAGCCGCAGATGTTTCATTGTAGAGCCTTGTTAAAGTTCCAATCACAGGTCTAACTTCAGCTGGCAACCACAGAGTCAAAATAAGAATCGTTGCACATAAACCTAAAATCAAAAGTAGACCAGCTAAATAATCTGCATGAATCTTATACATAGAATCTAGATCTAGTGAACAAACAAACATTACCTGCCACATTTGATGTATCAACATTTTGTATTGTTGGGGGTGGCATGGGAGGAGCAGTCACAGTCTGCACCTGACTAGCTTGACTAGGACTTTGAGGCTGAATTGGGGGAGCCAGACCAGCTTGCTGAGGTACTGCTGGGGTTGTAACTGGCATAAAACTCCGAGGAGGAGCTGCAGGTGCATTTATTGGTCCCGTAACATGACACTAGGAATCGCAGGCGGCTGTGCAGAAGTTGGCCCTACTGAAACTGGAGCAGGCACCCCCATTTGGTAGGCATGCGTTCCAACAGGAGCAGGAGGAACTCCTAGAACCAAAACACAACTATTTCAGGAATCAATGACAACCACAAATTTTAAACGTGCATACATATTATGGGACCTGAACAGCTAAATTTAAGCTTGTAAAACGTCATGGACCAAGACTTTAAACAGAGACTACAAACCGGATAAAGTTGAGACATCAAAGAAGGAGGCTGATATTGCTCTGCATTTTTCAAGACTGGTGGTGTAGATGGAATGAACGATTTAACTTGTGGCTGAGTAACAGGCGGAGCAAAATTTGTCTGGCAAAACAAATGTACGATTTCAAACATTAACATGTTTACAAAGAGAGAAATAACATAAAACCAAATGCAAAAACTTCATAAAATTACAGCTCTCACAACTAGCTTAACAGAATATTTCATAATTGCTAACATATACGACCTTCCCTACCATAAATGGGGTACATAAGACAGCACATTACCTGGTGAGGTAAAGGAACTTGTGATGGATAGAAAACATGCGGAGCTGGCACCGGTTGGTACTCTGCAGGAGGGTTGTAGTTTTGAAATGAGGCATGTGGCTGCTGTGGTTGTTGGTAGCCTCCGGCATAAGAAGGGTTGGTAATTTGATTTTGTTGGTACCCTCCTGGGTAAGTAGGATTGGCATTTGGATTTTGTTGATACCCTCCAGTGTAAGAAGGTTGATTATATTCAGTGTATAAACCACCAGCTACAGCCTGATTTAGGTTATCCTACAAGATGACAAGTATATGATTCAAGCATGAATAAATCTTGCATTAGATTTTGAACACGAATATAGGTAGTATCCAAGTCTAGGAGGAAATGAAATCAGTTTGCTACTTTGCACTACACAAAATTATTTTTCCCGTGCCTGCTTGTGCACAAATTTGATCTAGAACCTTGAAAAAGAAATTTTCCAGATTAAACTCTAATTTGCCCGCCAGTATTATCATATATAATTCTTTAAATCTCAATATCAAAATCAATTCCTGCTGTCCCCTTGAATTTTCTGAAAGGAGATGTCACTTGGATTTCATATTTGCGAAATAAATATAATCGCTACAAACTTGTGTGTTACCTGAATACTGTACACAGGTTCTGCCTGAGACTCTCGAATTTCATGAGCAAAAGTTGAAGGCTCCTCCTTAGTTTCTGAAAAATTGAAACAAGCACAACATAAGAAAATGGCCAAAAGATTATACTAAAAGATAAACTTGAATTTCAAAATAATAAATGTGTGACAGTAAGGGATAAATTCCTCCAAATCTCTGAAGACTATAGCTTTACGATCACATATAAAAGTATAAACAAATTGGATAAAAATATTTGTAGTGTATTACACCATTTCAATACATTAAACCATTGTGTACATGGCCACTATATGACCAACCAATACCAGAACTACAACAAAACCAAGAGAAACAAAAAATATTTGCCTTGGTAGTTAAAAATAAGAAAATAGTCAGTCGATCCCCGACAGCAAGACAAGTAAACCTCATCCCAAAATGCATTTATTTTGAGTTGCATCCAACCATGTTCTATTTGATTTCATTAATAAGGAAGCATTTGAAGAACAGGAAGGTCTCCACAGCTTGTAGTAAAATCACTCATCCAATGGAATTATTTGGTTAATCTACTAAAATGTACCTTAATGAGCTTATTAAACAAGTTCCAGAAATGATTTTATAGCAAATGACATTTCCAGTATTTCATGTACATGTAACAGGGGGAAAGCCAGTCCATTTTACTAGAAGAATGACCAAAAAGACACCAATCAAGGGATAATTTATATAAAAAGAACGTATAGCTCATCTAGTACTTCACACAATAAATATCCTTCAATGGGCCCGTTTCATACTTTGTATGTATTGTCAAACAATCTAAGTCCCTAATGTTATCCCTCAGTGTACAAACAAAAATCAGGTACATTCCAAGGATTGATTGCATGCAGACAATGTGCACTTTGATGTTCAATAATCCATAAACAATGCATCGGATGCATATAAACATTGTATCAAATGCTATATTTTGAACCACAAATATAGAAAAACATCACCCAATATTGAATAATAAGTTTTTCATCAAGGTGACAATCAAGGTGACATTCTGAGCCCACTAGGGTTCTGATCAAAGGATGACAGTATCACTGTGGGAAACATGCCTAAGGCATCAGTCATCATTGGGCCTCCGTGGGGACTCCAGGCCCCATTTCATCCTTTGTGTTTACAGAATATAGCTTGAATGAGACTTACAGTGGGAGAAAGCTAGTTAAAAATGAAACAGAAGGTAGCCAAGAGTCGAGGGAAATTCGCCACAGATGTGTTGGTGATGACCGCCTAGACAAGGTAGCTCCTATGTTGAATTCCACTCAATTAATCAAGTCACTCATGCAATCATGGATTACAGCTAAGCTGTGTCATTCTATTTTTCTTACAGCCATATTATTAGTCTTAAAGGCAGGTAATAACATAGGAAATTCTGTTGAATTCTGCTGTTCATACATACATAGAAAAACTGAAAACTGGAAATGGAATATTGGATCATGTTCCCCCTCAATGTGGGCCTTTAATCCATCGAAAAGCGAGAAAAGTTTGGCTGCTACGCGATGGTACATACTAAAGAATTTTTGTTGGAGTTAGTTTCTAAATTTCTAACAACAGAACCACAGCCTAATAATAATGTTTTTAGTTCAGATCATAATTCAATCAGCAGGGAGGATCATCACAGACTATCATACAAGCTGAATACTTCCCAGTTGTAGTCTCCTACATGTTTTCCAAGAACCCATTATGAACGAAAGGATTTTCCAAAATGCGCTCAGAAATTTGATCTCTCTTGACAAATCTGGTTTGTCACAAGCCAACTCCAAAAATACTGAAAGAAAAGCTTGAAGTATCTAGCACTGAGACAATTTTCTGTCAAGGCGCTAGGATAGCTTTAAATATATCCACTGCCAAAAAAACACAATCGGGAATATTTTAGCAGCCTAGTTATTAATTTTGTCCGCAAAAAATGGAAGAAAATATGAGTGCAAAACCCCAAGAACAACCAGGTGCAGCAAACATTTCAGAACTTAAACAAGCATCTAATGTTTCCAAAAACTTGGGGCAGAAGCCCTTAGAAGAAGGATCCGAAAATTCGTCCCTAGAAGAAACGTTGCTCAAATGGATAAAGAAGACAAGCTATAACTCATTCCCAAAGAAACAAAAAGCGGTTAAATATGTCAGAAAATGGTCAGCAACTCTGTTGCGTAAGGCCACTGATCAGTATCAACTGTTTTCTATGTCATAAGATCCAGTTTCAATACTTGATTGGAAATTCACCTGGATTACTAATTTATCAAGTATCAAGTATAATGAAATGAAATGCCCAAATCTAAAATTCTGAGATTTATTGGGCTTAAAAGTTTATTCCATCTTCAAAGCTAAACTTTAAACAGATTATATGAAGATAGAAGGTGTCTCTACCTGCGCAAAATAATGGCTAGATAAGATGAATCAAAGCTAATACCTATAGATATTATTTGGTAGCACAGAAAGGAACAGTAATTCACAATCTTGAATTTCAATCTGAACACAAACATCATCCATGCCATGCCCCACAACTAAATCCATTCAATTCAGGGATTATATTCCACCTGTCCTGGAGAGAGAGATTCTATCTCGTAAAATTGCCAACTCAACAGAAGATTCTTCAGTTCCTAGAAGCTTCAGATAATCCAAAGCTGTGGATAAAAGCCCTTGACTGGCAAGCAACTCAGTATAACTCTCAACCAGCTTTGACAGGGAGGGACTAACCCGCTTCTGTCCAGTTGCTAGAGCAAGAATAACAGTCTTTTCCATCAGGTCCTACATGTTGCAATATTTTTGTCAGATTATATCATTAAACAGAACTTACACATAACAAGACAATCTGACCTCATGAATATTAAACATCGTCAGCTTACCTGCAAATGATTGACAAAGCTCCTCCCATCATGCTCACTCTTAAGACTTTGAGACCATATCTCTACTGTCTTCTCTATATTTCCAGCACATATGTAGCAAAGTGTTGCTGCTAGTGTATTGCCTGCTGCTGCCAATCTAGATGCAAGTGTATCACATAGAACGGTCCATTCCTCTCTCTGTGAATACTGCATGCCACTTATATTTCCAGTTAGCTTAAACAAAGAAAAGCCAATAAGATTAATAATACTCTATACTATTATAGAACAAGGGAGACTGATATTAAAACCTAGAGTGGATAATCACCAAATCAAAGGAAAATTTGTTTGAGGGTTTAACAAAGGATAATATAGCAAAAATTACAAGCTAAAATGACATAAAAAATCACAATAGGACAATTATTCGCATTTACGTAATACACACCAAACAGCATAAATAAGAAACACCTCAAGCAACTAGCAATATCAAAAGCCAGACCCAACACACTTGCACAGTTCCAAACATCTTATCTATTCCTAGTGTCAATCAGAAGTAGCACAGTTACCAAACTTGCAACTCGGACTTGTCATGCTCCTTCACAAAGTACTAAATTTAAATTCTCAGATACTCATCTTGACGCATATGTAGGCATTGTGAGTGAAATGCTAAAACCCTTATAGGTTCCAAATATCTCATCTATAACCCCGATGTCAATCAGGAAAAAAAGCACAGTTACCAAACTTAACGCTCTGACTCGTCATACACAAGAATATTGTGATTAAGCATGCTCCTCAAGGAAGTACTCATGTGAAGCTATGTCACAAGGTACACCGAATTTTATTGAAAAAGTTCAAACTTCACCCAACTTTATCATCCTTGAATACAAACTCAAACTTCATCCATTATTTTTACATGGGAATTTTTTGACATGCTCTTACATTATTTTATAAATGTGTGTATATATACATATACAGTTGAAAGCAGAGGCTAGAAAACTCTCTCCACATTGTCCCTTTGACATATTTATGCAGTTTTAAGAAAACCAAAATGATGAAAAAAATCTATTATTCGAACTTAAAGACGTGTTTTTCAATGGTGAACTTGATCCGAACTTTACCCTTGTCGAACAAGAACCCGAACTTGAACCTTGTGACTTAGATGTGAAGTACTCAGATACCCATGTTGACCAGTTATACTCAGTATATTCACTGATATAATACAAGACAAATACGGTGAATGCAATGTTAAAACCTTATAGTGAATGTTTTGAAAGCATTATATCATTTCCTTGCATTTTTAAATCTTTCAGCAAATTAAGAGAACCATAGTTCGCATACTCATATTCGGCAAATGATCGGCAGGCCCAAAAAAAAATTGACTCGGCAAGACTCGCAAATATTCGCAACTTAAAAAAATCTGCAAATTTCTTTTGAAAAAACATAAATTTTCTGCAAAATATATCAACAAAATGTATCAAATGAGTCTGTAAAAATGTTGGGGAATTGTTTTCTATTACATTTGAATACAAATACAATACAAAATTGCATCATCATTCGAATACAAAAGTGTCATGAATTTATGATGATTGTTATTGAGAATTATCATCATAAATTGCATGCTTATACAAGTTACAATTTACATTTTCCTCTTCCCCGCTCTAGAGAAATATTAGGGAGAGGGTCTATTAGGAAGCATTTATAAGACAAAAAGCAGTGTTTTTGCAATGTAAAATCCGTGTTTTGGGAGTGTTATGCATCCCAACCACATATGGCAAGTTTGGGGGTAAAACTCGGCAAGCTTTAGCAAATATTTGTGGCAAACACTGGGGATTATGGGTGAATATTTGCCATGGAGAAAATATGGCAAGTACTCGTCGAATAGGCAAATATGAAGAGAACGTCATGAGATTCAAAAAATATTGTTTTTATACAAATTGGTGTTTCTGTAGTGCATATTTATATAATATGACTTTTTCAGGATTCAGTTGCATAGTTTCAAGTCCATCTACACAGTTTTGAGTCAATCTACATTGACTCATATTTCATGAGTAACAGTTCATAAGAACCTCATCTCTAACTAGTATGAATGGTCCACTTGGCACGCATTGCATCCAAATGATGCTCACAAGGGTGAAGCATCAGCACTTTCCTCAAAGGTCACCCATCCCAGTACTAGTCTATCTCAAGCACGGTTAGCCATGGAGTTTCCCCAAGAATATTAGATTTTCTGTAAGGTTTATCAACCTTTTCTCCATTCCAACTCCATAGGTTCTTGATGAATACTAGTAGATAACCAACCTATCTAACCAGTAGGCACTCGATAAGATGGAAAATAAATGAGGTCCCCCAATTTGGTTCACACTCCCATCCATCATGGGCCTTGGGATTACACTCCAATCAATCAGTTAAAAAGTGGGAAACACCGTGGTTAAACACGATTGAACTGGAGTAATAATGGGATGGGTGACCTCCTAGTAAATACAAATGCTTCCTCCTACCAACATGACCTAACCGCAATGAGTGCCAAATGGTCCATTCATGCTCATGAAGTTGGATTCTTGTGAACCACTACTCGTAAAATATGGATCAACATAAATTGAATCAAAGTTATGCAGCCAAATCCCGAAAAATCCTATAATATAAATACTGTTTTGGTGAAATTTTATCAAATTCAGTTTGAGTTTGCATTATTTGTGACTGCATGAAATTTTTCTAGGATATTTGCAGTTTTTATAAAGCATTTGGACAGACTTTTTAAGGTACATTGATATTTTGAATTTTCTTATTGATTAGTTATAAATCCTAGCAATTTGCCATCAAATGAATGGCAATTCCATTTGATGTAAACAAATCAAGAAGGAAAACTCTGGAAGGAAAGTACTATATATAATGCAGCACTTGCTGATGTGAAAAATGCAGTATGTCCAAAATCTAAACCTGAAATTATTAAGATTGCAAGGAAAACCTAAAACAAACTGAGAGAAGAAACCAAATGAGCAGGTCAACATAGGACATAGCAGGCAACTTAACGACTTTTAGGGGTTGTGTAATCCTTTTCAATTTATATCCATAGCCACGATAGCCCATCCATTGAAGTTGTGGCCTTTTTAAAGTGTCCACAAGCAGGTCCCTATAACATTTGTAGTCCTATGACATCTGCTGATGCTCAATGCACCTTAAATGCATATATTGGCATGTCAAGGAGCAGCAAGAGTAATAAAAAGTTGTAAATAGCCCTTTGGTTGATGCTTCCATTGCTTGTGCATGAAAAATGCATTTCTTGACTTCTAGGAGGAAAGGAAGTCATCCAATCTTCAATGATGGAAGTGCATGGTCTTTTATCAGACTTTTTAATTCATTTTGATTCAATGTTTTAGGTAAACACTGCATCATTCAACATCAAATGCCGTGTGCTTATCATAGACATTGTATTACTCACCTAAGACGACAGATTATCATAGTTTGTTTTCTTATTTTTTAAATTTTGATTTCCTCTGTTTTCTTCTTTTTGTTTGTGATTTAGCTCTCCTCCATCAAAATTTATGCTACTTTTATTGCTGCCCTTTCCAGATTCATTTGGGTTTAATTTCTAAGTTCTAAATAACTATCTATGCCATAATGGAATGGAATGCATGCATGACTCTCCATATGGCTCGACAAGTGGGGTTGCTGGGCAGCATACATTTGAATCACACCTACCCAACTTGTTCAAGATGTTACTCTTGAAGAAGCTTTGAGTGGGTGAAAGTTTTTTTGGTTGTGACGCATGGGCTTATATCTCATCATCTAAGAATCAGAAGTTAAGGCCCAAGAGCCAAAAATGCTATTTTAGTGCTATACAATGACAAGTCATGGTATATTGATTGTATGGTCGATATTCACAAGTCAATGAGTCATTATCCGAAGGGATGTGATATTCAAAGAGAACCAATCACCTTTTCAAAAGGCTTTTCACTCCATACCCATTTATCATCATCCAATGCTCCTATTGTAATTCTTGACGATGTTGTGTCGCATTTTGATGATGAGACTGAGCCTTTTTACTCCCATGTTTCTCGTGCAGGAAAAATTCTTCTTCCATCATGGACCTGCCAGACCCTTCAAGATGTTGTTACAGATGTTGATGCTACCGGTGACTCTATGAAGAATCAAGAACCAAAGTTTCCCAATTTGGCACATGCAGCACAAGTTATCAACAGTCGTGATCCTAAACCTCAGAGTGGAGACTTATAAGATGTATTGATTCCTTGCTGAAAAATGAGACTTTGGAGTTGGATGCAAAGAAACCTTATGACTCCAGGGAAGTATTAATAAAGAAACCTTTCCTCTTGTGTCTAAACTTACATTCAATTGTGAGATCCAAAGGCACAAAAGCTCTACTTGTAAATTGTTGCTGTGAGCTTCTCTGAAAAGTAAAGTATCGATAGCACGGAAACCTTCCCCCTACTGCTAAACTTGACACCATTTAGATAATACCATGCATCAAGATAGAAGAAAACATTATAAGGTCTGAAGTAAGCTCCTGAAGTTCAGTTTGAGAAATTTGAACAAGTTTTTTGAGGGCAGTGTCTTGTCACTAGTCATTCTAGTCCTACAAATATATCCAGCATATTGATAGTAATATTTTAATTGTACTCCTGTATATCCTGCATATGTTCATACTTCGACTGTAGTCCTGTATGTTGATGCCTTAACTATCACTGCCAGCCATACTGGTCTCAGTCATGCTACCAAATAGTGATGGGAGAAGAATTTCGGTGTAACCGACTTGGATATTCTGCATTATTGTCTTGAGATGTAGGTTTGCCATTTAAAAGATTTGATTTTCCTCTGTCGAACAATGTTCAACCTAGAGAAAATATCAATAACAGATGACTATCAGCCATCTCCAACACCTTATCAAATAGGGGTCAAGTTGAATTGATGTGTATGATTGTTGGTGATAATATTATAATTATATTGTAGAAACAAGTGAAGGAAGCTATACACACCAGTGGTAAACAGATGCTTAATATCTCCGTTTTAAAACTCGTGGGTAGTCACCACCGAGTATTCGTGAGAAACCTGCAAATTTTACCCTCCCAAGAAACCACCCCATCACTCACAAGCTCAGTTCCCAGCAAGAACTCACTAATAATTACTTGGAGTTCCTGCATGAAACTCAGCTGTAATTGATTTTTTGCTGATTTTATTCACTAGTTCTTGTATGGAACTCAGCTGATGTGACAGTGACTTTTGCTGTTTTTGCTCTCCAGAAGCATTTTTTTCATTTTCCAGTTGTTGCTACAAGATTGTCAATGATTTTGATGCAGTCACAGTTAGGGATCCCAGTGAAAGCATGCCTTAGATCGTGCAGCCTTTACAAACAACACACTCATGCACCAGAATCACAGCAACAACAAACTTCAGTATTCATCAACAACGAAGATTACACATGCAACCTCACACACACTGCCAAATCAGGCTTACAACAAGAAAACACACACAATGCCTGCAAGCTTACAAACAACTCAATACTACATTGTTACCCCAAGTGCTTCAGCCCTATAGTCCTGCCCCCAACCGATGCACAGATCTGAAATTGCAGTACCCCTTCCCAATCGAAGACCCTTAGCCTATTCTGTCTACCCGACGGCTAAGGAACAAACACAAGGGGGACTTAAGTTCTATTACTTTATTACGAAGTGCTTAAAAAATATATATAAAGTAAACATTATAAAAGCACTTATAATAATTTAATGAACTTAATAATAAAATAAAATATAGAAAAGGCAAATACATGATAAAGCACTTAGTATAAATTGTATTTATTTAGGAGAAGTGCGACTTGCCTTACGGGAAAATGTAAAAGCTCGTGGGACAAATGTATTTTCCCTAGAAAAATGTGACTTGCATTAGGAGGGAAAAGTTGTTGGGAAAAGCATTTAATATGTGAAAGTATTAAATGAGAGCAAGCGAAAATATTAAATAAAGTGGAAAACATTAAATAAAGCAAGTGTGTGAAAACATTTAATGGAGGAGAAAGGTGATTGGTTTCATGTGTGGCCACTTTGGGTCACTTCCTTCCTTAAAAGGACAAGTCGACTTGTATTGGAGATATTCTATGATCATTATCTAATTTCTACATTGTGTCTAAAGCTTAGAGTTTTTGCATAATTTATTCCGAGGACAAAAACCCTCTTAGAGCTTTGGAGGAATTTCTACACAGGATTTTCCATTGAGTCTTCACAGAATTTTACTATTTCCAGCAATGTTGTTTTGAAAAATAAAATTGCAGCAGTTGTATGTTCATGGAGCGACCCATCTCTTGGCTATTTTGAGCTATTTTGGAGACATTCCAGGTCTGAAAATTGTTGCCATCCATTGTACTGAATTTTGGGACTCAAAGTAAGTCATTTTCAGAATTTTTGGAAGGGTTTAATGTGTGGTTTCAGCCTCCTTTCATCTGCAGATTTCTGAACTGTTTTTCAGTCTTATTTGCCTCATAAAAATCTGGTTTTCTTCATATTTTGGCTATTAAAAATATAGAGATCGGTTTTGATAAGGATCAGATTTATTTGAGTGTTGTTTGTATGGGTTTTTCACTCAAACCCTAGTCGTCATTCCTGAAAAATTATTGCAGCAGTCAAAGATTGAATTTTGCAAGGTCTCATACATTTGTTTTGGGCTGAATTAGTCTCATAAAAATCTGCATATTATTTGAGGAATGAAGATTATCAAATAATGCTTGTTTGGTATGAGTTGCATGCACAAACCTAGTCGCATTTCCTCTAGATAAAATACAGATCTGTATGATAAAATTCTGATTTACATGTGTTAAGCTTGCATTTGGTTGGGGATTGCCTAAAATCCGTTTAAGGGTAAAAATATGTCCATTGGGGACATTACATACTCCTTGCAACTGCACTCTAGACTATTTCTTCATGAGATTTATGAATGTCTTTCTTGTGTGTAGTGGTGTTTATATAGATACACAATCAACTACTTACAATATTAGGCTCAACTACATCCTAAGCATAAATATATTAAATGCATTGCAAATGTCAAATGAGGAATAAGGCCCTAAGAACACACAACATAGCACAACTCAATACAAACACACTAACGATCACAATATTAGACTTAGGAGAGTCACCATTGGCTTCCAATTGTAATCTCGATGTTAATCAAATAACCCCACCATATGCACTTCTATAAGACCTTGTGTGCTATTTTGCAATGTTCCTTTTCGGGCTGAAACTGAAAAACAAGGAAATAGCACAAACCCCAATTGATAGTAAACTGAATTTTATGCAAGAACTAGGGCAGCGACCTATTTTAGGTCCACCAAACCCTAAGCGACCTAGGGTAAATTCAGATTTTTGCCTTCTCCACACAAATTTTTAGAAATACATCAACAACATGAAACCCTTGATGAAATCATGCAAAATAATTGCTTCAACCATAAATTGCAGATTGTTGGAATTAATTAATGCTCAAAAACAGCTGAAACTTCAAAATTCCTTAATAAATACTTGGAGAAAAAATGCAAATGATAGCTCAAAATGACCATAAAAATGGCAACTATCAAACAAAATTAGAATAAGATTTTTCTAACCATCAAAACCCACTGAAAAGTGATCCCGAAATCTCCAAATGGGTAGATCAAGCTGGAAATGAATGTGGCAGCCCCAAAAAGGCGTGCCCTAGCACTGATAGAAACCCTTGTTCTGAAATTCTGAATTTTGAAGCTCAAATGTGACTCTCGAATGAAGCCACCAATGCAACAAATGAGGGTTTTTGTACCCGAGTGTTGTAGCTATTGAGGGTTTTCGACCCCAATGGGATCCAATGAGGGTTTTCGTCCTCAATGGATGAGAGAAAGAGGCAAAGCATGCTCCAAATCCAAGAAAATATCAAGATCCCAAAAATGCATAAACTTCACCGAGCCAAGAAAACCCCTTATATAGTTCATATGTGGTGCCAAATCTCTAAAACATAATCACCATAAGGACCGACCTCCTTGGGAGATATGTTTCTCCTTTATCTTCAAGCATGCACTCCAAAGACCGAGCTCTTTATGAAAATATAAGTTTCTTTTTCTCTTCTTTTTTCCATTCAATCTTTTTATTTTTTAATCATTTTTTCCACCAAAAGAAATGAGTATTAAAAAAACCTTTATATTAAGAATAATATTAAGTTGCCCCTAAAATGGAGAATTGACCGGGCCAAACTTAAAATATTATTAATTATTTTATTTTAGAAAAGGGGACATTACAATCCTCCCCTCCCAAATTTGCTTGCCCTCAAGCAAATGCAAGCTCACATGCCCAAGTACCATGCCCAATAGATGAAGCATGTTGTAGTGCTCAAAAACCCCGGAAGAGCTCTTGTGAAATAAGCTCATGCACCTATTGTCCCTCTCACTAATGTTATTTGGTTGCCCATGAAGTTTTAACAACTTTCTTGAAAAAGAAATCAATCGCTACTTCAAATTTGCCCTCTTCACTTTCACATTCAAAAATAGCATTAGAAACATTTCTCTTTGCATACTCAATTGTACAAAAAGTCTTCCAACTGATGTAATCTAAGCCATGGAGCAAGAAGTTGATGAATAATCAACAACTCGACAAGCTAATCGATGTCCCAATGTGGCATCCTCATTCTTTATTCCATCCTTGTCAACTAACTAAAGGTGGAAGAACACTCCATATTCCAAAATACACATGCAATCGAAATTAGGTGGGGGTAGCTAGAAATGATGATAAAGCAGCATCAACGATGACAATTTGGCGTGTGGCTATCATAAAAACACTTTCTTTCTCACTTGGGGTAGACAACACCTCATTCCCCAATTCTTGATTGCATTCTTCACTCAATGGCAAACTCGGAAAGGCAAACTTGAGCATCATGCAAAACTGATCCAAAGTCAAACAACTAAAGTTACCTTGTTGTAGTGGCCTCCTTAGCTGCCCAAAAAGTGGTCCTAGGTTGAGTTGTACCTTCCTCAAAGCCTTTATGTCTCGCTTCCAATCTAGTTCTATGCAAAATTGATTTTTTTGCAATCACAAACTTGCCATCCTCCATTATGGCATCTTCACCTTCAGCTACAGTCCCATATTCTTCATCATATGCTTGGGTGGATAGCAAATTCAGCTACTCTTTCTTCTTTATTCTTATACCTACACAAATAACCAACACATTAAAGAAAACAAGATCTCCCAATATCATTTCTTCATGCCTCATAGGTATGGAAGCTAGCTCTCTTCCATGGCTTGCATTCTCCTCATGATTTGCATTCTCTTCATGATTTTCATTTAAGTGATGGAATCCCAAAAATCCAACCATGTTGTCCCAAACATAGTTGTATCCATGCATTTCCTTCCTTAAAATCAAGATGATAGTGGCTGGAAACTCTCCTACAACTGACAACAACATGGAAAGGGGGCTGGAAATGTCTATGACAGCAGCACAAAAACTCATGACAGCATGCTTGAAATCCCACAAATCAAGACTCCTACTTCCAATCATACCTCCAAATCCCAGTTGAGTTACAATGCTCGAACAACCAAATAACAACCATCCCGCTCAATTTCAAACACAAAATTCATGAACTCAACTTCTACTTCTATTGGAGCACTCCCTCCAAGAGCCTACTTATCAATTAGGAATTCAAAATCCTTATAACATGATTGTTGTTTTGAAAATAAAATTGTAGGTTTTACCTCATTATGTGTTGCCCATATGTCTTGCCTTCTTCCAAAAGTTCTTCCCTTCCTCTTGGTTGTAACAACTTGAGGGATCCCATTGTTGTGCTTGAAAGCACAACGCCTCGGCCATCAAGCTTGAACCTCAACTCCATGGTTTGGTAGTCTTGGGTAAATTTACCCAAAGAGTGTAGCCATGGCACTCCAAGTACCAAATCTTGTAGCATCTCATCTATCATAAGGAGTTCGAATGCACAACAAACTCTATACGATTTCTCATAAAATTTCTTTCTAACCATAAGCACAAAATGAAGCACTCGCTAATCATAGTAACATGGAACCCACTAAGAACTTCATCTTTTTTTTTTGTAACTCAAAGGGTCTATATACCCTTTGCCACTTAGAGTGTTCTTCACTTTATCACTGCTTCCACTATGTTTTCCATGATGACCACCAATTATACTCAAAGCATCCAACTTGACATAGGCTCATTCTTTCCAACAAGCTGCCCATGGTGACACAAGTATGGGAGCCTACATAGGAGGAGACCAAAAATTGAAATGTGATTTTCATTATCATACCTTGGGTTGTCCTCAATTTGTTCATCTTCTTTTTCCGAATGAAGCTTGGTTGAGGCCTCTCCATATTCAACTAGTGAACCTCTTCCCACCTTGACTTCATGCATATTTTGTTAGCACATGCATGGAGCCTCTTCGTGGTTCTTGTCAAAGTCATGAACACCATCAACTTGTCTCTTATGTTGTTGTTTTGAAAATTCCAGCAAGCTAAGTATTCTCATTATCACCCAGAGATTGGGCTTCAACCACCAATTCCCTCCACAATTTGGCACATCATATTTCCCTTCTTTCTTGGGCTCATGCTCCATGGTTTCTTCATCAAACACATGCCCCTTCACACTTTGTTGTCCTAAAAATCAATCAATGGCTCATCCCTAGGAAGAGTGATAGGTACTTCTAGGGCTTCCATGGGCTGCTCCCTCTCAATGCCCAACAACTTTGAGTGTTCTTCTTCTTCCTTGATCACAATGGAGGGATTCTTTCCCTCTAGGGCTAGAACATCTTTCCCATTTTCCTTGGGCATAGCTCGGGGTTTAGACCTTGGTCCAATTCCCACTCTACCTTTCTTCAACCCTATGAACTCAGCGAGTGATATGGCATCACGAATCTTCTTTGGAAGAGCCCTATACTCCTCATAGTTGTCCGCAATGTTGTGACCCACTGAATGTCGTGTTTCAACCACTAGAATAACTCCTTCCCTAAGGAGGAATGTAAGCTGAAAAGCCCTAACTATAGGATCCATCACGAGATCTCAATGGTTGAAGATTGTTATTGGCCTAGAAAGAAATTTTTGAATGCCTATTATAGATCAGTCATGCCATTGTATTAGCCAACCTCTCTTGCCCTTGGGCAAACCTAGCATCATCAAAATTTATGTTCGCCATTTTATTTTCTCCTTCTGAATGAATACCCTCCAAGTTGGGAGGATTGATGCTTTGATACATCTGTAATGCCCCATTCCGGATGAAATCAAAAACAAAGAAATAGAACCCCCAATTGATAGCAAACTAAATTTTATGCAAGAACTAGGGCAACAAATTGTTTTAGGTCGACTAAACCCTAAGCAACCTAGGGTAAATTTAGATTTTTGCCTTCCCCACACAAAAACCTTGATGAAATCATGCAAAATAATTGCTTCAACCATAGATCGCAGATCGCTGGAATTAATTAATGCTCAAAAAACAATGAAAATCCAAAATTCCATAGCTTCATAAATACTTGAAAAAATTGACTCTCAAATGTGACTCTCAAATGAAGCCACCAATGCAACAAATGAGGGTTTTCGTCCCCAAGTGTTGTAACTATTGAGGGTTTTTGTCCCCAATAGGATCCAATGAGGGTTTCCATCCTCAATGGATGAGAGAGAGGCAAAGCGTGCTCCAACTCCAAGAAAATATCAAGATCCCAAAATGCATAATCTTCTCCAAAGCCAAATGAACCCCTTATATAGCTCATATGTGGTGCCAAATCTCTAAAACATGATCCCCATGAGGACCGACCTCCTTGGGAGATATGTTTCTCTTTATCTTCAAGCATGCACTCCAAAGACCGACCTCTTTATGAAAATATAAGTTTCTTTTTCTTTTCTTTTTCCCATTCCATCTTTTTATTTTTTATCCTTTTTGCCGACAAAAGAAATGAGTATTAAAATACTTTTATATTAATAATAATATTAAGTTGCCCCTAAAATAGAGAATTGACCGCCCAACTTAAAATATTATTAATTATTTTATTTTAGAAAAGGGGACATTACATATTTGCACAAGAAGTTTATGTACCATGTCTTCAAGCAATTCCTACCCAAAGCCCAATGACCACGTGGCTTCATAGGTATATGCGTGGGATCGAGATGAGTCTCTCCTAATACGAGCCTCTACAAGTGAACGATGCATCACACACACATTTTGAAGGATTCTTGGTTATGCACAATACTATCGCTTATCTCGTGTAATGATTTCATCTTGCACCAAAGGTTACAAATTTTGAGCCACCCTTTGAAGTGCATACGCATAATGTGGAGGTGTCGCGATGCCTTTAGAGCGTTCTTTGCTTGCAAGACCTTTTGACTATGAATTCGCCATTTCGCTCAAAGGCAAATAGATACTTGTTTTCGCCAACTTTTGAATTCTTACCTATGATCAATGAAATACACGGACCTAACTAAAGCAGTTTGTCAATGTCGCACACAAAAATCATAATATGTACAAAGTATAACCACAAAATATACTCTAATTGTTTTTGGTTAATACAAGATCGCACGTGAACCCGAATGCTCCTATATCAGATTTCCATCAGCTTTGAAGGTTTTTATGAAGTTATATATTTTTGAAGTTACGATAAAGTTGTCAAGTAATTGCCAAGTCCCGAGCCTAAGTCAAAATTTTGGGTTGACAAGTAATTGTCAGTACAAGTTTTATATGACTCGTCTCTAACCTACCTTTACCTAATAATAGGGTAGAATCTAAGTTCATGACATGTCTACACATAATTAATTTAAATTTATCCACGTCAAATTTGATTTAATAATGCCTTATTAGAGATGTTCCTTTACCCATACCCATAAATTCTGATTTATATTAATATTCACTCGCCTTTTTTCTCTCTTACCATCTTTGTATTCTTTATTTTTAATCCATATATAGAAAAAAATTATCTATATATTGATATATATTTCTTATCGTATCTCTTCGATACGTTTTGTCGCTTTTCCCTTACTATATAGGAAGTCTTTCATGTTGTTTCATCATTTATGAGTTGTTGCGAAAGTAGAGGATGTGTTGTAATATTTACGGTCAACGCATATAGAAAATGTGCCTTTAATTTGATATTTATAATTTTCCATCTATGCATGCAATGTGATATTTAAGTTGTCATGTCGCCACCATGTTATGCCTTGTGGGCTTAAGAATACATGTCTAGGCCAAAAACACGTGGAAAAATAATTGTGGTTTTCAATGTTTATCTAAGAAATTTATGCATTACTCTTCATTCCAAAAGCATCTTTTTCAATTTTTCATTATCTACAAAGATATAGTTATGTCGCATAGCCTACAACAAATACTAAATTTTCTTGCTCATACGTATTTGGAAAATTGCAATCACAAATTGGCTTTTATATTTAACTCGAACACTCAAAACACGAGCTTAAAATGAGCCCATGTGACTTGATAGTGATGTTAATAATTGATAAATAAACACATTCACACCTCCAACAAGCCTCGTTATCATTGCATTGTTCTTGCACAAGTGCACTCATCCACCTTCTTGAGCCGTTCATTTTCCTTCAGCGGGTCTCCTCTCGTTTCCTCATGGTCTTATCCACAACTTTTGAGGTTGTCATTCTCAAGACTAAATTTTCTTGCACATGTAAATTTTGAAAAAGTGTAATCACAAACCGCTAGAACTGAAAACGCAATATAGTCACACCTCTTAGTAGTCTCTTCGGCATTGCATTGCTCTTAGCACAAAAGCTCTCATCTACCTTCTTGAATCGTTCATTCTCCTTTAAGGGGTGATAGTTCTGCTCTCATTTCCTTGTGGCCTTATCCACCTCTCATTCTACATACTAAAATTTCTTTCACGTAAATTTTGAAAAAGCTAAATCACAAATTGGCTTTGCTTTTGCATTCAACACTCAAACCACTACTAAAGCGGAAAACAAACATATGTGAGTTAATATTGATGTCATTATTTAAGAACTTAATGCATTCATACCTCCAAAGAGTCTCTTCGTCATTGCATTGTTCTTAGCGCGCATGATCTCATCCACCTTCCAAAGCCAATTATTCTCCTTCAAGGGATGACCATTCTCCTCTTGTTTCCTCATGATCATATCTGTTGTCTTGAGCCTATTATTCTCCTTCAAAGGGTGATTTATTTTGTTCCTAACTTCTTGATATGTCATGTGCCAATGGAATTTAGTAGTCCAGATTTACGATTTTTTGTAGGAAAAGGCTTCGCCTATTTTAATTACATTGCACGAAACAATGAAGGTTTACTTCCAAACATATGAAAGTAAACCTCTAACATTTTGTGAGAATTTCCTGAAGCAAGAAATTAGAAATAACCATGATGATTAAACAATTTTAGAAGGATTTCCTTGTAACAAGAAATTGAAATCAATAATGTTGCTATTGTATTACTGTCCAAAAATGTCCAACAATGGTGATAACCAAAGTTCCTAAAGCATCCTACAACTAAAGAAACATCAAAGAGGGTTTACCAAAAATATGTACACCTAAAATATGAAAACATCAAAAGGGTTTGGTTTACCCAGCACCCTTACTGCTAGGGTGCCAGATACAGATACGAGTATGGCGCAAATCGGATACAGTTCGGATACCATACCCAGCTGTATCTAGATACAAACGCGTAACTGGGCCAGATTAGATACAGTCGGATATGGGCCAACTATAGTTGTATCTAATTTAGAAGTTATATAAAGTATCAAAAACCCCTTCAAAAGTATTAAAAATTTAAAAGCTGCAAATGACCTTCTATAATGCATTTTAGCAGCAATAATTGAGGACATGAAGGTAGAGTGTGAATTCACTCTTTTACTTCAAACTTTCACATTGGCTCTGTCCAACCTACATTTGTTTTGATCTGTTTCTTTTTACCTACTCTGCTTTTTTTTCTTTCATTTCATATATTTTCCACTGGCCTACACAACCTACCAAAAAAACAATAACCATTGAACACCTAACTTCCTACCTTCCTGTGGGATGGAAGTGTGTTATTTTAATCTAATGTATAAATTTGTTTATAATTTAAAATTGATAATTATTATTAATATATTTTTAATTTGTAATCTAGATTATTATAATAATTAATATATATGTATGTATATACTTTGTTACCAGAGTCCGTCCCCCACTCTCCCGTACCCCCTGGATACGTACCTGGACGTACCCACAGGGTTGGGCAGTGGGGGGGCTCTAAAAAAGTTTTTTTAATTATATTTTAACTCACAAACTTCAGTTTTATCGAGGACTAGACTAGGAGGGCATGGCAACCACAAGGAAACCTGAAGATTGTTTAAAATCCCTCTAGTTTATTGAAGAGAAAATATTCAAAGGATATCAAGAATGTTTGAGGCAATTATTTGGGATCATCGCAATTAGCCAAGGAAAGAAGCTATTCATAGAAATTTGGACATATACCTGAGCCTCTGTACAAGTTATTTATGAGATCAAATCTCAGGTGATCTTCAATACTAATAGAAAAAATAGGAACCACAAATTGCATAGCTTAAAGTTTCAGAGAGCATCATTTCCCATAAACTACCAACGCACAGCATCGACTTCTTTCCACATCCTTAAGGAGGATTAGAAGGTGATTTTGGATAATATGAATGCAAGAACCAACCATTGGACTGGCCTCTTTAGTTATCATTGGCACGTTAGAATCAATCTCATTAAATAGGTCCTTTAGGAGCTCCCTCTATACATCTTTTATGGCCACCATCACAACACAAAAATTAATCTCAAAGGAAATGGATGAAACACAAAGGAATACAATATTCGTATATCATAGAAAATGTAAAATCTTAACTATATTGAATGTTTCGAACATTGATTGTATTACACGTTTCAAGTTTTGTATTTCTTATGGACTAAAAATGCGTAAAATGAGTGTGTGTGTGTGTATAACGGACGTATCGTACCCAAGGGCTTTTTAAAATCGATGTATCCGTGTATGGAACCCGTACCCGTATCCTAGCAACACACACACACACATATATCCAACCATGCCCAAATCAAGGGACCATGAAAACTAGCCATATCCAAATCTGATACCGTATCTGTATCCATATCTGTATCTGTATCCACGCAACCTGTAAATAACCTGCAAGAATGAACAGTCGTCAGAAAAAATTGCATCCAGCACCCACATGATGTAACAAAATGAGGTGGCACTAACCCCATAGAAAAGGTGGAAGTGACAACTTCTCAATGTCACCAATATGCAAGGATTTATCGAATATGCAAGGATTTATCGAATATTGATAAATCACTAATAACGGATTTCTGAGAGGCTCGAACTGGATAGAGTGGACCAAAAGAAAGAGAGCAAGAATATTTATTAATATCCACAAATGAATTAAGTTGGTCAATGAAACTTGAAAAGTGAATTTAGTTAAATAAAGTGCTAGGGTGAAAAGAAAGTTAATGTAAGAGGGTTTCCTAACATCCAACAACATAGAAATGTTGGAAGTGATAAAGAAGATGGTGATACAGTCTCAATACAGTCTCATGCACAAACACTGGAAAGGATTCAGAGAGAAGCAAAAAAATGCCCGATGCTGCCTATTGGAAAGAATGTACCTCTGCTTAGGAGCAATCCTGTTAACGGAGCACCATCTGACTAGTTTACATTTGTCAGTGCAAATACCTGCAGTATCCTTACGGTGCTCAACACCCCTGCTAATTGAGATGCACTGAGAGCACATAATCAATCTTATAGACCTAAGAATGCTCCGTATCAGTTGCTATTTGAAAGGCACTCTCTATCAGAAACAAAGGAAAGCATCTTTGGTCAAGGTAACAAAGGAATACCAAAAAGAATTCCTTACACCTCTAGTACAAGAAAAAAATTTCCCTGAATCCCATAGTAAATTATATTAAAAACAAAATGTTATGAGCACCACCTAATAAGACCAGTTCTTAAATTAATATTACCACCACCTAATGAGACCAGTTTTTAAATTAATATTTATATCCACCTGATCAGTTTTGGGGATCTAACACAGTTGCACTTAGTGATGCGGTTATATCTTTTGTCAATCTACCATATCTTACTCTAGATCATGGCATTTATATTGGATGTCCCTTGATGAATATTTGTGTCTACGATAATCAAATTATTGTTTCTAAGGCTTGATACTTAATGTATTGTCCCTTGGTTCTCGTTTTGTCTTTCTACGGTCATGTATCAATTTGTATCAAAATAGGTCATCCTTGGCTGACCTTTCTATGTGTTTTATTTGTCCCAGCTCCCACAATTCATCTCTGTTGGTGCTCTTCTCATTGATAACCATAAAATAGATATCATCCCATTACTTGATTTTTTTGGTGCTCTTCTCATTGATAGCCATAAAATAGATATCATCCCATCACTTGTTTTCTGTCCATGTAATATACTAATAACTATTCTAACTCGTGATCCTATGTATCCCTTGCCACCTACTTTTAATTGTCCTTTTGCTATCCTTACATTCTCATTATCATTTCCAGCCATCCATGCAAATTGATATACTAAGGAAGAGTTGTCATTTCCAATCTCTCAGAATTCAGAACAACAAAATTGAATGGTGACCCCGGCATAAGCGTCAGTAGCATATCCTACACAACATTTTTAGCAGCTAATCCAGACCTGTGCAAATTTATCATATTTGCCGTGCTGTCATCAGTATTTGGAAAGATTGTTACCAAGAAAGTGAACCTGTAAACGTTTCACAGGCAACAGCCTTGAACTTCAGCAACAGCTCACACTTCATTGAAAAGGAGAACAACAAATCAATCACAGGGGAGTCCTGGGACATTTTTTCTTCTTAGGTAAGAAAAATTTCTGTCTATGATTGTTCAACTCAACATTGTCAAACACTGAGATTGCAATCAATGTGAAAAAAATTCCACACCTCCCAAACTCAATTAGTTCTGTCTCTGATATCCACAAAAGCGTTGGCAGAAGACCAGAAAACAAGCTGATCTCAGAGACACAACAGCAATGAAGGATACCTGCCCAACAAAGGTTCCATTTGAGTGTCACACAAGAAAGCTGCTCCCTTGTAGAAGTCAAACAAGGTGACAAAGATTACTGGTTTGAACTCCAATAGTCCATTTGCCAGGCTCAAACTGTGCATACTAACAATGTTGCTTCCTTTTAAGGCATTACATGCTCCAAAAGCTTTGCCAATAGGGAAAGAGGCTACAAGATGAGAATCCCAAAGCATTGCATTATATTCAATGTTCCTCCCCCTACTAGCAAATCCTTTGAAATACTTGTATTTTAAGTTAGTGCCCTTTCCATGTGATAATTACCACAAATACATGAGGAAAAATGCCATTAGGGTAATAACCACACACGGAGGTCATCTTAAGATGACTCAAACGCACGCAGGTAAAACCCCACAAAATTAACAACCTAATTCAATTGCTTGTGGAAGCTTGTCAAACAAACAACAGTAAAATCCCACAAAAATTAATAGTTTAATTTAATTTCTCATGGAAGCTTTTAATCACTTCACACAAATACATAATTGACAAGACTTAAGTGCTTGTCTGCTAATTTTGTCCCCTTTCCTTGTGATTATTACCACAAATACGTGAGGAAAATTGTCATTGGGGTCACAATGACTCAAAACACAAGGGTAAAGTCCCCCAAAATCAATTATATGTAATGCTGCTCCTATTTTCATTTTCTTTTATAGAGTATCACAAATGTAGTGAATATTATATCAGAACAACAAATGTCCAAATTTCAGATCATAAAGTTACAGTCACATAGGCACACAATCATATACTCCTAAGAAAATGCCCTTACCCTACCAAATAATTATATATTAAGTCGTTTCTTTGATTGTGTTTATTTGTGGAAGGACTTATCCTTCTTTTGTAAGACACCATAATCTCCTTGTGTTTCATTTGCCTAGGGCCATATTTGTTGATTTAAGGCCCACTGCATTTCCTTACAAAAGGCCCACTTCACAAGACCAAACTCTCACAGGGTATACACAAAGTTTTAAAAATACTGTGTACAGCCATAACATACAATGCATAATGCCATAAATCTGTATACCTTTTCATTAATCAAAAAAACCCAAACTACGGTTCCCAAAAGTAGAATTAACTTATCAAGTTATAAAAAGGAGATTTTTTTCTAGTTTAATGTGCCCCAAGTTAAAAAAATACATTATCATATATACATATTTTCCTGGAGAGATATGATTTTAACAGGAATAAAAAAGCACTTACTGTACAAAGTAAAGCAAGAGTTTCCTTCCAAGATTTCAAAGGCCTTCTGTTCACAAGGCCAACAAGATCATTATTGACCATAGCAGAAACCACCTGCAGCAATACAAGTGTTAAAAAAATGCTCCATAGATGGCATCATGGCACAATAACTCATATCATCAGAGGCAATTAGCCTTCTCAAATCCAGATAATAGAAAAGTGTACTGCAGCAAAAATCAGTAACACTAGGAAATTAAACAGCACAAATGCTATGAAATTAATCTAAGAACATAACCTTGAGATAGGAACAATTCGCTTTTTCGTAAGTACTCGTCCCGAGTTTTTTCCCATAAAGAACTCCCCCAACATGAGCAATGATAAGTGCATCTGACATCCTGTTTGCTGACAGGCACTGCATAACAGCTCCCTTATAATCACCAACAACTAAAGAACTCTGAATGGCTTCATCAAAATCTGAGTATTCAGGTGAGTCTTTAGCAGCTTCATGTTCCACCTCTGTCCCATTGCCTATTGTATCCTTTTCAACAGCAAAATCATTTCCGGCAACAGAAAGTGATGGATCTTCTTTTGGACTGTGCAAATTGTCGAAAAACTCCTCACCATTATCTTGAGGGAATGCAACATCTTCTGCACCTTTCAACTGATCTGATGCATTTAATTCTGACTTATCATCAACAGTAAGATTGTTGGTTATTTCACTGCTAATATCATCAATGCTGGTAGATTGTGCTTCCTGTGAGTCTCTGCTCTCCTTTGCCTGCACATTGAATCCAAGGTGCTCAAGTAGCTTTGTCCTAGCATTGCCTTCATCTTCAAACATAACTCTTAGGAAATTCCATGTCTCCTTCTCTTCTTCAGACCTAGACCAATACAGCAACCAAAAATTTGCAAAATAAGGATGTAAATCAACATAAAACCCATTCAATCTGTATGCACAAACAGCTTACCGAGAATCCTGCGACTTTTTGTCACACAAAGCTCGCAATGATGGTTTTTCACCATCTGCTATTGCAGCTTCAAACTCCGTGAGACCGAACCACCAGATCGTCCTCAGTAACTAGATTGTGTATATATACCTATGAAAAAGAGCAAAAATGAAGACTTAATATATCATCATGATTAACATCCACCAAAAGAATAAAATGAAAATGATAGAAAAAAAAGCATCTACCTCGGAAGATCCAACAGCACCCTGAGACACAGAACTGGGCCGAAATGAAGCAAGCTTTCCTCCAAAGCCAAAACTGACCCCAACTGGCCTCTTCAACCACGTAGGAGCCTTCAAGAGTGCAGCTGAGATGAACAAAAGGAAAGATAGACATCAAATGTTTGGACATTAGATCCCAATTCATCAAGAAAAAGGTGTATGATTTCCATTTCTTATGTTGAGTCAAGTTTGGTTATCAGTTAAAGCAACTCTTGTGACACATTATATGATTAGAAACTACACTTGGTATACAATACACCAGGGATCAAAGAACTAACCCATCGTGCATAGATGGCAATGGCAGTCTTGCTAAAAACTCATGAACAGATATAGGAAGTAAAATGAGATGAGTGGAAAGTAATAGTCATGTTAAGAAGAAGCAAATTATAAAATAAGAGATTGTAAAGATTCACGCAAGACCAAGCAATTTGATATGAAGAAATGGAAAACTTAATAAGAGCAAATAAATATCAATACAAATTTAACAACACCTACACCTTGATTACAAAAAATAAATTGTTTAGAAAAGCAAATTGAGCATCCATAACGTAAAAACTAAAACAACCTTCACTGGAATTTACAGAGTTAGTTAATAAAATTAAGTTCTAAGATACAGAACATCTTTTGCAATTCTTTATCTACCACGATATGGGGACATGACATAAAAGGGAACAATTCCTGCAGCACTAAATAAGTAATATTTTATTTCAAACTAGTCAATTTTTACATCATATACAAAAACATGTAGCCATTTTCATATGTGCAAGCAACTTAGGAAAACTGATTACATGTAATGGGGTATGTTCAGGTTGAATGGATTGTTTAAGGTCAACTAAAACAATCCCAAACTGTGTTGAAATCTACCCTTCCAACTTTATGGAGATAAAGACAATGTGATGCAGAGGAGACCGTGTGATGCAAGAGCATCCGGGTTCACAGGAAATCTTGTATCAACCAAAAATAGTGGTAGATTATCAAGTTTGCATTATGCTGGGAAAGTCTAAGCCAAGCCACAGTGGTCTAAAGCCATGCCACGAAGGTTTGAGTCACACTGTGATTGTATAACCGATGCCACAATGGCCTACTGATGCCATGATGGTCTACCAACACCACGTAATGCTGTGGATGAAGATTTGTGATCCCCTGGAAAGTTCGGATCAAGCCAACTTACTATATATGGTTCCAATAGACCTTACTTTTGTAGAGTCCCGTGATTTTAGGAGTTTTATGGATAGTGTGTAGCTAAGTTCAATGGTGCATTGGTTGGCTTGTATGCCTATATAAACAAACCCATGTGCCTTAGAGAAGTAGTTCAGCAAAGCTCAAGAAAGGAAGTACTTCAGGAGTTCAATGCTTCCACAGAAGGATAGGAATTGGTAGTTGTCAGTGTGGTTTTTGCCTACCATTCTAAGACAGCGCAGATTTTCTATTGGGAACTGCTTGGACCTGATTGTATGTATCTCTTGGGAGATTGTTGAGGCTGTATTGTTGGCAATCAGTCTATGTATGTGTGTGCTGTTCCTCTTGTAAATCAATAATACAGTAGTAGTTTTTATGTGTTCCATTTATATATCTTGTATTGTCCTACATATTAACTCTAAAGGGCTGTGTAGTCCAAGGTTGCTCTTAATTGGGTTCCCTAACCACGTCTGCATCATTTTGGTATCAGAGCAAGGTTTTCTTTCCTTGCAAGTGAGGCATGATGAACATTGGTGGTTTTCCACATTTGCAAGTGTGGGTAGAAAATCGTTGCAAACATCTTCTAGCAAGGTAATTGTTGGGTAAAAGGTGTGAAGGTTACGGAGATTGTAGATCTCTTGATTTGAAGGAAGCACTAATGGCACACAGAGGAAACAATAATGATAGAGATCAAGGAGATCGAGGCACAAGACTTGATGACTTGGTTGAGTTGATGAGAACAATGCAAGCCCATTTGAGGACTACGGAAACTACGCAATGCAAAGGCATCGTGGAAGAAGACAATAGTGATGATGAAGCGCGCCCACATAACCAAAAGCATGAGTCGTGGAAGACAACGAAGTGCAAGCTGATGGGCCAAAAGTTTGGTTCATGTGCACAATTGGAAGGATGGGGAGTAAGCCTAGATTGAATACGCCAAGTTATTCCGGAAGTCTAAAGTTGGAGGAGCTCATTGATTGGATAACAGAGCTCAATGAATATTTTGCGTATGAAGATATGTAGGATTCCAAAAGATTCAAGTTCCCCTGCACCAAATTGAATGGCCATGCATCTCTTTGGTGGGTACCTGTAAAAAACAAAGAGAGCGGAGAGGCAAACAAAAAATCAAGACTTGGGAAGAATGGGTGGCAAAAGCTGAAGGTGAAATTCTTTCCTACAGATTAGCAGCTCAATTTGTTGAAGAAGTTGCAGAATCTGCAACAAAGGGAACTCAGTGTGAAGGAATACATTAAGAAATTTTATAGACTCGCCGTTAGAGAGGGTCATGTGGAGGATGATACGGAAAAGATCTCACATTACATTAACAGATTGTGTATCTCAATTCAAGGTGAGTGTGGGATGATCGAAGCGTGATCTATGGAGGAAGCCTATCAATATACACTAAGGGCATAAAAAAGTTGTCTCAAAAACAACAAAGTGCAGCACGAGGCAAGGGAAAGCTCGCATAAGGTCATGGACAAGGTGGCAGCAAAGGAAGTTTTCCGCGAGAAGGCGAGGCTAACACTTCGCCACGTAGTGAAGGCATGCAAAAAGGAAGATGAAATTCTTGTTGAAAACAAGGATCCTTTGGACACAAAAGTAGTCGTGGATGCAGAGAGAGGGGCCATTGAGTTTTCAAGTGCCCGCACATACAAAATGATGGTGGAGAAAATGCAGTATAAATGTCGTGCAAGCATAAGAGGCCAATGAGTCAACCAACCGTTGTAAAGACCTAGAGGTGGGAGAATCACTGATAATAAAGCACATTTTGTTGAGGCCAGCAAAAAAGTAAATGGCCCAACACAAAGGAAGAATCTGTTTAGAACTGCATGCAAATCAAGAGGCAAAGTTTGCAAGTTGATAGTGGATAGTGGTAGCACCGACAACTTGGTAGCACGTGAGATGGTGGACAAGTTGGAGTTAAAGAGGATTGTGCATCCTAATCCCTATAAAGTTTCATGGTTGTAGAAGCGATACAAACTCCTGGTATTTGAACAATGTATGGTTAAATTTCAGATATCATCAAATTCCTGTAAGAGAAGACAACGAATGGAATTCAAGATGTAAGGACTGTATGAATGGCTCGTGATGCCATTTGGGTTGAGTGTTGCACCAAGTACCTTCATGAGATTGATGAATAAAGTCTTGAAGCCATTTATAGGTAAGTTTGTGTACCTCAATGACATCCTAATATTTAGAAAGATGTGGGAAGATCATTTGAGGCACTTGAGACAAGTATTACAACAGTTGAGGGAAGATAAATTGTTAATCAACTTGAAAAAATGTAGTTCATGCAAGAAGGGCTTGTATATTTGGGTTTTGTGATTTCTCATGCAGGTCTGGAGATGGATCCATAAAAGTTGTGAATGATACTGGAATGTCCATCACCAAGGAATGCTTTTAAAGCAGGGAGCTTTCATGGCTTATCAATTTTTACCACAAGTTCATCAAGAATTTCAGTGGACCATGTGCACCTATCATAGAGGCCATGCAAGGAGATAAGAAAGATTTTTGTCTATGCCCAGCTGCATAATGAATTTTTGAGAATTGAAGAAGAAAGTGAATGAACAACCTATTGGCATAGCCAGATTTTGTGAAGGTATTTCAAGTAGATTGTGATGCTAGTGGCAAAACGTTGAGTCAAGAAAGAAGTACAATGGCATATTTCAGTGAGAAACTAAATAAAGCGAAAATGAAGTATCGTGTGTATGATCAAGAGGTTCATGCAATTATACAAGCTCTCAAGAAGTGGATGCATTACCTGTTTCCAAAAGAGTTTTCTCTATATACTGATCATCTGGTGCTATGGTTCATAAGCATTCAAGAAAGATTGAATTAGAGACATGTGAAGTGGGTTTTATATCTACTAGGCTATCCACCTATGTTGTGGCTCAGGAGTGGCAAATCTAACAAGGTTGTTAATGCATTGAGCGGATGCAATATTTTGTTGATGAAAATGAGCGTAGAAGTTTTGGAATTTGAATCCATGCTTGAGTTGTAAGTGAGAGATGAAGATCTCAGCAAAGCATGGAAGGCATACACAAACCCAATGGATTTGTATGCGAGAGATGAAGATTTCAGTTAAGCATGGAAGGCATGCACAAAACCAGTGAGCATTGATAGGACACCTTGATTGGAATATTTTGTGCAAGAAGGCCTATTGTTCAAAGGCAGATAGTTGTGCATTCCCAGAGGATCAATGCGGGAAAATTTGGTGAAAAATAACACTTTGGAGGATTGGCATCACACTTTAGAGTGGATAAAGCTCTTGCATAGTTGACTGAGTTATTTTTGGCCAAGAATAAGTATGGATGTACACAAATTTGTGCAAGAGTGTAGAGTATGTCAATTGGCCAAAGGGATGTCACAAAATGCGGGGTTGTACCAACCTTTTCCTATCCTAGAGAGACCTTGGGAGGATATAAGCATGGATTTTGTTTTGGGTTTACCTAGGACACAAAGAGGAGTTGATTCCATCTATGTTGTAGTGGATAGACTTTTGAAGATGGCACATTTTGTTGCTTGTAGGAAGACAAGTGATGCAATGCACATTGCCAATCTAATCTTCAAAGACATGGTGAGGTGGCATGGGTTGCCGACCAGCATTATGTCTCGCAGAAATACCAAAAAAATTGGTCATTTTCAGAGGACATTGTGGAGCAAAGTTGCAATTTAACTCAGCATGCCATACACAAATAGACAGACAGTCATAAGTCTTGGACAATTAATTGTTTAGCAAGAGACAAGTCAAGAACATGGGACTTAGTATTGGCGCAAACAGAATTCACATATAGCAACTCCATGAACAAAAGCACGGGAAACTCACCATTCCAAATAGTTTATGGCAGTAGCCCAAGGGGAGTAGCAGGTAACAAGTCAAGAACATGGGACTTGGTAATGGCGCAAGCGAAATTACAAATAGCAACTCCATGAACAAAAGCACAAGGAAGACACGATTCTAGATAGTATATAGCAATAGCCCAAGGGGAGTAGCAGAGTAGTGAATTAGTGGTGACACCAGTAAGAGCACGGAAGTTGAAGATTTTTGGAGTACATGAAGGATGTTCACCAACAAGTGCACAGATAGTTGGAAAAAACATGTGCACAATACAAGCAACACTCAGATGTGAAAAGGGGGAGTTGAATTTCAGATTGAAGATTTGGTCCTAGCTTTCTAGAGGCACATATAGCAAGTTGATGTGGAAGAAAATAGGACTATCCAAAGTGTTGAGAAAATTTGAAACAAATGCATGAGATTGAATTGTCGGAAGGCATAGATATCTCAAATATATTCTATGTAGCAAACCTACACCCATATCATGGAGAACAAAATAGCATAGCAGAGTATAGCACGGCTGAGGAAGTTGAATGTAGACAGCAAAAGCCAGAGAATGTGCGCAAGGAAGCAGAAAAAGAGTTATCAACATCAGGGTCAAAAAAACATGTAACAAGGAATATATGGAATTCTTGGTAAAGTGGAAGGGAAGAGAGATTGAAGATGCAACTTGGATAAGTGCGACAGAAGTTGCAAGACATAGAATTTTAGAAGAAAAGCACACATGAGCCAAGCTCATGTTTCAAAATTTCAAATTATCTAAGGTGTATGATGCAGGGGCTTCCAAGTTCACAATCAATCTTGTATAAACCAAAAACAGTTAAGAGTAGATTATTGTGTTTGCACAAAGCCACAAAGGTCTAAGCCAAACCGCGAAGGTCTAAGTCATGTCATGAGGGTCTAACCAATGCTGCGATGCTCTACCAATGCCGTAATGGTCTACCTATGTTGCATAATGCCACGGATGAAGATTTGTGATCTCACAAGAACTTTGAATCAAGTCAACTTTCTGTATGAATTCATTGGACCTTTGAGTGAATTTAGAAGCATTAATGGGTAGTGTGTAGCTAAGTTCAATGGTACTTTGGGTGACTTGCACGCCTATATAAACAAACCCATGTGCCTTAGAGAAGTAGTTCAGGAGAGCTCAAGGAGGGGAGTACTATGGGAGTTCGGTACTTCAGTAGAAGAATAGAAATTGGTAATTGTTGGTGTCACATTTGCCTTCCATTCTAAGACAACGCAGATTCTCTATTAATAACTACTGGACCTTTATTTATGTGTCTCTTGTGAGATTCTTGAGACGTTGGCAATAAGTCTATGTATGTGTGTGTTGATCCGCTTGCGAATCAATATTACAGTTGTGTTTACTGTGTTCTGTTTATATATCTTGAATTGTCTTGTGCGCTAATTCTAAAGGGTCGTGTGGTCCAAGGTTCCTCTTAGTTGGGTCCGCTGACCGCATCTACATCACCAAGATGTTAAGCATACATTCTGAGTCATATTCATATGTGCAAGTAACTAAGGAAAACTCATTGTGTGTAATGGGGTATGTTCATCAAGTTGAATGGATTGTTTCAGGTCGACTAAAATAATTGAGACTCATGTTGAAATCCACGCTTCCATTTTCATGCAGACAAAGACAATGTGATACAACAGAGACCGTGGATGTTATGCATAAATTTTGATATGAAACAAGCCTGGAACTTAATAACACACATAGATCATACCCACAAATAATGGACTATTCTCAATAAAATTCAGTACAGAGTGATGTCTCCATAAAGACCAATATCAAATATATAGTATTCATTAAATATTAATCCTTTAATTTAGTTTATAACATTCTCTTAGAATTCCCAATGATATTGTAATATCCCCAAATAGATATTTTGACTCCCACTCAAATTCTTAGCAAATCCCAAACCCTTGATCAAATGAAACTCTGCAAAACTAAAGTAAATCTGCAAAATACGATTTGGGTATGTGTATACACTCACACCAAACAGCCCATAAATTATTATTTCTCACTCACAAACATAAAAACAGCTTTATAAGGATTATGGCAATTAATATTATGGCAGATCTGAATTTATTATGAGAAGTGTGACTAGGGTTTGAGGGAAAACCCAACACAAACAGCACTCTAATAATTCCAAAAATATCACAAACTGATCACAATAATTTTAGAAGCCAAAATATGTATCAAATCTGATTTTTAAGAGGTAAAAAGTGACTATAAACAGTTCAGAAATCTGCATAGAAAATCAGACTGAAACACCTCTTTAAACCCTTCCAAAAATTCTGATTTTAATTGCCTTTGATTCCAAAAATGCAGTACAATAAGCAGCATACAAAATCAGACCTGGAATGGCTCTGAAATGGCATAAACTGACCAAAAAGTAAGTCGCCCAACTCTAGAAAAATCTGGAAATCACTGCTGCAATTTATTCTTCAAACAACACTGCTGGAAATAACTAGAAACTAGTGAAGCACAATAGAATTCCCTGTGTGGAAATCCCTCACATTCTCTAAGAGGGTTTTCGTCCTCTAGAGGTATAAACTAAGGGTTTTCGTTCTTAGAATATTTTTGGTAAAAGCTTCAAGCTTCAACACAAATCTGAATTTGGTATAATGAGTATGAGATAGAATGTCTTCCCCTCAAGTCGACTTCTCCTTATAAAGGAAGAAGAGACCCAAAACAACTTTTTTCTCCTCCAATCAGCATTCATGATTCTTTCTATGCAAGCATTTAATATTTTCCCATATTAAATGTTTTTCCCAACAACTTTTTCCTCCTAATGCAAGTCGCATTTTTCTAGGAAAATACAGAAATTAAATATATTTTTATCCTTCCTAAACTTCATTATTCCCCTTTGGCCCAAGTTGTCATTATTCTTTCTAGGAAGAATAAAATATAATAAATCATTTTACAATGATATTTGCCCCTCAAGGCAAGTAGTACTGACCATAGGGATTATAATTTATTTAAGCCCAATAAATTAATATAAGTGCTTTAATAAAATAAAAATATATAATAATTTTTGTGACTTGAGGCACCCTTATATTTTTCCTTCAGCCGTCAGGTTGACAAAATGGGCCAAAGGTCTTTGAATGGGAAGGGGATATTACAGATACCATAGTTTTTCCAAAGATTTATGACTGGATGAATGTTCCTTTAATTTTATTATAAAGGCATTGTTAAAGTTACTGGCAATGGCTCAAAAAAATCGTTATTCAAGGGACACAACATTCTCCTTATTTTGCATGTGATCGAGTAGGATCTATTGTATTTGAAACTGTTACCAGAAAGATATCTTCATCAGCAAAATTGTCTCAATTACTTCTGCACAATCCAACTCGGCTGTTTTCTGGACAAAATGCACATCATGTTCAATGAATCACACCTACAACACTCTTCTATAACCACACTTTTCATTGGATCTCTCATGGTAATGTGGTAGTAAATTGAGGAGAGGATGTGATAAATAAAACACAAGGGTGATTTTAGCAGGTGTAGCTAATGTTGGGCATGCAACAAATGTTCCACAGACGGAGACAACCATTTTGTGGTTGATTGCACGTTTGAAGTATATGGTCAATGGTCTATGGGTTGGTTATACTCTCCATTTTGCTACCCAAGTTATACGCCAATGCAGAGCCAGGATATATTTTGTTTCAAAGATAACATTCTCCGAGATGCTTAAATCGTTACTTGCAGCTACTTCAAAGCCAGTATATGCTTGCATAGCACCTTTGTTAATGTGAATAAATGACCTCCATCTCTTTTAAAACTTGGCTACTTACTTATGACCATGCATGTGTTTTGAAAAACTGTCACTTGATACTAACTGCTGCTAATTTGTAATGCTATGTTTTAATTTTAGTCCTGGACTAAAGCACTTATCAACTTCAACTCCCCAACAGCAAAATGTCATTCTGAATCAGCACTGTATGACTTAGAAACAAACTACCTCTTTATTTATCATTCATAAAGCATCTCTTCATAAAGCTGCGCAAACATATCTATCCCCAGTGCAATAAATACCCAAAGAGAGTGAAAATTCGAAAATAATTTTTTTCCCCAAAAAACAAATTACTACAAAACCTTACCTGAGGAGTCTCCGCCAAAAACAGCCTCCCCAGAATCCATTCGACCACATGTCTGAAATGGATGCACATCAAAAGAAACAAGCACATATTTATTAGAAAGACATTTGTAAATATTAAAATAAGTAAAAACGAACATGACATGTAATTTTACGCTGGCTAATCCTTGAACTTAGAAGCTTCTCAAGAAATACTGAGTGTTAAAATATAAGAACTATTCATTTAAATTTGGATTTTCATTATAAACATATAATTCTTTCAGGGTTGAAATATAAGAAATATTCATCTGAATTTCATTCTATACCATTCTTTCAAAATCACAATTCCTAAAATAACTTGTCAGGACTTCTAAGAGATCTATATCCCGTACTTTTAACTTTCTAAGAGATAATACCCACTTAGAAGTCACTGGTCACATTGACAACACTAAGTTCTCTTCTTTGACAATTAGACAAAACAATTCACACTAGATGACATGATAAAGAGGAGCAGAGGTCAGAAATTAATCTGTTCATTAAGCAATTCAACTCAATTCATGAAACTCTAACAATCCATTAACTGTCAAATGAAAAAGCAATCAACCATAACCAATATAATATGTGAAACAATATGCTTCGGAGGAACAAAAGACTCTTCAACTCGCACATGTAGGATGAATACCACAACACTAACCATTTACATCTGACAACCCTTTGAATTCTGTCACAGAATACAAATGACTCTTGGTATTCCACTCTCTTGTGTAGAATAACCTCCCGTGTCGCATGTAAATCATCACTATATAAATATTATTGGTGTCATTAAATACTTGTGGCATGCACAACCTTGTAAGTTCAACACCTCAACTCGCTAACTAATGCATGACCCAAATTTCTTGAGAACCATTAAGCACAATAAATGTTACATTCTAACACTCACTACCATAAGTCTCAAACATGTTGTCTTCAAGTATTGGGAATTCACAAGATGTACATCAATTTGGATAAAGTATTACATGTGAACTGCTACACTATATAACCAAGCTTTTCTTAAATTGTTGCAATTCACCAACTCTATCTCAAGGATCTAAAATCAATTATGTGTTGTTAATCCTTCCTTCGGATATAATAGATATATAGTTATATAATAGAATTAAATAAATGCTACACAATTTTTTTCAGAGAATGCTTTTCTCAGCCAATAGCTCATCAAAACCTCCCAACCAGCCATATACAATGTTATAGGAAGGAATTCAAATGTGTTTTTTTGGTGAAAATTGGACTTAGGGCAGGCTCCTCAAATCATTTAGAAACAAACAACAATGTACCTGATAAATGCTCAAATTTAGGATTTTGCTACCCAACCAGTCAACTCATTTGAGAAAGGGTTTATGGATGACAATACGAATAAACCATCATCAAACAGAAAGAAAGAAATAAAAATAGTTCCACAGAGTCTCAGGACAAGGGGACCAACGGCCTAGGTTTGGAGACGGCTGGGGCACAGCTGGGGTACAGCAGTGCAAATATATATGGTACTTGAAAAATCGGTTATAGAAAAATTCATAAGGAATAACAAATGAAACTTTGAAATACTAAACATGAAAATGCTGAATATCAATATATCAATATTTATATTCAAAATGATGATTACATTCAAAATTCAAATACAATGGCCCAATGCCTCTAATCAGTAATAATCCCCAAAGTCCATACCAAACTCCTCGTCACTCGAATAGCTTATCAAATCCTCCCAACAAGTAAATACAATGATATAGAAAGGAATTCAAATGTATTTTCTTTTTCTTTTGGAAATTGGACTTAGGGCAGGGTCCTCAAATCATTTAGAAATAAAAATGATCTACCTAATAAATGCTCAAATTTAGGGTTTTGCTACCCAACCAATCAACTCATTGGAGAGAGGGCTTATGGATGACAGTGTGAATGAACTATCATCAAATGGAAAGGAAGAAATTAGCAATGTTCCACGAGTCCCGGGATGGGGGACCAAGGGCCTAGGTTTGGAGACAGTTGGGGAACAGCAGGGTACAGCAGTGCAAATAAATATAGTACTTGAAAAATTAGTCATAGAAAAATGTATAATGAATAACAAATGAAACTTTGAAATACTACACACATCGCTTTGAAAGATGAAAATGCCGAATATCAATATATTAACATTTATATTCAAAAAGATGTTTACAATCAAAATTCAAATACAATTGCCCAATGGCCCAATGCCTTGAATCGGCAATCATCCCCAAAGTCCGTGCCAAATTCCTCGTCACTCAAACTCATTGGACTCATTGCATGGACAAGCTCCTCCAAACCAATACCAACCTACCCACTTGTTTCGCATCATCATCAACCTATGCTAGCTCCTCTAGGTCTACATCCCAACAAAGTTGTTGAATTATCCTTGTATGTAAGGATGATCCGGTCAATGAGACGCAAAGGCCATGGGCCATGGCTTATCTTGAAGGCTCGAGGGATTGATGAATGTGACAGCTTAAAAATGAAGACTTGCACTTGCTCTTCCTCTTGTTTTTTGCTCTCCCTCTCGCTAATGCTCACAATCTTGCAGGCTTGCTTGCTCTTACCCTTCTTATGCAGTTGTTGCACTTACAGTCTTGCTCAATTCTTTCAAACGTTGATAGTGATTTGAAGTGAGGGTGTGAGGTTTATTTATAGTTTTTTTAAGTGCTTAAAGTGTGTGTGGGCCCATAAAATATTAGGGTTAGGGTTAGGGTTAGGAAATAAACATAAAGAAAATAAACTTTATTATATTAAAAATTCTTTTTGGCATTTTTCACACAGGGGACGGTCGGGAGTTTTCAAGATAGGTGAGGGACTTGCAAAAGTTTCCTAGAAGTTTTGGGGATGTCTCGAAGTCCCCCAAAGTCTTCGATAGGTCGAGACGCCTCATAAACGCCCCTTCTCTCGATGAAGACGTCTTGAGGACATCTTTTGTCTAGTGGTGACGGTGGGAGTACGGCATAGGGATGTTTCCCTAGCATCGCCCAATCTTGGGAACCTCCACATCTCCAAAAACATTTTTTTCTGGGGCACATCCCCGTTGAACACTGGAAATAATAAACCATATTAATGTTCACAAGTGAGGCCAATGAACTCATAATGCACATCAAAATATAACATGTGTGAGCCCAAAAAAGCTCCAAAATCATACTACATACTAAGAAACTTGAGTACAAATATTTATCTACTAGGGGCGAACCTTGAAAGGTGTACCCCGCACATGCTAGGAGATATATTAATGTGAATAACAAATACCGCAGATATCATAAATGTTAGAATATTACAACGAGTTCTAGGAAAGAAGCTCACTTTGCCATAGACATAGATTAAGAAGATAAGGAAATTGGGGACCTTGGTTGTGGTTGTCCCAAGTATAAATTAGAATTAGTGTGTGAAATAGGAGGATCGGCAATGTCATCAATCGCCGTGCAAAAAGCCAATACAAGACTTGATAATGTTGATAGGTGATTGGCTTGGGCTATGCAATCTTGGTTGCACAATCTTGGGAGGGAGTACAACCAATCTCTCAAAAACTCTAATAGTATTCAAGGTCGACAATCCCCAAGAAACACATAAAAACCCGTAGTGTATCACCTAGGTCACTTGCACTATGGGCGATATGGATTGGTTGGCTTTCTAGGCCAAATACTAATGGATCCACCATGTCTATCGGGAAAGGGGATGAAGGATACCCGTAGTTGTTGGTAGGGGAGGTAGACATGGACATACTCGCCTATAAACATCCAAGTGAGCAATTGTAGTGTCTAACAAACTCTTAGTACCCCTAAGAACTCAATAGGAGGAAAGAAGGCAATGATTAGTCTAGCAGTCCTAGAGGACGCTTGCACTATGGTGCCAAAGAGTGACTATTTCATTAAGGCATAAATTCAATAATATCTCCTCATAAAAGATAGGACATATAAAAATGAAGTGTTCCTTATTTTCAATCTTAAAGGGACAACAAAGGCAACAAATCCAATCACCCCTAGTCTATGTCACAAGGTACGCCAAACTTTATCAATTATGTAGGAACTTCACCTAACTTTGTCCTTGTCGAACATGAACTCGAATTTTATCCATTATTTTTAGTGGGAAGTTTTTAACATCCTTTTGCATTATATTATAAATATGTATATATATACACATACCAATTAAAAGCAAAGGACAAAAATATCTCTCATGTTTGTCCCTCAAACATATTTAAGCACTTGTTTAGAAAATCAAAAATGATATAAAAAAAATTTGTTTGAACTTAAAGACTTTATTTTTCGAACTTGAACTGAACTTTATCCTTGTCGAACATGAACTCAAACTCGAACCTTGTGACTTTGCCCCTAGGAATATTGTGGTCTGCCAATATCCTTAACTAGTGACACCATACTCTCAGCTGACCAATATGGATCCTAATGCTGGATATAGTTAGCACAGATGATAATGTCACCAACAATCTTCCATCTTAAGACAGAAAGGCTGGGGAAGGGAGACCCAAATGCTCGAATATGCTGCCAATGAATGTCCTCCCTGGCAGCTCTTTCAATCACTCTCTTCCCAAGAAGGTGACAAGAAGGGGCATCCAAAGAGTGTTGAAATATGGAAGCCTAGGAATGGAGATGCCAATGGACGGGAGAGGCAAACAAGTATCTGAGTACCAACATCAGTGTTGTCCAGGTGAACCCATTGAAGCAACCCACTCAAAAGAGCAAAGTGCTAAATACGGATCTCTCTCCCAACCCCATGTGGAACCACCCATCCATCTGACCCTGTAAAAAAGGCTACGAACTTGAAGATACTCTCAAGGAGATGACACCAAGCTGCAAATTTGGCCTGCACAATGCTAAGGGACCATATAGAACAGATCATTTGTTGGAGTAAAATGGTGTAGATGGGTAAGTAGAGAAGTAAGAGGTTGAAAGCTAAGCTCCAATCAGATTAGATTGATAAATGAGAAACAAAGGTTACTAAGGATTATCTTGAAGCTAATTTTCAATACGGTTTTCATCATTAAAACTCCAATTCAGATCACTCAATCAGAATCTCAAATCAGTCACCATTCATTCACATGTTTCATCCTAAGAATTCGCCATCGTTGCTGAATTTTTCAACAATTAATATCTTTCTTCAAAGTCCTCAACAAAACCTGAAAATAATCAAATGGTTAGGTTAATCTCTTTCTTCGATGTCTTCAACAAAACCTGAAAATAATAAAATGGTTGAGCACTCCAATTAACTCACAGCAGCAATGTGACCAATCTCACTGTTGTGACAAATCCCTTTAACATTCAACTCAATTCACATTTTGAGCTATAATTTCTTAATTTTTACAGTTCAGTTTCTGACTCTTGAAATTTCCAGACTCGCAGGATACCTAAATTGTTACCTAGGTCCTACACAATTCATAAACCTACAGTTTTCGACTTAGAATGCAAGTTTTTTTAATTGTTGAAAGTTGAAACAGAATTTTTACTTGCCACATGTAATATTTCAAACTATTTAAAAATGTAACTAGGCCCATGTAAGAAAATATTTAATCCACCAGTTTAATATTTATTACATAGTTTGTAAACTATTAACTTCATTGTTGTTAATGAGAGCCCAGTTATGCATAGACTTTACACAAAAAATATTTTTACTCAGAATGCAGTTAATTTTTTCACTTATTGACTAGACTGTCTCAGTACGGGTATGGGTACGGGTACGGATACGGTTTCAGTATGCTGATACGGCAAATTTTTAAAATCTCGGTGCGATACGCTTTTGGGTACGTTTTATATATATATATAGTACGGGTACGGTTTCGGTATGCTGATACGGCAAATTTTTAAAAATCTCAGGTACGGTACGCTTTTGGGTACGTTTTATATATATATATATTATAAATTTAAAGAAGCATTTGCATACTTATTGAAATTTAATTCTCATACATTGCATACTTATTGAAATTTAATACTCATAGAGTCATACAACTTAAAAGTTAAAATCATTCATAGAACATGAAAACAAATTTGAAATTTCTCGTTTAAGTATGTATCTTGTATAACAAAGTATCCTGTTGCTCTTTGGTAACGAGAACATATTGTAGTCATGTATCTTGTATGAATTTGAAATGTGTATTGATTCATAATGTTCAAAACATGATAATAAATTAAAATAACATAATACATTCAAGTTTAAAATTAGAAATAGGATACTTTAAAATTTAAAAAAATGCATATTTTTAAGTTTTATTAAGTTGTCTTTTAAAAAAGACGTGTTGAGGCTGTGGGTACGGCTGGGTACGTACCCACAGTGGCAGGGTACGCTACGGGTACGGCAAAACCGTACCCGTAGCGTACCCTGTCACTGTGGGTACATACCCAGCCGTACCCACAGCGTACTCAGTACCTGGTACATTTCCAGGCTGGTACGAGGACCTCCGGGCATTTCCATGCAGTCTAGCTTATTGATATAAAAAAATTTACTTGCCGAGTATAACATGTCAACTATTTACAAATGTACCTGGACACATGCAAGAAAATATTTAACCCATCTGTTAAATATTTAATACAAGGTTTGTAGACAATTAACTTCATCATTGTTAATGAGAGCCCAGTTATGTATTCAATATACCTACCGCTTGTTCATGATATATAACAAGTTATCTACATAAGGAGCTCCAATTCGTAATCCTTATCCATCACTCATCCTGATAATGGATCGCGAAGGGTGGCCTGAGACATTGATTACATCTTTTCCTACACAATTTCTATGCTAAAAATCTGTTAAACAATGACTTCTCAATTCATCTTTTCATTAAAGTCTTCAATACAAAATGAATCATCAAATAACTGTTTGACTTCTCAATTCATATTTTCATTAAAAAGTCTTCAATAAAAAAATGGATCATCAAATAACTAACTCAAAATTTGAGTTTAAATGTGACTAGAACTTTTCACAAGACATGAGAATATTTCAATTCAAAAGACAACTCCCAGCCTCGACATAGGCTTTGAGGCTTGTTAATTTGTTTTTGTGACCTACATATAACTAAAAATCTTATACAAAGACCATTTATTTTTAAGATACCATAATTGACAACTTAAGACTCCAATCTTATCAACCGAATACTTTAAGGTTTAATTCCAATCGCACAAGCAATATTAGAAGGAAGGAAGAAAGTAGGTCAATCAGACTCGAAAGTGCAATATACATGAGTACAACAACAACTAAAACAACAAAAGACCCTAGCCATATGGGGTGACCCCAAATTGGTTAAACCTTAGACAGGTCAGAGACGATAAATATAATTGTGAAAAGGAAGCTCCCGAGCATGCAATGGGAGCCCATGGAAACTGAATTTGGAGATCAAAGCTTGCTCTAGCCTATATAAATTTCAGAGTAGAAGGACTAACAACTTCATTAATCGCCACAAAAAGGTCACTATATGATCTAATGTGTATAAGAAAATGACTTTGGATAAGAAGGCCATGCTGGGAAATTCTAGGAGAAATCAGTCTAACCTTAGAACCATAGTTATAAAGTCCGGAAACCTGTATTCATTCTGAAGGACTGAAAATCCAAAAATCTGGAATTCTTGAAGAAGTTCAGAAAAATCCGGTCTGAAATATATACATATTATATATGAGTATAATTTTATAAATATGCAAAATTAACAAATACAATGAAAAAAATTATATCGTAATATCAAATGTTAAAATATAATATTAAAAATTATGAGTATGTTGGGTGTCTAAATGCCCCTCTACATCGAAGAGTAGCTGACCCACTGTGTCTAAAACACAAATAAGAGATTGGGGCACCCTGGGGGCAGCTTGGGAAGAGGCACGTTATTTCTCTAGCCCATCTCCATTATGTGTGTGGAACACCAGTATCCAAGTACACTCGACACCTCCATCAATTGGTATAGGCAGAAAGAAGATGATAACCTTGTGGTCCTGGGACTCCCTTATAAATCCTAATGCCTAAAAATGACAGCCTCCTCAAGGTAAAAAGCCAAGCATTGGGAACCTCCTAAGTCTTCGTGCCAATAGTGATAACTCTCACGAACTTTATAGCAGACATGCCACTTGAAAATAAAGTGCTCCTTATTTGCACTTCTAAAGTGGAAAATATACTCCTGATCCAATCAAACTCTGAAATGGCCATTTTTCCAAACAAGCAATTAGTTGAAACATCTTTGTTCGCCAAAGGGAAATTTTAAGGCCGTGCGACCAAGAGTGTTGTTGACAGCTAGGACAAACGATAGGACCATCAACAATTGCAAGTAACCCACAGAATAGAAAGTTATCTTGGGGACGAGAAGCTACGAGAGAGAGGTCCATGCAATCTGAATATATTGTCGAAACACATTCTCCCTAATAGCTATTGATCTTGTCCTTCTTGGGAAGAAGGTGAGCTCAATAGCAAATTGGTCTCACAATACCAACATTCTCTTGTCCAAAGAACCCCATTGAGGCAACCCCTATGAAGAACAAAGCGGGATTGAGACCAAATCACCCGAGGACCTAGGTTTGTTAAGATAGAAAACAAGCTTAAAGAAATTCCTGACAAAAGAGGTTGGGCAGCAAATTTTGATAGGACAAGCAATGAGAAATCATATCTGTGGAAGCGAGATGGTTTGAACCCTCTCAAGACACCCAATTAATAGACCCTAAACAAGGACCACAAACCTCTGACCCATAAGAACAGTGTGTTGGATAACTGTGTTGAGGAGATGCACGTTTAAAAGTACAAACAAAGCATTGCTGAAAGCTATGATTGCAAAAGGATAATATCCTTTAGATTGAAAGATGCACCGCAAACTGAACTCCAAGTATTTTACCTTCATAGGAAAACTGGAAGGTCGAAAGAGTATCTTTAGCGGTACTGAATATCATTGCATCGGCATAAATCAGTACAACAATTGATACTGACGTAAGTAAACCCATTACCAACAAGATTTCTCTATCTAGTAAAGAGTTTTGATAAGAGGCCACCACTATTTGACTCCAATAGTATCCTTGATAAAGTCAGAGTCTGAATATTCTGAAAGCGACCAAAAAAAAAAACTTATATAACCTCATGACGGCTGTAATAAAGAGATCTAAGATATCAATATCACACCACCTCTTCACCCATGGACATAAACGCACAGAGTCAAAGGCTTTTTTAATCATACAAAGTAGCAACAGATTTTAGAAGACCACTAACTAGACTTCTCGATGCTTGCTAAAAGAATAGAAGTGTCAATAGTTTAGAAATCTCTACTGACACTTGCATGTCCCGAGTCTAAATTTAACAAGCTCTCAAAAGCTTCATGTGTAACAATGTGGCATAATGCTTTGCAAATGCATGCCCAATAATAATAGTTTTATAGTTTAAATTATTAACTCACTTATGTGGGACTTCTCATTTGCCATTTATAATTTTAATTTATATTATCCAAACGAATGTAAAATAATTGAAAAAATAAACTCATATACTCCATCTTTCAAAATTAAGTTGCAATCAACCAAAATAGGACAATAGATGTCACAAAACCATCCACCAAAATAGACAGTCGAGCTCACAAAAATATCCACCAAAATAGGGAACTACATGAAATTGAATATAATTGACAGAACTATATATCATAGATTTGGCACAGCAGCACATCTTAAACCCCAGAATATAATTTGAACCAGCAAAGTATGTTTCAAAAATTGAATGGCTATGATTTATACCATCCAAACAAATGTAATATAATTGAAAAGTAATCTCATATACTCTATCTTTCAAAACTAAATTGCAATCAACCAAAATATGAGAATAGATGTCACAAAACTATCCACCAGAATAGACAGTCCATCTCACAAAAATATCTACCAAAATAGGGAACTAGATCTCAGTGAATTTGAGTATAATTGAGAGAACCATATATCATAGATTTGCTACAGAAGCGCATCTTAAACCCCGGAAGATAATTTGTACAAGCAAAGTATGATTCAAAAATTGAATAGCTATACTCTTTTCAAGCTAATATAAGGTAAAAATAGGCTCCTAGTCTAAGGCCATAACTTTATCATTATTGTTGACCTAAAAAAATTATTTTACGCTCTCAAATCTTGATGCTGACTCAAATTATTTTTGTACACTGGAATACAAAAATTGGTTTGAGGAAGAACATCAGTCATTTTCTTGCAATGCAACCTTTCAACTAAATTTAAGGAAATGAATCATCTTACCTCAATATTGTATATATCAATTTTTCCATTAAAAGAAGATGCTGAAAAAACTCCAGGTATCCTTGGTGACCACTGAACATCAAAATTCCAACTATCCCCAGCTGGTAATTCACAAACAATCTGCAACTCACAAAATTAAAATATATTAACAAATAAGGCATTTAGAGTTGTAAATTTTAGAACACAAGTTATAAAATAGTATACGAAACCAAATCAAAAGAACAATCTTCAATGGAAGTCAATATTTGCAAAATATGCACAGATAAGTAAATATCCCATACCTCCCCAGATACAGTGTCCCAGCAGAGAGTACGGGAGTCTTTGGCACAAGTTAGCAAAAATGAACTGTCACTTGGACACCATGACATACCCATGATTCCTGATTGAGAACATACCGAAAGTGTCTTTAGTTATCAAAATTACTTATTGCAAAATGCAGAGGAAATAATACAAGCAAAAGGCGATACCGAAACCAACAAGTGAACACAACAATAACTCCGGATATACACATTACAAAGACAGGTAAGAAAATTTGCATATAAATATAAACTTGCAAACAAAACCCTGGGTAGAACCCTAGAAGGGAATGCAATCTACAGTATGCTTAAATAATATAGCGATTAATATTAAAATCAAGGTTACCAAGTCTGGAAATCTGGGTTCATTCAAGAGGACAAAAAAATCTGAAAATCCGGAATTTTTGAAAAAGTTCGGAAAAATCTGGTCTGAAATATACAGTACAGAGATATGAATTTAAATACAGAATACACAGCAAGCATGGAAAGGAAATAAGAAGGACACAAGATGAGTAAGAATTTTCTGGGTCCAACTGCATAATATTGTTCAAGTCCAACGTTTCTGATCTCACTTCTGGGTCTATTTTCAGGGAAGAGAAGTGAAGCCAATGCTTTAAGTTTATGAAGGATTAAAAAGTTCACAAATATACGAATAGTGGTATAAACCTCATGACGAGGTTTAGAAGTGGGGAGAGCAAGGTCGGCCAAGGTTAAAATTGTTAAACCAACGATCAGTTTTTGGCTTTAAATACCTAAATTATTTAATCAAATAAATTCAGGTCAATGTTACAAATGAGAACTAAGTTCAGAACAAGGAGAAGTAATTAGTTAAATCCGTAATGAGATGAATTGCATTAATTAATTAGTTAGCAGATTAAAGAATAGATTGGTTTATTTATTAATCAATAGATAATTAATTTAATTAGTTAATAACAAGAAAGATAATTAAATTTAATTCGTTGATAACAATCTAACTAGTGGAATAAAGTTTCAACTAATCTAACTAGTGGAATAAAGTTTCAACTAATCTAACTAGTGGAATAAAGTTAAATAACTAGTTAAATCAAAAAAGTTGAGTGATTTAAACTCTTAAGTGATTAATAAATTAATTGGTTAACTAGTCAATACATTAATTTGATGAAGTAATTACAAATGACACGATGTAAAGATAATTTTTGAAACCACAAGAAAGCACAAGACAAGACAAGAAGGGTAAGGAGGAAGGGTTTTAGGGACGAGGACAAGGGGTTGGGGGATAGGGTGTAAGATCAAGCCTAAAAACAGGAAGGGTTGAGCATGTGTAAAAGGCCTGCCAAGAATGGCTTGATTTGAGACCATTCTCCTAATTGATGTTGAGAGAGCAATTCTCTATTTCAACAGCTTCTCTAATCTTTCCATCTTTCCAACATCTTTCCAAAGCCAAGATTTTTGCATCACACATGAGCATAGCACGGTTTGTTATATATTCATCTTCAGCCAATGTTGATCTCTTGATATTGCTTCGTTGTAAGTCTTAGGTGTGTACTTTAAACCTGGTTTGACAGAAACGGCTGGTTTCACCAATGGAAGGGACGCCATAGGAGCATGGGATTTCATATACTTCTTTTTTAAGCTTGGGTTTGCACGGATCCTTCACACTCCTTGGGTACTTTAAACCTGGTTTGACAGAAACGGCTGGTTTCACCAATGGAAGGGACGCCATTGGAGCATGGGATTTCATATACTTCTTTTTTAAGCTTGGGTTTGCACGGATCCTTCACACTCCTTGGGTAGTTTTTAATGGTTTGGATGGGTTTGAAGTAAGTTTTGACACCATTTCTTCTCAGGATTCTTGCCAGTTTTTCCATGGTACCTTGAACACAAGGAAGGTAAGCATTTTTATCCATCGTGTCAATGATTGTATTAGGTTGACCATGGCATCTTTTGACCTTCTTGAACATTTTCTTAATCTTGAAGTCATGATACCCATTTTCCTTTAGCACCTTGTGCAGGTGTTTCTCTTCATTCATCAAGTGTTTATCCTAGAAAACACCCATGTGGGCGAACTAGTTGTGAATGGAAACTACCCAATGTAGACACTCAAATTTGGCAGTTTATCATTTTGACACTACTAGTTGTGATTGTGCTTCTTATCTAAGACAAACACCTACATCTTATCCCCACTCAATACATCTTGCTATCTCTCTCCTAACTTTGCTTGTTCTTACACATTGATGTGTCGACACTTTCTGAATATAAATCCATAAATCAATGTGTAACCTTTGTCCATCATGATGCAACTTCCAAATTTCATCCACCATCTCCCTGTCCAAAACCGTATAGTAAGGTCAAGATGTGGAATCCGATCCTAGCCAACCTGTATGGTCTTGGACTGACACATCTTCCAACTCTACTTTCAAATGCATTATCTTTGTTGGGTCTTTTCATCTTCCTGGGTTGGCCTTTACATGACAAATTACCTTCGAGCCACTATATAAGCAAGTTTATATCACCTCATTTACACACCTGGCAAGAACATAGCAAATCACTTGGCACACTCATTGCAAATACATACAAAAGGCACCCAAGGCTCCCTAAATCTTCCCAAAGTTGATGCACATCCATTAGGGCAGCCACTACTACAGTTCTAAAGCACTCAACCAAGTCAAGGAGTTCAGCTTCCCTCATTTCCAAGCACTCAAAGAGCCCTACTCAATGTCTTAGCAAGAGCATAACCATCTCAAGCATGTTCAAAGTGATTCAAGTTGTCAACTAGTTACATTCATCTAGATATCACATGCTAGGTAGAGAACTACATGTGGTTTGAGGCCTCTTGAAGTAGTGCCAACATAGGCGGTGCACAGATTGCACTTCAACCCAAACACTAACCTTCTTGCAGGGTCTTCCACCCATGGTTAGGGTTTGAGTTCCATTCAGATTGATTTCAGAATTGTGTGACACTTAAGGTTTGACAATGAGACATATTTATAGACCACCGAAGGGCACAACAATTTGCAAAACCTCATTTCAAGCAAGTCCAAGACCATATAACAAGTCCAGGACCGTACGAGACGTTCTTAACAAAGGTGTACGGTTCTATACCAAAGTAGTTTCTAGGCATTATTTCCAAAACGAAGCATCTACGGGATCATTTTTCCCAATTTGCCCAAAGTATGTGCATTCAAATCTTTCAAGCACCACTCGTATAGCTAAGTACATCTCCTCCCTTGTGTTTTTGAGTTTGCAACTTATTGTAAACAACTAGTTGCAAGTACCAATACGTTATTATGATATTGTATGATTAATGTTGGAAGTTAATTAATCGATTAAGCTCAAGTATCGAACCTTACATTCTTTTTTAGTTGTTGTGCATTCCATATCAACCTTAAGTTAATCTTAAAAAGGGTGTAAAGACTCCAACTTCCCATTTTCCTTGTGGAAAACGATATGATGTTTACAAAGAGATTCGAAACAAGTCCCAAAACATGTACCTTGGTCGCTTTTCCTCTATGTTCTCCAATTAAAATCACTTAGCAATTTGTTCCTCTAATCACCAATGGCTTACTTAAATCCCAAGCCCCTATTTATCATGACGAGATGTCCACCCATGCACTTAAGAATTCTAGGAGTCGGGGAATTGGAAGAGAGAACGTTTTATGGCCATTAATAGTTTGTTCCTTCAAAACAGGGCAAATCACCAATTTTTGCAAGCAAGCAGTTGAAAGTGGTTTCGTAACAACCACCTATACATACCGGTGGTTGCGCAACTATAAGTGGTGGTTTCACAACCAGCCTTAGATTTTCCCCCTTGGGAGCCCTACTAAATTTGAAACATTTCATTCTTGTGTCTGGCTGATAAAGATGACTGCTTTTATAGATCCTTATGGATCACCGTGCTTGATGTGAATTTGGAAGCAAGAGGATCTCCTATCAGATATTGGAGGGGGCACTACCAAGATTGTCAAAACTATTTTAGATATCATACTGAAACCTACAAGGGTAGGAAAAGGCTTGATCTAAAAAAGAAGTTAACCCAAAATCTTCAAGTTACATTTAACAAATTGAAATTCACACCCATATCCTCACTAGTTTTGCCGGCTACATAGGATAGCACGACATGATGATAAAGGAAAGAATGAGAACAGTTCAATACCAATAGTTAGAAACGGTGACATCTAGCCCAAAGACATCAAGCAAAGAGAGCAAAAATAAATTAGTGCAATTTATCCTCAATACTGAATACATAACTTGGCAGATAGAAGTGAAACTGCAGGGTCCTGAATGTTGAAACTATAACCTGATCTACAATGAATATTTTTCCATTTTTTGGTGTCTTGGTTCCATAGTTTCAGTTAAAGCTATACTTATATATAGCACACTAACTGGTTATAGCCCCTTTTTACCAAAAGGAGGATCAAATATATAAGAAAAATATAAAACGGAAATAATCTAAGAAGACAGACTCTTCACCACAAGGGGACTGGTCTCAGTATGTGCCCAATCCCGGCTCTATTCATCTTTTATAATACCTGAGTAGATACTGACAGGGTTAGGTACACTCTGGTCAATACACAACCTTACCAGGACTTACATGGGCAATAAATCAGGCAGGGAAAAACGGAGTTTTTGTACCTATAAAAAGTCAACTTAGACTTTAAAAAGAACTAAAACCCAATAAAAAGTATGGGGAAACCCTAAAAGACACTCTCACATTCATCTTGTCAAAGGTAAACAAAAACAAAAATGCACTTACCTCTCACTGCAGATTTGCTCTCTCACCTTCATATTATTAATTTCTTAGGGCTGAAACTGTAATCTTTTGTTAATCCTATGCCACTACAAGTGCCCATTTGGTGCCAAGGAGTTTAAGGAGCTTGCAACAAAGAGAGAATCATTGATTGACAGTAAGGTTTTGGTGTCTTTTAAGTTTTCTTTTCTTTTCAAAGTTCAATCTTCATATATGGTGGTTCTTTTCAAACATATTCTTATTTTTCTTAACATTCTTTCAACAAATAAGTTTCTTTTCCTCTTAATAGTAATATTTTGTTTTTTTAACCAAGTAGATACGGGTGTTTTGGTAGAATGGCAGCAAGCACTACCTCTGTGGACCAAGGAGCAAAACCAACCTTCAAAACCGATCCTTACTAGCCCCTTTGGAAGTATGTCATGATGTTAGAACGGGTTTCAGGTGGACAGTTATATTTAACGTTGCACAGTGTAGTATCGCAAATAAGAGCTCCTACAGTCAGGTGAAAGCCCATTTGTGTGTGATTGTTGGCCAAGTAATCAAAACTTGTGTGTGAAAAATGGAAAGGGGTTGCCAACAGCAACGATCGTTACATACATAAAAAGAAATAAGAAGCAGATGTAGCAATGTCTTATGAAGAAAGTATTTTTGGCAAAGAAAGGGGACGAAAGGTGTTTTGAAATTGGAGTCTTCTGAAAAAGAGGTACAAACTTCTCTAAAGGTGGAACATTCAGGAAATCAATGAGCAATGCTCTCTTAAGAAGTCTTACAAGGAGTGCATCATGAATAGCCTTGAATGCCTTTCTTGCACAAGTTTCAGCAGTAAGAAGCATCCTATGAACAAGCAGCAAAAATAAATATTTTTTTCTGGGAAAGAGGTTTTCAACAAGCATTGTTTCCCTGTCATCTCATCTCCTGTTCAACCTGCATATTATTCATTTAATCAAAATTTATATCCCATTGAAATTGTTTAATAGCCTCCACTTCCCATTTCTCCCCGCTTAAGTAATCAAAATCAACTGCCTCATCAAAGGGCTAAGTTTCTGTTTTTCCATTAGCAACTTGGAGTTAAGGACGAGGTCATGCCTAATTTGCAGTTCAGAGTGGGTAACCCATCAAGATGTTGGACCGATACTTATCCAAAAATAAGCAATTTTGACATTGCCTTCAATCTTGCTCCAGGTCAGGAGAGATCTTAAATTTTCAACATAAGATAGAACCTGGTTCCCCGCGATCGGGTCATCCCAAATATTGACCTCGTTGCCATCTTTTAGGGCCCACGATTAACAAGAGATAATAATCCTTCTTCCAAGGAAAATGTTTTACACTTATTTGGATCTGATTAAAAGAGGTTGAATTTCCAAAGCATGTACCTCTTGCGTGAGATTTCTGCAGTAGTTTCAAGCAGCCCGGCATTCCAATGTCTTAGTTTCCCATTGATAAGGTTCCAATAAAGTTTAGTTTACTCTGGAAAATTTCAGCGAACCAAGGAAAATTTCTGTTTTACTCTGTTTTCCACCAGCTCAGAGGAAGCTGTGCACTCAGGTTTCCAACTCGTCTAGAAAACCCAGCAGTGCAGCAATGATAGAGCTTTAAAAGACAAAAAGAAAGGAGAGAATAGATTTGAAGAGAACACTCCTGGTGTGGAGATATAAGATCTGGTGGACCAAGACCAGATTCTTTTCTTAGCTTTGTCAAGCATAGGTTTCCAGCAACTAAGGATGAGAGATATATGATATATCTAACATGGGCACTCCCAATAGGTAGTTTAGAAAGGTCCCATTTAGAGTAGCCAAAACCCTAAGAAATTTCAGAGTGAAAGGGATTTCCAACATTTATTGCAAAGACATTATTTTTGTTGTCATTCACCTTACCTCCAGAGTCCTCCAGGTATAGGAAATATGTTCTCAAACAGTGTAAGGAATACTACTGAGCAGTAGCATTCTGTTTTTACTGTTCAGACACGCACCCATCCTTGATGAAGTAAAGTCCAAACCTTTATAACTAAAGCATCAGTATTACACCTTTGGACCATAAAATAACATGTAATAAGAAAATATGAACCCAATCAAAAAGACACTTGGCAGTCTGCATCACTTACCATTCAATGTGACATAACTACAAGAAAAAGATTCAATGGGTTAAATTGCTTACCTTTAATATGCCCAGTAAACTCCTTAACTGGAGAAATTGTATTCCGCACATCCCAGACCTGAGAAGGAACAACAAAAAATTATCTATGACAAGCCTGTATTTTACTTGGATTAAACACAAAACAACCAAAAGCATCCATATATACCTGTAAAGCAGGTGACCATTCATCATCTGATGCTACAATAAGCTGTGTTGCGGCATCAGGATTCCATTGTAAAACAGAGCCACGTCTTCGAGTTGAATCAGAAAAGCTGTTAACAGGTACAACAAGGGAGTTTTAGGACTTCTTGAAAATATATATACCAAATGTTCAAAAAATTCAACACACGCACTGGGAGAAGCCCAAAAGTTATATTTGAGACAGCACTATATAATGAAAGTACATTACCTAATAACAGGTTTCTGGCGTCTTAAATCCCAAACCACTGCACATATTGCATGCCAAGTTTAAAAATTCCATTAGTGTTGGTTGCTCGATATAAAGCTTTCCTACTGAACTGATTCATTATTGCATCATAAATAAAGTAAAACATGAAATGTAAAATAAAAGAGATTATGTCAAACACCAACAGCCACACCTGTTGTTCCACTGTATGAAGTTGAAGCCAATATATGTTGAACCTTCCGATTCCAAGATAAAAATGAGACTTCGCCTTGAGCACCTGATCCCACACCCTGCAAAAATATTTATTATTACACTCGTAATATGAGGCATGCCAATAAGCCTTGCATAACTTTTCAGACAGTTGCAGTTACATCTCATAGTAGAATCAAACCTCACCTTAAGTGGTGGGAAATGAGTAGGTGCCAAAGGGTTTGCAAAATCCCAGATACAAATCTCCCCATCTCCAGCACCAGACGCCAACAAATTTGGAGAGTTTGGATTGAATTCCAGACCACGAACCTGGAAACAAGAAGGTGCAATAATTGTCGTGTTGTTCTAAGTTTATAAAATACCATCTCTAACATTACTATCACTTTAAGAAAATAACAAACATAAAAGCAAAATACCTACATTTCCTGTGTGCTTTTCTAGTCGTGCCATAAGAGCACCTTCAGTGTCCCCAGTACTGCAAGGAAAACCTTTCTTTTATTGAGTAACAGAAATGCAATAACCATGATTTCAATAAATCCTAAAAGAAATCATTTACCACCTAGCTTCACTTTGTTAATGCAAAAAGATGACCTAAAATAGCACTTGAATGGTGCTAAGATTCATTTTTAAATCGAACATGGCTACAAACAATTAGAAAAACTAATTGCAAGTTAATTAACAATTTGAATGTTCAGATTAAATATAACAAAGGGAATTTCCAGAATATCAGTTCATTAAAGTGATTAAAACCTCAACTTACTAAGCAAGCACACCCTGTCCATACAAGAGAGGTCTCTGTAATGTAATTGATATATTTTTCATTCTCAATGTATTAAACTAACGATCCCTGGCTGGAGAGTTATCATCCATAACGTAGATTGTCTAGAAATGCATTTTAGTCCAAAACTCGATCTATCTTTCAGATATATGGCAACATATGCCCTTAGATACTATAGCAAGTTTGCAGTTTTCATTTCTCATTTTGAAACAAGTGCTGAATCAGTAGATCACATTAATTAATCCCGTGTCTAGAATCACTAGATTGTATAAATTTATCTAACGAATTTACCTATTACTCTATAGGTAGCTTTAGTAATATGCAGTCCCAAGCAGAATGTTTAAAATGAGACTTTGCATGTCTTCAGATTTGAAACTTTGAATCTTTCCTGTGTTATTTTGTGCTTTGAATCTCACTTGTCAGGAGAACCACCACATCACAACAGAATACTAATTTACCTCAAGAGCTCTACAATGAACCAATGAAGGCCAAAGATCCTCATATATATTGAAGTATACCATTATAAAGGAGATAACACTGTAGTGGTTATAAAACAGCTAAGTTTGGAAATGGCAACAAACGAGTTCTACCTAATAAGAATCTACCTAATAAAAAATATTCAGACCATTTTGATAGGCTAACATGATATTATGACAGTATAAAAAAGGAATAGACAACAGACTTGCATCAAATGTAGCATCAGAAAAATATTAACTTTGTGATATTGAGATTGAGACTCAAGCATGTGCCAAGGAAATATTCCCATTTACCTTTTGTTGATGCCCATACATGCACATTAGCACATGTGCACACACATATTTATTTTGATATAGTTCCCCAAATACTTTTTTTTCTCCTTCAATTGAAAATCACCAATGACAAAGCAGATATATTGGTCTCCACCTTTAATCTGAAGATGACAATTGGCAAGCTACAGAATGACACCCTGATAATGTAATTGTGCACTAATAAAAACTTTTAGCTCTAAGAGGAGGCAATTTACTTTTTTTTAAAACAGAACTTGATTACCATATAAGGAAATGCAAATTTAAACCCTCTGAAACTAGCCACGTGATGTTTCAACAATTATTTAGTGTCACTGTAATTTTCACCCTTCATTATGTTATAAGAATTTATCTACAATTTATTCTAATAATATTAATAAATACGCATATCTGACAATTTACAAGTAGTAACAATATGACTTTTGCTATGTCTGACACTTTACAAACCATGGAACATTTTCCAGTAACTGTAGCTGTAGCATTTAATTTATATCTAGAAGCATTGCAGGATATCAATTCTATAGACTGCAGTAAATTACAATCAATGTATGACAGTTCCAACTACAAAGTATAACTGCTATAGGTATTCTACTATTCTGTATAAATAAACTAATTCAAACAAAGTCTTGTAATCCGTGTATTCTATATTTGCTCCCATAAGTAATGGCTATGTAGCATAACATGCACTGCAATTTTGGCAGTACAGTGTAATGAATTGAAACCTTTCAGAAGACATGCCCCAAGTCAAACAAACAATTTTTATCTGACAGACTGAAATAATATCCTGTTCATGTATTTATTTTTGGGACTTTGACTGCTACTTGCAACAATTTTCACTCCTGTGCAATGCTCTAAGCTAAGTCACCTGATTCACCAATTTGTATTGGAAATACTCAATAATCAACGAATGTAAATCAGTGAAAATTGTCAAACCTAATTGACCATGTGAAAATCTAACATATCCACACATGCTTTCAACTTTGAAAGCATAAGCACTGTAAGTCATCAACTAAATTCTATTAGTACTATGACAACTAAAATCTACAAAATTAAAAGCTTTCAAGAATAAATCCCGTTTTTCAAGATGTTTAGCAATAAAATTAAGCCTGACGACCATGATTCTAGTCCCACTGGATACTTCCCATGTTAAAATGCTGTAATAATGCAGGCCACACCTTGACAAGGCAAAGTACAATTCCCAGACTAATTTTGATGGGAATAGAAAACCCCTTGGAAGTGGCTTCTAATATGAAAGTCGTCCTAAGCATGATGACTGTGGGACAGTGTTGCCAGAAATGCATCGGGAAGACTTTGTAGCGCATTTGAACAGAAGAAACACAGTCTGGAATGTGAACTGGCATTTCCAAGCCCCCGTAGCATTTCTTTTTCTAATGCAACAGTCCTTTAAATGAGGGAGGCAACATCTTTCTTTCTGCTGCATTTAAATGTTCATCCCATTCCAATGTTATTTGGTTGTAAAATACAAGTCAGAGGGTAACGAAATGATTATCCACCTGTTTAAAGGGGAAATGAGGAATATTTTTGCTTTTTACTTTATTCACTTACTATCAACTGCTGAAGTCTGCATAAATAATGCCATACCATCCTTTTTAACCTAATCATCTTTGATCAACTGTCCAAATACAAAACATTTCACAACCGTATGTCTACACATGTATGAAAGTATCAACTGCTGAAGTCTGCATAAATACTGCCATACCATCCTTTTGAATCTAATCATGTTTAATCAAACGTCCAAATGCAATACATTTCACAACCATGTGTCTGCACGTGTACAAAAGTATAGTGTAAATTAGTGCTTTTAATACTAAAAATTTCTTTACTATAGCATATTATGTCATTTATTTTTTGAATGCTCGCAGGTAATTCCCAAAATCATTTTCTATTTTAATATGTGTATTAGTATTATAATGCTTATATGATATAATAATATCAAGGAGTGCCCAAAAGGGCTAGCCCAACCGGGAAGTCTTGGATTCAAGCCCCCAATTTAAATGTGCTGGAGGAGTGGGGCATTTACAACAGTGCCAGAATTATAGTTGCAGGCTAATTCGAACCCGTGACCTCCAACGAAGAGGCTTCATAGGTGCACTCACTTATTGATTTCCCTCAAATCAAAAATATATATGTAAAGGAGTTTTTTTTTTCTTAAAGAACAATTATTGCTTATTTTTAATGTTCAATGCATATTTCCAAATCCAACCATATCATAATAAAAATGATCTATACGACATTTTATTTTCTTCACTCCAAACTAGAGATGAATCTCTTAAAAGAATTAAAATGTATATACAATTTACATATACGAAAAATCTGTTTCCTGTGGGAAACTTTACTAATTTCGTTTTTCGTCACATTTCTGTTGCTGCTCTTGTATCGTGCTTCTCATTTCAATTTTCTGGTAGTATAGCTGTGGGGTGCATGTGCTATCAAAAAGAATTAATACTGAGTCTATCTAACTGCAAATAAAGAAGTTGGGTGCTCAACATACTTTCAGCAATATTGAAAAATGCCTAAATAGCATGGGCATCTTTCCAATTTATATTTAGATTGTAATAAGCAGCCATGAAATTTGAACACAAACTCTAATAATTCTATTTCTCTTATTTTTTAGCTTTAGCCAACAAAAAAATCAAATTTTGTTCACTGAATTTCTAACCAAATTCGAGCGAAGTGACTTAGCCAATAAGTACCACTATAGATAGGCCATGGATTAGAAAGATTTTACTACAGTCCCTCTATACATTCTTAAAACAGCAGGCCACAGAGCATAGACTGTAGTCGATAAATATTTTAGACCCAGCACATCAAATCAGCCAATTGCCATGACGACTTAGGATTAATTGTAGCCTATGAATGTTTATAAAAGACAGACAATGGGAAATAAAGTCATGTTCATTCGTTCATTCCGGCAAACTGTACTATTGTTGCACTTGCACTAAGTGTAGCTATGCCACAAGGATTGCCTGGTCTTTAGCAACGGTGTGGAGAATCTCTCTAAGGCTGAGCTTTGAACCCAGGGTTTTTCATCAGTATTTATATACACACATCAAGTGGTCCTAATCCCTAGGAGATTCTCCACACCGTTGCTAAAGACTAGGCAATCCTTGTGGCATAGGTCTTCCACATACTCACAGGGAAAGACAAACTACACCTTCCTATAAATGATCAAAATTTCAGCTGACAGCAGTCAAATCCATTATGGAACCTACTGTCAGTGAGACAATTATTCCCACAAAGTAACTCTGTTGGCCTGTTTGTTTTTGAAAATTGGACCACTTTTTATAACAACTTTTGTGTGGTGTAAATAGCCTGGGCACATAAACAATTTTGAGCTGGTGAGACTCACCACTGAAATGCTACTTGTTAGGACGCCACAGCTCAAAGCCTAGCTGCAAGAAAATTGGAGCATTTTTTGTAAAAACTTTAGCAGTGGAAACAGCCTCGTCACATAAATAATTGTGAGTGACTGAGACTCGCAACTCAAATGCTACTTATTAAGACACGAGTTCCTCATGCTCCTCAGTTCATTTTTGAAAATTGGACCATCTTTAGTAATAAATTTTGCATTACAAACAGCCTGGAAACTAAATAATATTGAGCTAGTGAATCTCACTGCTCAACCACTAATTGTTAGGGCGACCGATTTCCAAGACAGGCTGCGAGAACATTCTATCACAGGGGGCATGCAGTATGCATCCATTGCTGGAGACCAGGCGATCCTACCGACCTGTGGATTACAGCAAATTGCAAGGGCAGCAAATTATACATTTCTACGAGTGACCAAAACATCAAGATGTCAGGGAGAGATCGATAATGGGCCGACCTTCTAGCAATGATTATCATTGCAAATTTACGCCAAATGGTGGACATCTACTGCTTTCATCAGATTGCTGGAAAGGTAAACTCTATCGAAGGCTTGCTTGGGACACGAGTAAATGGAATTGAAGCTAAAATAAGAACAACAGGCCAAAAACGATAGAAACTAATAGGATTTTTTCAAATTTCCAAATGAAAATATATTAAATCGCACGATTTTCTAGAATCATATTTAGAAATGACACAGTGAATCCAGAAAATTAAATGGCTAGAAAAGCGCTGAAATGAAAAATTATAAAAACAGAAACATCAGTTCTAAAGCGCACATGTTTCGTTATTATGCGACCAGAAACGCAGATCGGGTATATCAGCAATAACAAAGATCCACAAAAACCCTAAAAACCCTACAGAAAAGATGCCTACCTCATAATTTTAGCCGGATTCCAAACATTAATGCTGCCGTCGCTTAATCCACCGGCAATTACTCCGTAAGGGTACTCCTCCGTGCCAATCCCAGAGTTACCCCACGATAGTCTGTTAAACTGCTCGCTACTCGCGCACTCGCCAACGACCGGGAGCTCCTTGCCATCGGAATTGAAATCCAACCTGAATATCTCCAAATGGGCGGAAGGGCTGTCCGACAGATCGAATGCTCCGGCCAACGTACCAGTTGCCAAAAAAGGCGCCTCTGAAGAAAATGCAACCAGCGCAGATCGTGTCGTAGTCTTTAGGACCTCCATTTTAGTGGCAATTTGGCCTTGTTCACGTATCTTTCCCTGATTAAGACTACGTGTTTCTGATCGCCGCCAGATCTCAAAGGAAATTACTGGATCGGATTTACGGCAGAGACTTTTTCCCTTGAGTGTATTCAGGCATGGAGTTTTGCTCTGCAAATCTCATAATCAAAATGTTGTGTGTCGTTACAGTGAAAAATGAATAGGGTGAAAAAAGTAAAATAGCGGAGATGCGATTTTGTTCGTCGGTTTTATCTATTATTTTTGCCTTGCACTTTGAAGCGGAGAGAAGATGATATTTTTGATACTTCTATTGTGAATATACGTATGACCAAAATTTTTAGGGACTCGCATTCATTGGTGCTTATATTCTCGGCATAACTAAATAATTTTATTTTTTTAATTTTTTAAAATATGGGGCGAGTTTGTCATATATTATTGTATGAACTAGCAATTGCATGTGTACAATGCAATGTGAACACGGAACAATATATGTTATTTGATATAGTTATTGCTTTTGTAGTTGATGTTGATAAGGGGTGTGATTGATTTTGTAAGTGTAGAAATATAGATGAGCCACTTAATTTTAAGGTTGTTTCTACATTTCAAACTTGTTACAAATTCGTACATGAATACATTTGATATTGTTTTCAATAGTTAATTACTTTTATAGTTGATGTTGTATGTATTTAATTCGGGTTAATTGTGTTAGTGTTGTGTCGGTTGTTCGGTTGGTGTTTTGTTGAAAAAACCTTTATTGTACAGTTGATAATGTGTGTGATTGATAGTGGTAGTGTAGGAATATAGATGAAACATTACATTGAAAGGTTGTATGTGTACATTTAATTTTGTTACAGATTCGTACATTTAAAGTTGCAAATCATATTTCACAACATCAAATACATGAAGACCTATGTACACATAATGAGACATGTATACATTTGCAGTATTTATATCATGAATGGTAGCCTTTTGTGGGCAATTTTATTTTCAATAAACATGATTACATTTGATACCCCTTGAACGACATTACCGCTTTGGATACATGAAATGTTGAGTAAAGTACTAGTGGAGGTGTTATTAAATAAGAGGATAGTATTTACGATGGGTTGAGTGATAGTAGTCTTGCTTCCTCCTTTCTTCTTGCTCCAAGTGTTGGTACATGTGCCATATTTGAGTACCTTTCGAATGAAAAAGTAGGTGAAATGCGTAGATTTGCAAGTGAGGGAACTTTGGAGAAAGTTGTGAATGTCAAACCCTGCCTTTCAATGGTTCCAATGTCAACAGATTGCTCTATGCAAAGTAAGTCCCTAGACTTGTGGATAGTTAATCCCCAAGCCATTTTAATCGGCAATTGTCTTTGATTCCCTCTTGAAATAGGGGGTATGGGAATATGTAACAAGTTGGAGGGATCCCAACATGGGTCGTTGTATCTATCAAATTTGACAAAAATAAATAAAGGTAATGTTGGTGGTTGCATTGATGCGTCGTAGACAATGTCGGTGATTGTTCCTGTAGCACCATTTATGAGGCCTGCGTCAACCCATAAATTTGCAATAAGCATGATTTTTGTTGTTTGCATAGTAGAACTTTGTGTTCCAACTGATCATCATCAGGATTTCTTAGTCCAACCCACTGTTACTTTCAAAGCAATGGATTGGGCGATCGGAACATTCAATGCCTTCAACATCTAAAGGTTGTGGGAGTCCACCGAGATCATTTTTTGCAAACAAATGTGGTGTGTCCTTAAAATGTTGAGCTCTTACTAAGTTAGGTGTGTGTCTATGCGAGACATTAGGAGTTCCCAATCCTCAATAAGAGGGGTTGAATCTCGCATGTGGAGCAATAAATTCTGGAATGAAACTTGTGCATTGGTTGTTCCTTGTTCTTTGAAATATTGTTTGCAATGTAATGGAAGAATTGAATCCCTTCCAAAGGTTGGTTCCGTAGGATTTACTTGCATAAAGAGGATTGTCCAAAACTAGTGGTAATTGGCCGAGGTCTCCAAGGAGCATGACTGATCTATTCCCAAATTCAGATGTTCTTGAGTGTGGGAAAGCTTTGCCTAGCCTATTGTCAATTTTGCTTAGTAACTTTGGGCCGGTGAAACTCATTTCATCAATAAGAACATATTATATATGTTTCAGTGACTCTTGAAAAGATGATAATGCACTGCCTTCAAGGGTTCTCAGTTATGTGATTAGAATACGTAGGGCTGCATGGATTGTGGAAGCGAAGATGTTGAATGTTGAAACACCGATAGGCGAGCACAAGTAGAGGTGAGGGAGATGTGGTTGATGATGTGAATGAATTTTAGATTTTATTTATCAGAAATGATTTTCCTGTGTCAGTCGTTCCTTGAATTATCAATCTTAGTGGAGGTAGAAGTTTTTGTTTGTTGAATGGTGTAGTATGGTATCAAGAGCTAGTTGTTGTTCTGAAGACAAAGGAAGTGTGGAAGATGGTGGTGTGGCATGCATGTTGTTGTTAATTGTGTCTTCCTTTTCTCTCTCGATGAATGATGAACTAGTTATCTCAAATCTGGTGGAACGTCATGTATGCTCCAATTATTATGTATGTCGAAATCTTGTTTCCCCAACATTTCAAGATTGTCAAGACCCATGTTGTTTCCCGAATGAAGTTGTGCGAAGACTTGCCATTCTTGCAATGGTTCATGTTGAATATTACATTCGGCCTCTGAGTTAGAACTAACATCTATAGCATGTCTTATGTTTGTGGTAGTGTGTAAAACATGCCACAATCTGTAGTTATGCTTGAACATGTCCCAAGTGTCGTTGATGTCATGTGGGATTGAGCCAAAATCGGTGGCAATATTTCTGAAAGGCTTGTATAGAAGGATTTTTGACCAACAGAAAAGGTCATATGACAGTGAATCCTAAGTTGGGACATCCACAAATCTCGGGTGGACCCGAACAATTGCTTGAGTCGGTCACATTTTCCATTTATCGCCTTTACGGTTCTTATTGTAGCTCCAATCTTGAGCAACCTGGATAAGTTGTAGGTGTTCCATGTTTGTAGGATGAGCTTTATATACATCCAAGAAAGCGGTTGTTTGTTGTGCATCAACATCACTTTCAACGACATGTCTCAAAAATTTGTTGCCAACATTTAATGATACAAATGAACAGTTACACATAATAAGTGGAAATTTTTACAGCATGTGGCATGTTTCTTGTGCGCTTATGTCATGTTCAACAATGCTTTTTGTCAACATTTTGTGAATCGCAATATGTGCTGGAGAATATGCGTCAACATCTCTTGAAAATATGGATAGCATTTGGTGATACATTTATGAACATTGCTCTGCTTTTGAAGCATATTTTGCAATATACTTAAGAATTGCATGGCGGGAAAGTACCGGTTGGCAATCGACATTTTCTCTCCATATGTATATCATAGTTTGATTGTGGATGTTCAATCTGTCATCGTTTCTGGAAGGGAGGTACTTAATTTTCCCATCACTTTCAATGAGCAAGGATGACGTAGGTTGCGTGGCCCAGGGGGCGTTGTACCTACACTATAGCTGTGACTGCTTTCTACATAGGCATGTCTGCTCTGAACATTTAGTGTGGCGTTGAACACGGTTAAACAATTCTTCAAGCTCTACATGTGGGGAGGAGGATAGAATTTTTGTTGTATCTAGCAAGCAAGGGTCGTCTAGGAGTGACTGCGAACAAAATCCAAGCGGTTGCAAGTCGAACGGGGGTTCTAGGCAGACACAAACTTATCAAAGTATTGTTTTGTCGCCTCAATAACTGTTGTATCCTCCTAGTCCATTGCATCAACTTTAGGCGCATTCTCGAGCCACAATAAATCGTGGACATGTGCGGAGCCTCTATGTTGTCATTCATACCTGCAAGACGAGGGAACATAAATATTAGCTATGTAGTTTGGGAAAAACTTTTAAATAAGTAGATTTTATTACTTGTACCAAAAGTCCACTACTCCAAGTTCCTTCTGCAATATTTATTTGTGAAATATTGTGAATATGTGATGCAGGTATGTTGATACTCGATGAGGGTTAGAGACAATGTTTAGTGTTCTCCAACGCTATGCGCGCTCGAGGATCAACTGGGAATTCACCAAACATAATATTATGGAGATTTGGTCATTTATTGTTTGCAACACTTAGAATGAATAATAAGGTTGGTGTCCCCAATCATTCCACCATATCTAAAAGCTCGCTTCTACTTTTTCCCACAATGAACGTGTCCTTGAAGGCTCGATCAAAAGTGCACTAAGTTTTTCGGCAGGTTGTCTTTGGGGCATTCCAGTAGTTGTCTTCACATATCTCTAATTGTCGAGGGATTCTAGATTTGAGGCTCTATTTCATGAAAATTGTTGTTGTGGATTGGCTCATGTGCCACATTATGAGGTTTAGAAGGAAGTAGCAAAATCTTGGGTGGGAACTAAAGCACCCATCATGGTAACACATCAAATGAAGAGTGTATTCATGCATTAGAACTTCTTTCATGTGGGGTTGTTGCCACATTGTTTTTCCTGTTGTAAACAAAGTTGGGAAAGCCATTGAGAACAGGCCCTCCGTATTATATTCATTTATTGGTGAGAGCCCAAGCTCTAGTCATGGCATGGTAAATAGAGTGTTACCATCGTGGTTAAGCAAGAACTATTCGATTTCCTCTTCTTTTGTTCCTATATTGTGAGGTGTTGGCATGAAAGACGATGATTGTTCATACGTTTCATCAGAGTCAATGGGAACATCAATACCATGAGTTGTAGAGGCGCTTTGTATTTGGGGTAGTTCCATTGTGGCTATGTTAAGAGAGGAGGAAACATTTGATGACTCGAATGGTAGAGAGGAAAGGGCATCATTGTCAATTAAGACATATTTTTAATAGGGATAGTGTTGGATTTTATAGTGCAAGGTTTCCCAAACACGGTATCTACTGACGTAGAAATCATATTTTTTTAAATTAAATCCTTCCCTTTGTATGAGAACTATGTCCAAATCTCCAAGGTGATGGGGTAAGTGCTTTTCTATTGAAGTAATGTTTTGCGGAAACTTATGGTGTGTCTTGAGTATTTGTATTGCCTACCACATACTTAGGCGACTTACAGGAATGGATTAACTCGTGCGATAAGCATCTCCTCAATTTGGGTTAAAGACGTAAGAACAATAGACTGCTTTTTCAAGGTCCATGTTGTTCCATGAAGAGAAGCGATGGTCATGTTTTTCGGATTTGCATTTGTTACTGAAGGGAAAGCCTTCATAGGAAATTTTTTTAATTCCAAGGTAATTTTCCAAACAAATTGAGCAATTTTAGATGTTCGCCAAAAATCTATTCTTTTGCGAAACCGACATTGGGCTTCAATAATATGCAACTAGGGCGGGAATATGGGAAGTCTCTGTGTATGGGAATGGGTGGGGTGTTACTGTTTGAGTCGTTTTTCGATTGCAAGGTGGAAAGTTGTCAGAAGGAGAGGAAAAACTGGTTGTACATGTGCAAGGAACCAAAAAAGGTCGAGACTTGAGACAGTTTCATGTGGCGTCCTAGATATTTGGGGAAATATTGCAATAGTTAGCAAAGATGGGCTTGTACGAAAAGGAATTGGTATGCTCGTGAAAATTTGTTTCCACGAAGTTACTTGCGAAATGTTGGTTGGTAATCCTTCAGTAGTTGTATTTGATGGCAAGATTGGAATGTCAGGGAATCGTAGGTTGTTGGTCAATGTAAGTTAAAGGATATTAGAGATTTTCATTGTTATATGCTCCAATTTATGGCATCGTTGCTCAACAGTTATGTGTACTTTATTTTTGCGTAGTTCTCTCTTCATTGGGCTCATTTTGCAGGAGTCGACATGATTGCGAAGTCACTGACTTATGGAGTACCACCATTGAAAAAAATCATGTGGGTCAATAAGGAACGATACATTGTTTGATGACATACAAATGCAGAAATAAGTCAAAATATAAAACTATATACAACTGTAATGCATGTGGAGTTCCAATGGGAAATACGTAAGAGGTAACAATTTGAGTATAGAAAAACTACATTTTTTCTTAAGGAAAAGAGTATTAGTTATATGGAAAGATACAATGCGTTCACATAGTATACAAGGATGCAAATACATACATAACAAAAGTGCAAGTAATTTTCATTTATTTTCTTAAAAGTACTTACAATCCACATAGTAGTAGGAGACAATAATATGTCAGTGTATAAGGGAATACAACAATTTTCTTTTGAAGCAGGGAAAAAAGTGAAACATAGATATGAAATAAGCAACATAGCGGTGATAGTTCAAAGTATAGAATGGGATGGGTGAGGGTGTAAAGTTTGAAGGGACAGGTGGGTTAGAAATCTTTGCATAAAGGTTATGGAGGAGTTGCACTATTTTCCACTTTCTTTGAACTGAGGATGACACATTTCAATCTGTTGTTTCCACAATATGTCTCTTTTTTCAGGGAAAGTGTGAAGCAATATTCGTTACCAATGACATTGCTTGTAATTTCACTAGTCACATCTTCGTCTATAGACAATAAATGGAGATCGCTAGCTATGACTAACTCGGTTATCTCATCAAAAGTGATAATTGATTGAAGTTCTCATGTTGGGTCCTTTAGATCGATCCTAAGTGCATATCTATAATCATAGTTTTGAACTAGTACGTTGCATGAACTCGAATAAAACCATTACCATTCTCTCTCTCCTTTTTCCCGCATTGTTTGTCACCTTTTTGAAAAGGACATGCCTTGTAAAAAAAAATTGTCCATGCGATATTTGTGATTTCTGCGATAACCATGACCATTCATTTCTCTCAATGTTCCCCATCTGTAGTACCTACGAAATCATTGTTACAAAGGTCAAGCTTTTTGGAGGGCCCATAAATTGGCTTGTGATAGAGGGTGTCGAAGGGAGTAGTCATTAAAATCAACCCAACCATGAAGTGTATTGGTTTCTGAAATTAGAGGGTTGACGTAACATTTGGTACTTGAAACAGTGTCAACTGAGGTCCCATTGAAATTAGAGACGTGAGCAACTTTTAAGGCAAGGACCGAAAGAGGTCGTATAGAAAGTATGTCTTCGAGTTCTTTTCTTATCTCATCTAAGTTTTCCCCACAATGTGACACTTACATTGAATCCCGACATGTCCTTTAATTATAGAGTTCTTCTCTTTGTTTCAGACTTGTCATGCCTACGAATTATTGAGCATGGTGACATTGCAAGAACAATGCCAATCAAATCAATTGTAGAACTGCAGTGCTTACAAGTATGTCCTTGATTTTGGTGAAGTGAAAGTGATGGGAAGGTATTGTATCCTCATTTGCTATGAGTGGAGTTATGGTTGAGGAAGGTTGCAGGAAAATCTCCAAAGCATTGTTCAAATGGTTGTAACATAGCTTTGCATCAACAATCCTCGCAATCCTCCCATTAGAAATTGTATATAGCTTCCCATTTTCAATCTGCTCATAGAATGTTTTTGCAGCCTCATTGAAACATGTGATGTGGATTTCCCTCCTTCCGATCCACAAAATCAAACACAAACACGAGTCATCTCCCCTTGCACCGTGATATTTGTATTGGGTTTTTTTGCTGAGGCACGACCCTCTACAAACCACATGTGCATAGATGAATTCAATGCACTTATTTTAGTGGGTGTTCTCACAAAATATTGATTAACCTAGTTTGCACTTGCATCTATTTGTAACAACTGACTATGTTCGAGAGCATTTGTTGGTAGTCAAGTTGAAGCACCGATTACCAAATTTGTTTTGACAACATCCATTTCAATGACGAGAACAATCTTGCAATGGAAAAGAAAATTAGGATAGAATTAGAACTGAGCAACAGATGGAAAAAACAAACAGAAAGAAATTATAATTAATATAGGGAGTTTATATACATTAGTAATCGAGCAAGAGATGAAGCTTATAATTCACTTTTGATCATTCTAACGCGGGATTTGTGTAAGCACACAATGGATCCTTCTTGTATTGATTTATCGGTTACATGACTTGAAAATTTGGAGGGTAGAAGTGATGTCTTAAAATGTATCCCATCTGAAAGGTCAACACGATGTTGGGCACCCGTGTTGAGAATGGACCTTAGGGAGGACAAGTGCAGTATTTGAAATGTGGGATCAATATTGCAACCACCCTCAATCAATTGAGAAATGCATAGTTGTTGGATTACAAAAACCGAACATGTATTTTTAAAAAAATGATTGTTTGTTCAATATGTACTTGCCACAATACATACATGGAATTATTTGGAACGAAGTTACGGTTTTTATCAAAAACACTTATAAACAAACCACTACTGACTACTTTTTACAATCAAATTTCTTGCTTTTTGCTTGTGCATTTTTTTGCATGTTTCTTATATTTTTTTCCAATTGCAGATGCCTCAATTGGTATTCTTGTTCTCCTCAATTTGTGGGGTGGTTCATATTTCAGTGCATCTTTGTTAGAATCATAAATCAAGTGGAAGCCTCATGAACGATCTCTAATTGTTTGGAATTTGGAGAGAAAATTTGGGGATGTTGGCATCAGGTGGAGGTGATCTTTGATCATTTCGGCTATCACTTTGTTTTCGGTGGTTTTGGTTACCTGCAATGCAAAACATTAACAAAAATTGAAGATGCTTAAACTCTTCCTCCCTTTGCAAGTGAGGTGTAGTTAATGTCAAACCTATTGTAGGGAGTGGAATTGTGTTTCTAGTTTGTATCATATAAAATTGGAGAGGGAAAATAAGTATGTTAGTCTAAAAAGATGTTCTTAGGTATGACGGGTAACTTAAAAAGCCTTGTTGATGATCAATCTAACGTCCAACTTGGGATGCTTTGAAATGGCCTCATTGGGGAGCGATCCTCTCAACACATAACGAATCTTGTCATTGACGAAGGCACATGCCCCCACATGTCACTTCGGAAAAAGGATTGGAGCCAACTAAAAATATAGATGAAACAATCAAAAGCAAATAACATGAAAGCACTCTACAATAATCTCTTAGTCTATAACATGTAATAAACAGAACAAATGAATAAATACTTCAATCAATATTGAAACCCACCTGAAGTTCGTTTAGAGACAACACTCTCTTCTTTACCGCAGGAGAAAGAGAATCACAAATATCTTGCAAAAAAAGTGAAAGAAGAAGTTAATAAAACTAAATGTACGTGGTAAGAAGATGCGGGAAGAGAGTGGATGCATATAAAATACTTGGTGTGACTAAGAGAAGGTATAACTTTTCTCTACTAAATTTTAACATTTATCCTTCATCAGAATGATGAATTTTTCCATGAGTAGAGATATATTTAACTAATGGTTTAAGTGAAACATGGGATGCTAGTTTTTAGTGAAAAAGGAAGATTTAATATTAAGTAACTTTTTTCCCAGATCACGAGAATAGTGAATTATCAACAAGTAAATAGTTGGCACCAAGATCGTGTTATATGTCTTCTAATGTTTGGAATAGCTATCGTCTGAGCTCTAGGAAACAAGTATTGTTTTATACATAATCTTCAAAAACTGCACAACAATAGGTGGAAGATAAAATACTTCATTCCATATTTTGAGGATCTGTGGGCATTGAAGCCTTTATCTTTCAAATATTCTTACAATTTAATAATATGTTTTTCTCAAATAAAGAACCTAGACTTCTTATTTTGGGCTGGGACTCGGGGTTCATAAGTAACTTTTTCCCCAAAATGCAGAATAGTGAATTCTCAACAAGAGTACTACAGTTGGCAACAAGATCTTGTTATATGTTTTATAAAGTTTAGAATAGCTACAATCTGAGCTCCTTGCAAAAAAAAAATGTCTTATACATAATCTTGAAACTGTACAGGCAACAGATATAAGGAAAAATATTTCATTCAGTATTTGAGGATATGTGGGCATTATAGCTTTTATCTTTCAAATACTCTTAATGACATGATTTTCTCATAAAAGAACCTAGACTTCTTATTTTGTGTTGATGAAACTCACGGTTCAAATGATACCCCGTGCCTATTAGGATTGCCTGAGTTCAAACCTTGTCTGTGAAGCATTCTCCTCCATGGAGGTAATGTTATTGCCCGCGGGCTATGCATCTACATATTAATTGTTTCTACTTACAAAAAAATGTTAAGAGTTTTTCAAACTTTTTCAAAGTTGGCTTTTATTTACTCAAGTTTTCCCTAGAAGTTTTATATTCGAACTCAATCTTATTGATTTGGTCACGGCTTAGTAGTAAATTGGGAAATGACTTGGTTAAATGTAATCTAGATCAAATGGCATCTTTAGTGAGCCACTTACATTTATTTATTTGATTTTTAGGCGCTCTCAAGCTTGAGGTTAACCGTACAGGCGTAGAACATGCCACTATGTAAGAATTACCCATTAAAATTTGTGTTTTAAATTAAATCGGAAGCATGTTGAAACTATAACTTTTCTTGGGATTTTTACCAAGATATTTGCATGACTATTTTCTTTAAGCATCTTAATTTTAGTACATAGACAAATAATTCAAATCATAGAAGCGCCTCAAAGCATGATTCTCTGTGGGAGTCCATGACTATTTCTCTATGAACATTTTAACTAATATCCATTCACAGATGATCTTTCTAAGCATGAAAAAAACACTCCAGTGAATACGAAGGCATTTTAGTCAGGAACAGGGGTTTGGAAAACCTATGCAAACAACACCTTGAGATATTTTTGTGGGAATTTTTATCAAATTATTCATCACCATGATGAGTAGGTAACTAATATCCATTTATAGATGATCTTTCTAAGCATGAAAAAAACACTCCAGAGTGAATAAGAAGGCATTTTAGTCAAGAATAGGGGTTTGGAAAACCTATTTAAACAATGCCTTGAGGTATTTTTGTGGGAATTTTCATTAAAGTATTCATCACCATGATGAGTAGGTTATGCCCGTCCAATAGAATGCTTTGTGAAAACGTCAACTACAAAGGGGTCGAACTTACATACAGACATGTAATTTACTGACGATAAGGAAGATTAATGGTGATTTCAAGAATGCATCTCATCATGCTTTTCACAATCCAATAAACATAATTCAAAAATTTAATGAGGTTTTCACTTAGATTGGATCTCACAGCAAAAAATCAGTCATATTTCTTCTCGAACTCTCCAGTAAGATGCAACGAAAATAATGCGAGAATCCTTCATTGGTCATAAAGTATCCTTTCTGTTGTCGAGTATTTAACCATTCAACATGCATGAAAAAGAATTGTTAACAAAATCCCCGTAAAAGCAAATCATTAAAAATAGCCCCGCATTCAAAGATGCACCAAAAAGTAACTATTAAAAATAGGCGGAAAAATCACAAATGTCCAGACGATCGTCACACCGTCAAATTTAAGACAAACAAAAACGTCCAAAAGGGGCTTTCGTGATAGGGGAACGCCTTCGACATAACTAGTTAAAATAATAAATTGTAATGAATTGCAACTTATTGCATATTTTCGATAATAATATGATTCTTCTATCATTCACATGTAGTTTTACATTTTTATTGGGTTTATTATAACATATTATTACTAATAATCGCACTGGCAATACAATAGAGATGTCGATATGGAGGCATAAAAGAAGATAAAGTTTAAGGATTATAGGTGAAACATTGTAGGAGGAAGAGGGGTACAACACATGAAATGAAAGACACAATCTAATATCGTTCAAATATGGAGAAGAGACTTTGGATGTAAAATGTGACAATAACTCCAAGGGGAAGTAAACTAAGAGAAACAATGTGTCTGTCACTACATACATAAGCCTATTTCCATTAATATGCTCAAACTTAGAGATGTAAAGGATAAGTGAAAACCAAACTATTACGAAACAAATGAAAGTTGTATAGTTTTTTTGCAATTGTATTACTTAACACATGCTCTATGTTTTCCCCGATGAAAATAGATATCAACCGCAAGAGTTTTTATTTTGAATTTATATTTGCACTTGTCTCCTCAACATTCCAAGTTTTTAACTATCATTAAATTTGGAAGATTGTCACATGTATATTCTTACAACCGTTATTTTGGTATTTTGATGTTGTGTGGTTTTGCAATATGAGGGAGTGGTTAAAGAAGATGAGAGATGACCAAGTGTATGGGTATTCTCATAAATTTTGTAAGGAGTTTATTGAAATGCAATCAAAGAAGTAGATGTAAGGACCACATATATAGTGAAGGACATGTGGTAAAAAAATTTGACATTGAGATCAACGATCCATGTCGTATATATTTTCATTCTTCCTTAAAAAATAAATGACAAAATGGATTTATTATTATTGTTGTTATGCATGAAATATATTGTCATTCAAATACGAGACTGAAATCATATAGAGTTGTCTTTATATGGGAGTTGAAATTTTCTCGAGTTGTCATTTTAATGTGGAACCTCAAATCATACGACATCATTTTTCATATTAATATCATTTTCGACAATTGCTATAACACGAATGCTTTTGTTCACACCATTATTAGATTATGTGAAATCTAAGAATTAGTGAATTAAGTACACTAAAAGATGTAAGGGGGTTATATGAGGTTATTCTAATTAATTAACTTCCAACATTAATTATTTAATATCATAAAAATGTATGAATACTTGCAACTAATGTACGAAAAAATACATGAACTTGAAAACACAAGAGGATGGGTAAACTTAGTTGTTTACGGATGGATCAGGAAGTTTTGAGAGTGCACACTAATAAAACAAGGAGATTTAAACATGTTGATGCTTCGTTCTTGGGCCTATGACTAGAAATTGACCAGGGCAAGACCATATAATTATGTCATGTTCATTCGTATGGTCTTGACCCTACTATATGGTCTTCAACCTATTTGTATTACGAGTAACTTTCGGGACTGATTTACACTTTAAACCCTAGTTGTCGACACGTTACGAAGCCTTGTGAACATTCTAAACAAGATCTAAAACCCTAACCATGAATGGGAAACCCTGCAAAACAAACATTAGCTAGGTTGTGAACACTCTCACACATCACCGACGTTAGTAATACTCTGAAGAGGCCTCAAACCACACGTCATTCTCCACCTAGCATGTGATATCTAGTTGTAGTGCAATCAAATTTAACATTCTTTCTTTACCAAATCTTGACTTGATTTTCTCTCTTGTAAATTTAGTCGAGTGAATGACTTTGTATTCTTGTAAATGTGGGAGAAGCAGACCCTAGACTGGTGGGAAGATTCAAACCTATAGATAGTGTTTCCCTAATGAATGTGCATAGGTATTTGCGAAGTGTAAGGAGCTTTGGGTGCCTTTTGTGCTAGCTTTTGCAATAGGAGTCCATAAGAGTCTTAGAGTTGTAAATGAGGTGAGTTTCACTTGCTTATATATGCTTTCAAAGGTTATTTAAGTTACAAAGGCTGATTAAGGAGGAGTAAATGACCCAAAGAATAATATGCAATTGAAATTTCAGGATCAAAGTGAGCAAGGGCAAAACTGTACACTAGGGTCAAGACTGTATGGCACAAATTGACCCTACTATATGTTTTTGACCCTAGAGGAGAAATATGAAGTCTAAGGTTTGGAAACTGACAAATGGAGTTTCTAAATGGATTTTATGCATTCAATTCTCAAAAAATATTTACAGATGAGTGTGTATGACTAAGCAAACTAGATGAGAGACCTAGAGATGTACCAAACAAGAATGTGTAAAGTGCACTTGTTTAAGCAAGAGAGTAATGCCAAAACCAAATAATCTAATTGCCAAATATTAGTGTCTACATTTCCCCCTCTTTAAATATGAAATGAAATTGCATGCTTAAAGGAAAATATATTTGAGTGTGTAGACACATTATGTCTTTGCTTGATGTTTTTTTCCAAGATCTTGTTGTGTTAGTGTTGGCACGCTCCATAATGAAACCTGCAACACATAGTGTAGTCAATGTCCATGATAAAGAATTGAACTTTAACTCAAATGAAAAGATGTAATGTAAATGAAATTTGAAACTATAAATAGTGAAATAAAAAGATGTAAAACATGGAAGAAATACACCTATTTGTTTATGGAGGGAAGAGTTTCATATTCTTTATTTGTACTTGGAGATTTGGTTTTTTGAACTTTTCCAAAGAATTATGGGTGATCATTCCCTAATTGTGTCAAGGAGATGCTAGAGTATCGGGTGTATGGAACCCAACACATGAATATCGAAGAGAGAGAAGAAGAATGAGGATCTAAAGCACCCCGTGAAGGAAGAATATTGTGTATCAAAGTCATTCAACAACTTTGATATCTTTCCCTTTTTTGGTGAAATAATTTTTTGCATGACTGATTAATTGCTTTCACCAATGGTCACGGGGTTAGGTCCCTCCTTCTTGGGTATGAGGAGGCTCTCATTCATCAAACACAAACTAACTAGAATTGTGAGGTGGTCATTAGGCCATAGATCACACAGGAATACTCTACTAACCTTGTGGCAAAGTGCTTGTACCATGTACAAGGGAGGAATTTTCTTAGGAAGAGGTAAAGGGAAGTAGGAAAACAAAGAGAGGGGCTTAAAATTGTGAGTAGCCACTTGCAGATTCTCACCAATATTAACCAGAGTAGGTCCACATTCAATAGGAAGAAATCAACCATGTAAGCAATAGTAAGAATAATAAATCAAAGACATAAAGTTCTATGGATTCATTAATAAGAGACATAGAGTTCCTTCTTGTTTTTACAAGATTACAATGCTTGTGAAGTTGGAAAGTAAAGAGTATGGAGGAACATAAGAAATGAGATAGAAGAATGTAGCTTATTGTTTGTAGAGTAAATAAAGCCAAAAACTAATAACAACCAACAAATGTTAACCCTTTGGAATGGAGAGGCCATTCCAATTTATAGCTTACAAAGTGTCTCTTCCTCTCCCCCATGTGAATCTCATCACCACTTATGACCTTTCACATTCCCTAGAATGAAATTAAGTCCTTTTCTTATTTTTGAAAAGGGACTTCTACAATACAACATTAAGTCACTTAAGTGAATAAGACAAAAGAGTGAAAAAGTGCATTCCTAATGAATAAATAAAACTTTAGAGAGAGGGAGGGGAGAGGGAAGAAGAGTAAGAAGTGAAAATTTGGAGACGAGGAAGCTTTAGTTGATGAAGAATCTACTTATTGGACTTTAAGGAAATTCTCCATTAATGGAATTCTTTACCTCTAACCTTTTGTTGGATTAAAACATTGTGGTTACAATCTCCTTCTTTTGTGAGATGTAGACACACTCCAAAGCATTGAATAAGTGTTAAAAACACTATTAAGTGACTTGCACCATGTGAAATTGAGATGATTTCTCGTTCTTGCAAACATGATGATCCTCTTTGAACACAAGGTCGAAGTTAGGATATGAATATCATCACCTTACTCCTCTTGACTTCAAGATTCACCTTCATGACAAAGATGTCTCTTTTTTTAATGGAATCAACCTCAAGATGCTCAAACACCTTCTTGTTCATTTGTTACTCATTGGAAAATGTCTTCTTTTCCGATAGAAGAATTACTCTCATTCTCAACTGAAAGTGTGTATTGTGAAACCTTGAGTCTGTCTAGTCACCATGATGTCTCAAAATTATCTCAATCACATCCAGGTGCTCTTTCATCAACATAGGTGACTCAACATCCTTGTTTCTTGACCAATGTTCCAACACTTACTATTTTTAGTAAGCCTTAATGTAGGAAGTATATTTTTAGTTATTGATTTAATAAAAATATGCTTTTGTAAAACCCCTAATTACAAAGTAACAAAATGTACAATATGATATGCAACTACTAAATACAATATGACATAAGCAATAAGCAAGTAAAGTACAAAACCCTAAGCAAGAGGTATAGGAAGAGTGAATTAGTTGATTTACACCTTATGTCTGGGACTAGTGTGAGGTGGGAAAATTGTTGAAAAAGAATTTAAGAGTTTCGTAAATTCTCGAGATAAATTATAAACCGTAGGAATATAGTAGGACACGGACGCCCATGGCGGGAGATGGGGATGTCTCGGGCGTTGACGATCTCTACTTTGGGTGCCCGTGACTACGAAAGAATTCTAAATATGATCTTTGGTGTGTCACAAGTATGTCGCAATTACTTTGTGTTGGTCGCTTGTGTGTCACAATATGATCGTCAAGGTACCTGTAACATGTAAAATAAAGATTCACCTATAAAACCCACAATACCACATCAAATCCAAAAAAAGAAAGATGTAATATGGGGAGTCAGTGACCCAGTGGTCACCCCAAGAGTGAACTTACAACCGAGCATTGCACTACATATTAGACTCCATGTAGTTATAGTGAGTGTGTGAAAGAATTATGCCCTAGGATGCCCTTGTGCAAGTGCACTTGATAACAGGCTATAACTAAATGTACCAATGTAGATATATGTGTGGATATAATAAAGAAACTCCCCTAACCTATGTTGTGTATGCATAAAATGCAGTCCCTTGTCCCTTGAATGGATGTTAGATGGATGCTTTGAAGTGCTTTAGGTGCATTTGGATGCAAGCTTAGGTGATGATAGTATATGCTTAAATCTTGGTCCTTGATTTTGAACACATAACTATGTATTTATATGATTCCCTTATTTGAATTTTGTAATTGACAACTAGAAGGCCGACCCATAAGTGAAAAAGGTGCCCAAAAGATAAAAGAGACCCAAAAGAAGTGAGTAAAGTGGAAAAGGGTCGGGGCACCCAGAGGGGATAGGGGTGCCTGGACGCTCTTGTCCTTGTTGGGTGCTAATGTTTGGAGCCATAAAAGATAAATAATTAAAATACCGATTAGGTCATGTGGGTGTGTAAGACCAAATAAAAAAATGCATAAAATAGGACAAGGACTGCCGCTTGATTACTAGTTCTCTTGCTTAGGAATCATATGAATGCTAGTATATGTTTAGGACCTAGAAATATACCCAAGTGCATGATTCAAGGTGTCTACGCTTACTAGTTGTTAATTTGACACTTCTAAGTTTTCCGATGTGCAAGGAGTAATTGCAACCGAAGGAGTGCACTATTTGTGGTACTTATTATTTATAGATTGTGAAGCTTATGAAGGCTTACAATATTTAGAAATGGGTCTTCAATGGTCTCGAGAATGGAATGAGCATGGTTTCAAACGTTTTGTTGTTTCACAAGGAGGCTTTGATCCAATTTTCGGAGGATGTAAATCGCCAAAACTCCTTAGATTTGGAAAATGAGTTTTAATAATTGGAAATGTTGTTTGACCATTAAAAATAATGTAGACCACCATTGGATGTAAGGTTGGAATCATTTAAAAGGTGTTTTTGAGAAGGAGTTGTTATTAAAATCTCATGGGGATCGAGACAAGGGTTTGGGAGATATGAACAACTTTCCATTTTTAGTATATGAGGATGTTGACATAGTTTTAACAAGATATAACAATGAGGGGGTGAGCTTGGGAGGGAAATATTAAGCTTTAAAACTCAAAAATGGTGAATTCTTTGAACACGAATCCTTTTGATCTCACTTGCATGTCGTAACTCATGCTTGACTCAAATAGGATTAACCCCAGGTTGAATGGGCGTTGATGTGGAGTTATACCATAAATAATAGGAGACAAAGGTAAAAGGGGACAATAAGGGCTCCCAATTTTTTTCATTAGATCATGCCAAGTGTCAACTTGTGGTTTCATGAGAGTGAGATGCAGGGGGCTAGAAACTAGCACTCGGGGCTTAACAAAGGTTTTCCATGTGTCCAGGGGCTAGTTGAGAGAGAGGGAGAAAATTTATCGTCTCTCACGTCCCTTTGCATCTTGGGACAAGTACAAGAGGATGTAAAACCTTGAGAAATGTGCCATGGGTTAAAATTTCATGAGGGGGTCTGATTTCAAGTTGGGTTTAAGTTTTTACTCCTAACACTCATAACACTTCAAGTTGATGTTTTTAAGTGACGAAAACTTGCAAATGGAAGGGGAGTGCACTTTTGTGTCCCTCGTGTCCCTTTTCATGTTGGGACAAGTGAAATGGGATATATTACATTGAAAAATGTGCCAGGGGCACAACATGAGAAGGGGGCATGTTTTTGCATTGAGTTCACCTAACCACTCAAGTCATAAGTTTTAAGTGACAAAAATAAACATGCATAGGGGAGCACACTTTGGTGTCCCTCATGTCCCTTTTCACCTTGGGAAAAGTGCAAGGGGACACACCACCTTGAAAAGTGTGCTCAAGCCTTTAAGTGATGTTGATGTCATCATCCCAACACAAAATTAGAACACACAACTTGCCTTTTCTTGCCCCGAGAGTGAAAGTTGGAGTTAAGAGGTTAAATCTTATATGATTTTGACTCAAAGTCATCTAATGAGTTCATTCCCACCACGTTCAAGATTTTATTTAGATTTCAATTTGAGTTATATCCCCATTCACCCTTTTGGCATAAAAGAGCAACAACAATGACTTGAGATATCATATGAGATCTTTAAGATTTAGATAAAGATTGATGTGTCCATCATGTTGAAAAATTCCAAAATATTTCCATTGATTATTTAATGAGCTGCCAAATCCTCCCGGAACTCCCAAAATCTTCAAAACAAGGTGAATTTCTCCATCGAAGCCTTCATTCCCCATGCCCGTAGAGACCTAACTTTTCTTAAGTTGTTCCCGACGTCAATTGCTTCCAAATATTTTCCTAAAATACCTTAGATAACGTAATTTCTCCCACGTAAAACTCCCGGATGAGTTGAGTCTTCCTTATCAACTTCCTAAGATGTCCTTATGTTGCAATATGGCTAAAAATAGTCAGTTGAGTGCTTTGGAGAGCATTATTCCACATCAAAGCTTAGTCTTACATTGGAATCAGCTTAGATCTATTCCCCTACACATAAAACTCACTTAAAACCCAAGTTATCACATTTTTCTTAGCCGAAAGAGGATTTCACAGACACCTGGGACTAAATGGGTTGATAGGTTGTCTAGAGGAACAGTTCACAATGACTAAGAGAGGTTTTCAAATGATGGGCTTAGTTTTCATGGCCAAAATTTTCAATTTTGCATGCTATACATTTATCATGACAATATCCTTTAAGTGTAAGAGGAGATGAAGGACTTCCTTCAAAGAACTTAGTCACTTTAATAACTTCTATGACCCCACCGACTACATCATTGTAAATGTATGCAACCCCAATTTTGTAAATTAGGACACATAGTATAAAAGAGAATAAGTTGCCCCTATACTCTTTGCATGTATGTCACAACTAATTAGAAATTTGAATAGAGGTGAAACATGTTGAAATGTAGCCGAAAAAAAAAGGAGACCCGTGCCCCCAATATCCTTGAAACTGAAACTCGAAACTAGGTGTTATAAATAAGAAGGAATGAAATACTTCGTGCCCCATAAAATTGATATGAATTGAGTCATTTGAATTTGAATTTGTGCTAAAACATGTTCCTGTAGGTGAAATTTTGAAACTGCTGAGAAAGTTATTGTAATTTCCCTTGAGGAAAAACCATAGAATTGGGTCAAGAACGTCCATATGGTTCTCACCATACTACATGTTTTTGACCTTAAGCTTTTTTTTCTGAATTTTTGTATGTGATGTCGTTTTCAGTACTTTTTCCTATGTCTTATTGTGTTTGAGCCCATAATATTATGTGTTTTTATAGGTGTAAAATATACTTATATGAATGCCCCCTCTTTTGAGGCACTTATGATAAAGAGTTTAAGCACATGACTCAAAAGAATAGACGTGTAACCATGTCTGCACGAGTATGATAATCTACATAGAAAACACATAAAGGATTGATGTGGTGGCCACCAAGAAGAACATGTACTGCAAAAGGGTATGCGCATGGTGGAGACCATGGTGCATAACAAGGGAAATAATAATAACAAGAATAATAGTAATAACAATGTCAATAATATAACTAGTAACAACAACAATAGTAGTGCATATGTAAGTAAAAACAAGTGCAAAGATAGTAGTGCAAATAGTGTCACATAAAAGGCTTAGCGCTTGTAAACATGGGACACCCACGGTGTCGCAAGACAATCAAGGCCCTTGAGCTTATAATCAAGCAATGTCATACAAGAAGGCATGATGCCACAAACATGGGACACCCATAGTGTCACAAGAAAAACAAGGCCCTTGGGCCATAATAGAGTAACAAACAAGCAATGACATGCACAACTAGCAAACACGTATAAAAAATAAGAGTATCACAATGTGATGAAATGACATAGTTGTAGTCCCAAAATCATACACTTTAGACAATTATTTATCTCGGTCTCATACTACAATTTATAAGGTTCTTCAATGAAAAAGGTACTAATTAACCCCCGTCTTTTGGCCATCTTGTTTTATTTTATTTTTCCATTACCGACCTCTTGCACCCACATGCCCCGTTTGTTTCAGTCATTTTCTGCTATTTTAGCCTCGACTGGGGCACCCAGGCTAGTCTTAGGGTGCTCGTGGGTGCCTGGTCCCCAGGGGCACCTTGATCCTTTTTGCACTTTCCCGCTACCTTTTGGGCTCTTTCTAGTCATTTTACATCTTTATCTTTCTTGTGGTTGGCCTTTTCGGGGTTAATTATGAAATTAGATCAAGAGAACCCTATAAATATAAAGTTATGAGACCATAATGAGGGACCTAACATCACTTATTACTATCAATCATCTAGAGTTGCCTATGTTCTATTTGCTTTTGCTATAATCTTACTGTTTCTCCTTCTTTAATTTTGCAACCCTTTATATCAAAGGTTATAACATACCCTTGTTTGCACATTTGGATTACACTGAGTAGATTGTGTTTCAAGCCTTCAACATATAAAACATCTTTGGTGATGAATTTTCCATTGTCCAAGCTTAAAGAACCTCTTCCCAAAATTATTATGCTAGAATCCACCTATTGCATTGGAAATCACTTGCATCCACATAGCTCCATCATCAAGGCACAAGGCTAGAACATCTCGGATCATAACTCACGGTGGAGGGATTCTATTATATTACATGCACACAAGCTATTACATTTTCTACATTTAGTTATTGCTCATTACTTCACAAAGTGTGACTGGACACAAGAGCACCTAGGGCACATTATGCACACACTCATTAGAACTACATTTGGGTTTGAAATGTAGTGCAATGCTCAATTAGTAAGCCCATTGTTGTGATAGCTGAGGTCAGTCTGACCCATTCATTTACATCTTTCTTTTTTAGGGTTTTGATACTTCTTTTGGTCTTTTGCAGGTTTCATCTTCATTTCTGATTCACAATGACATTTAAGCAACCATATTGCAACATGCATGTGACCAAAGGTGAAAAAGTGCAAAACCCTAGCGACCTAGAAAAATTTAGAGCCTGAAAACCTGTTAGGACACTAGTGCCTAGAAGGACGAGAGAGCCTGGGCACTCCATTCCTCATAGGTGCCCTAGTCCAGGCTTATCCGATGATCGCATAATTTTCTGAGCATGGTTATGACAACTTGTACTTCCATTTTACTAGGTTTCGAATCAACATTATTGTGAACCATCCAAGTATTTTATTTCCTTTATTTTGTAATTAGGGTTTCATACTTTTGTGCTTAGTTTGCTTGGATACACATTGTACTTAATTGTTTCATTTACTTACTACTAAAATAACATCATATTAGTCTAAAATATTTATATTTTAGTTAATCAATAGTAAGTGATATATATAAATGTGTGAAACAACAATTATTAAACACTCTATGCAAGACACATGTGTTAGTCTCATAGCTCAAAAGATAACAAATACACTATGTATGTTGTAGAGACACAAAATCACACACTTGGGTACATTTCTAGGTCCTAATCACATACTACTTTTCATATGATTCCTAAGCAAGAAAACTAGTAATTGACATCTATTTTTGGCCTCTCTTTTTCTTTTTTGTTTCCTTTTTGTCTCTTGCACACCCCACAACCCAATCTAATATTCATTGCTTTATATTTATTGACTATGGACACCAGCGCCCATGCACCCTCATCCCCTATGGTGCCCCCGACCTCTTTGTATCTTACTTGCCTCTTTTGGGCATATTATTTTCTTATGGGTCGAATTTTAGTTGTCAACTATGAAATTGAAACAAAGGAATCATATAAATACAAAGCTATGTGACCATAATAAAAGACCAAGCTATAAACATCTATTATCATCACCTAAGGTTACATCTAAAGGCATTCTAAGAGCATCAAGGCATCCATCTAACACTCACTCAAGGGACAATGGACTTAATTTTTGCATACACACATAGGAGGGGAAGTTCATTTTGTCATCCACACATCTATTTACATTGCTAAATATAGCTATCACTCACTATCAAGTGCATCTTGCACAAGAGCTACCTAGGGCATGATTTCTACACACATGCACAAGAACTACATGGAGTATGAGATGTAGTGTAGCACTCGGTTATAAGTTCACTCTGTCAAGTGACCGCCGAGATCAGTTTGACTCCCCATTTACATCTTTCTTTTTATGATTTGATGTGTTTTGGGGTTTTGCATGATATCATTTGTTTTGTAGGTTACATGTGAACTTGGTGATCATCCAATGACATACTGTGTATCCAAAATTAAGGGTTAGCGACACTTACGCAATACAACGAAAACTAGTTTCGAGCTCCCGTGTAGTCACAAGCACCCAACAAAGGTCCTTCGTGCCTAGGCACCCTAGTCTTATACTAGGCGCCCTAGTCTTGGTTTATCTGTCAATTTTAGAATTTACCAAGCATAATTGCGATAGTCTCCTCCTCCTTGTTCATCAATTTTCTAGTCCAGTTTACTTTGGGATTTATTGCAAAATTAGCTAAGTCCTTTACTCTCTCTCTCTCTCTTGCACCTAGGGTTTCATACTTCTTTAGCTTATTGCTTGTGTTAGATCTATACTTTAGTGTTCATTTATCATACGCAACTCGCAATATTAGGGTTTTATAAAATTCTATATTTGTTAAACCATATGTAAGTAAGTGTGATAAGGAATTGAAAAAGGTACCATAATGCAATAATAAGACTTTTTGTGTTAGGAAATTAGTGTTACATGGTTTATTGTAAAATTACCGCAAAGGTAATCACTTTATTAATTACTATTTTACCGTATGAGTTTACCATGTGGTTAAATGGTTATTATTTGGTTAGTCTAATATATTACAAATATAGTTTGTAATATATTGTTTTATATTACGGGTCTAACACCCACTTGATTCTAGGAGAGAATCGTGGGTTGTTGAATTTATATCTATAGGCTTGTTTTTCCTATATATTTGTATCTTGTTTACTTGAATAAAACAATGAAGTTTTTTGTGTGCAACTTTCGTTCGCCACAAGATTTGGTATCGAGCAAAATTAGTCCAAGATGAGGGTCGTTTACGGAAATCTAACCCATACAACCCTTTGAGAGAAATTCAATGAAGTTTAAGAATTTGTTTAGAGTGATTAAGGTATTGTGTAAGGAGTTGTAATCTTATCTCCAACATAGCACTATTTTCATTTGGCATTCAATCATAGTGGTCTTCCACATGCTCTGACTTGGCATTATAGCTTTGGCTTCAATGACAATATAGTTTCAAAAGAACAAGCTACACACAAAACCCACTCCGATAGGAAGCGCCTCAAAAAAATCTGGAGCATTGGATGATATCAATTCTTAATGTTGGTATCCATCTACACCACAAAAGTAAACACCACAGACGCACAACATTGCATGAACAAAGTCAATAAATCTTAGGTTGTACAAAGACAAATCCACCATCTTATTAATCTTTGCATCAAATGTCCACATGCTCATTTTTGTAGCGATGCCATAATAGATCTTCCCATCTAATAGAATGTTGATCGATGTTTGTTAATGGTGTAGCGATTGCCTCTGTCACATAAGAGTGAGAGACTTTATTTGAAACACTAGCACATTTGTGATTAGCAGTAGTTTTATTAGATTTTTGGTGCTTACAAATGTTGTCAACTAATCGATACATCGAAAACATATTCATGTCTTTGTGAATTGCAATCCAAGGTGTGGATTTAATCTTATCTGCCGCACAACAACATTGCATGCAAAGTTAAGGTGTGTTAATTGTATTTGAGTCTATGTCATATGATAAATTCTATCACTCGGATATTGTTTTCTCCATCCACATCATCGGTTGTTTTAGAGTATTTGGTTATTCAAACTTTATGGTTTGGTCATTATTATTTTGTGATAGTGTAATTGCCACACACATATCATCTTATAACGTCTTTGCAAAGTCTTCATCCATGTAATTAGTTGATAGGTTTTTAAAATTATGGTAATAGTTTTTAAGTTTAAGGTTAAGTTCTCATGAGTTAAAATTTGAGTCAAAGTCAATATAAAAGTATATCATTGTTTGGAAAATATAATCTTTAATTTTATTTTGTGTTTAGTTTTATTGTCAAGTGTCATTAAAAGAATCGAGGTCATGTAAAAGAGTCCATGCATTTTTGGTATTGTCATAGTCAAAGTCATTTTCATTTAAAAAGTAATCTCATTTTATTACTTTTTAAATTTCTAGTCGAGTCCTCTTGTCCAAGTCAAAAGTGTCATTGTCAAATTTGTGAGTTGTAGTAAAAATTCCTTTCATAGTAAAAAGTCTATAAAATAAAAAAATTGCCTCACAGACTCATTTTTGGTGTTATTCGACGTGCGGAAAATAAACTATTTCACATTGTGGGGCGAAGTTATACAAATAAACCCAATGTGGAAATTATTGAGCTTCATGATCACATCCAACTAAACTAGCAGTATGACAACCGGAGGACAAAGGCATAAGAGGTTGGAGGTCAATCAACGACCTCTCGTTAGTCACTAATGACGAGGCCACACTTCTAGTATGGTGACTTGTTTTTTTAGTTGTGTGGTGTGGATTTCAGTTTTTCAGATTTTCAGTGTGGTGTGAGAAATAAGAACAGAGGTTCATTCATGTTCACTAGTATATGTGGCTATTCCTACATAATTCCCTGATGTAATAACATAATGAAGAACATATAACACAACAAAATGTAAAATCGTGATTCTTGAAGAGGTTGAATGTAGTCGATGTGTTCCTGTTCATACCTAGGTTTGTGATAAGCCTTGCAAAACCATTGAAGGTTGTACAGATGGTTCCTACTAAAGTTCCCGCACTAGTTAGGTAAGATGTATTCCTTACAGCGATTGGTTGATAAGTAGATGATTCATGTATTGAATTCCCACACTGATTCAATCAGATAAGTTCCCGATAGTGCTTGGTTGATAAGAAGTTGATGTGTTCCTTCATTACCTTCATTTTAAGATGTGTGCCAAGATCATGAGTGAGAAAAGGTGAGAAAGTTGCAGAGGAAGTGTGAATGTTTTTCTACCATGTAAAAAATAAGGGGGAATGTTGGGAAATTAGTGTTCCATGGTTTATTGTAAAATTACCGTGAGGTAATTACATCGATAATTAAGTCAAATGTTGAGGATTTGGGGACGAGCGATGGAGGAAGAAACCCTAGCTCTAGCTACGTGTTTGGGAAGGGAAATGGGTAGAAATCAATCCCGAATGGAGGTGAAGGCAATTAGGGCAAGAATGGAAGCAAAGGGAGGAAGGAAGACTTAACCGTGATGATTTATGCAAGACCTAAAGGAAACAAACACAAGCCAAATAGAATCCCAATAGGTAAAGAGGGCTCGGGAGGTGGATTTAGGGTAGCGGTTCAGACAGGAGGAGGAAATATCAGTCATGATAGGGGAGCCACCCTCTCTCCATCCTCATTCAAATAGGCTTTAGAGTATATTGGGGGTAGTCGAGCCAACAAATAGGCTTTCTTGGTCGATCTGGCTGAGGAAGACTTTGATTTGGAGATAAAAAAACCTGGTTGTAGATGTTTATCTCAAGACTCACAGAGGATGCTATTATAGGCAGATTTAATGGTCTTTGGCCATCCTCTTCAGCCCTATATCAATGGGTGTTTGAGAACTGGACAACTAAGTGTGAAATTTCATTATGCTTAAAGGGTTTTTTCATTGTTCATTTAAGAGATAATGAGGATTATCAACGGTGTTTATCTGAGGGCCCTTAGTTTTGGGAAACACTGGTTTGTATGTTACTCTGTGGTTCCCAGATTTTG